>JAHDVF020001219.1:0-600000 GCA_022606425.2 Lepidostoma basale | reverse complement strand
CTTTCGTCATTCATTCTTTTCATATGTCAAAACCAGAGGTTCCCAAACTTTTTGATCCTGTAGACCCCTTGCCGACTTCTATTTTGTGCAGACCGCCTGCTTTCGTAATATCGATTTTTTTACAAATTCAACTATAACTATAAAATTAGTTTTTGAAGCTGACACAAAGTTAAATCAGGCCAATAGAAAAAGGAAAAAAAAAATGACAGAATTCGTTGACGACCTTTTTTTTTGCTCGTTTAGAAAAATCAGAACAGCTGTTGCGACAACATTTTTTAAGGGATGTTATGACCAGTGGCGGTACTTCGATATAAACCGAAAAGCCGGGCTTGCCTTAAAAAATCTATAATAAAACGATACAAGAACAAGAGTTTGATGATGCAGATTTTTTTTTATAGATTTAAAATGCGCCTCAAATAGGATTGATCAATAAATTCACGAAATTTATTTAGTAAGATAAATCTCTTTTAATACGGAAAAATACATTATCGTGACCCTCTATTAATATTATAACACAAAAAAATCGGACGGGCTTGCCTTACAGGTTGACCCTAGGCACGCCACTAGTTATGACGGCTGTTTTTTTTTCCAATTGTCGTAGACCCCTTGCAATTCAAAATCAACCCCTGGGGGTCGATATAGACCACTTTGGAAACCACTGGTCCAAACCATAAAAGTATAACTTTTTATTAAATTAAATATATTAAATATAACTTTTATATGTGAGAGGATGAGGAATGTAATATAAATAACTTTTTTATTAGAAATATTATAATATATAAGTTAATTAAACATAATATACTATTCCTAACCATATATTTACCTAAACACGTATTACAGATCAATAGATAGTTTAATCGTGTTTGTCACTACAATCATTTAAACAATATTTACACTTTATATTTGCAAGTAGAAAAACTTTATTAAAAATAATTTAACAACAACAAACCATCACGCATTTTTTTCCATAGGGCTAGGCAGAGAGAATGGACCGCCACACTACTCTATCCTGGCACACTTCTCTAGCTTCCTCCACATTCATACAGCGAGTCATACATACACGCACGTTGATTCTTCCGACTTCTAACATGACCGACCTTTAAAATTTGATTAATTTGGTCATGACAGGTTTTCCTCGGTCTGCCTCGACTCCGTACTCCATTTACATCATTAATGTATACTTTCTTAACCATTCTTTCTCCATCCATGCGCTCCATATGTCCGAACCAACGCAGCAAAGTTTATAGGGTGTTTTAAAATAATTTAAAACACCTATAATTTGTTTTTACACCACTTTATTAGGTTTTATCGAACCGGCCGGTTCCGCTTACGTCGGAGCTCCTTCAATGTTACAAAATCAAACTGATTTTGTTTTTTAATATTTGATCATGTGTTTTAGCAACCTTGAAGCAGCTTCAGGGAGAGTGAAACAGTGAAACTCGTTGGTCTGATAAAACACAATAAAGAGGTTTAAAAACAAAATTAAAATGTTTTAAATTATTTTTAAAAATGCAACACCATTAAGTGATTCATACAAAAGTATACAGAAATTTTTATAATATTAAAATACATAGATTGTGGGGACTTACCTATCAAAAATCCGCGCTTCCTTCAAGACATTTCCAAGGTTAATATAAGCATCGAGAAAGTTTGGATCCAAGGCCACCGCCTTCTCAAAGTGATGGATAGCAAGCCAGATCTCTCCTTGTGAATTGAACACACAGCCGAGATTACTCCAAGCGACTGCGAAATTTGGTTGCGTTTCGATTGATTTTAAATAACATGCCTGGAATAAAAAAAGCAACTCTATTAATTAAAGATTCATTTAAAAATAACAGAACACCTAAAATAACCAGATTACCTAAAACAATTTTTTTAGTAAAAAAAAACTTTAACTTTTATCACCAAATCTCTGCACAAGTTTATAATAAATACACTAATCATTTTGAACTTTAAAAAAGTAAGAAATAAAAATGAAACAATTGTGGATAATTATAACTTATAAAAAAAAAAATACTATAACTTCCAGTGCCAGTAAATGTTGTTACAACCAAAGTTATATAAGTTTACTATTTGTCTTAAATCTCATCGGTCACATATCACCTCCGATTAAAAATTAATTCTAGTGGTAGAATTGAACAAACATAAACCTTTTTTTATTGTTTCTTGAACAACGATGTTCTCCATATTTAATAATTAATGTAAATGAAAACATCTGTATTCTAATAATTTTATTATATTTTTGATGGAATGAGATGCTTCGCCCTTCTAAGGCAATGTCTCAGAAGGGCGAAACCTGTCATTCCATCAAAAATATAATAAAATTCCTAGAAAAAATTCAAATAAAATTCCTAAAATTCCCCCAGAATAATTTTAAAAAAAACTATAGTAATATGATTGCGTAGATTTTCACGGTCGGTAGCAATATGTTATTTGGGATCTTGGGAAAATCCGCGTAACTCATCTTTCTGGATCGACGTTTTGAAGATTATTGCAGTGTCCATCTTCAGGATGGTTAAAAATGCGGGGTTATAAATATCTCCTCTACTCCAGTGCCATATCGGGATGACAAGATCCTGCGTCAGAGCCTCCGCACATTTAATCGAGCTGTTAAATGAAATTAATGTTAACAGCAACAATATTCCAGTTAGTGGAGTATCTGCTCACGAATGTACCGATGAATGAATCGCTTCCATTGATTGTGGAGATCTTTGACAAAGACATATGCGAGCTTTTCATACATTGGTTTAAAAGCGGCTAGTTCTCCTTCATAGGACATTTTTACAAACAGGCGCGTGTTGCTATGGGAAATAGCCAACTTCTTCATGGAGAAATTTGAGGAGACAACACTGGACACGGCATTCATAACTCCAAAAGTATGGCTCAAAAAGAGCACGGAGACAAAGAAAGAAGTACCTATAAAGTCCTGGACTATTTTACCATACATTAAAGGAGTCGCCGATAAAGTGTCGTGTAACAAAATCACTTATGCATACACATGGTACATTACCCACCGCACATTTATAACCATCTTAAAGATGGAAACTGCAACGATCTCTGAAATGTCAGTCCAGTAGACGAGTTACACGGATTTTCCCAAGATTTAAAAAAACATATAGTAATATAAACTATAAAAGTGACATCAGCAATATGATACTTGAAGATTTAATAGTGTTATATTCCTACAAAAACAATTTTAAATGAAGTGGAAAGATTTTTTTTCATTGTGATGAAAACTGGGTTAAAATCAACAGAGATGAGCAAAATAAATATTTTGTATGAACTATCTTGTAAAACATAATTTAACCTATACAAAACATATATGCTAATGAATAAATACCAAAATAAACTGCTATTTCAATATGGCACAGTTGGAAATCTATTTTATGTGACAGAATTAGTGATTTATTGCAATTCTTTTGAATATGGGTAAAATATCTCGTATTCATTTTATCTGAACAATGATGTAAAATAAACAGTTACTTTTGTTATCTTGAAGTGGTAATGCTTGCTGTGAAACCAGGTGATTGTTTAAAAAACAAATAAGTAATAATTTACTTATTGTTTCTTGAACAATGATGTAAAACTCCATATTAAATTGCCATAAAAAAAACAAGTCATACCTTGGAAAATATATAAAAATATGTAAATGTATGATAAAAAAAAATGTAGTTTGTTGCACATATGATCGTTTTTTTAAAGAATATAAATCTGAACCCTAATTATAATACTTAAATGTAGTCTCTTTATAATTTAACATTACATACCTTTGCTTCTTCTAATCTTCCTAATGCCTTCAATAGGTTCCCCAAATCGCTCCGTACACAATATAAATCCTGGAATCAAAATATATAAATATGTTAGTTTGACGACAAAATAGAAATTGGATATACAGAAAATTTGTGCAAGAAAATGTGGTAATGAAATTTCAAACAAGCAAAAAAACAATTATTTTATCTTTAAATGTGTGTGTGTGTGTGTGTAGCAAAAAAGTAATTTTAAATCAATTGGGCCAAAAACAAGATAGTAATGTCATTCAAACGACTTTTTAAAATGAAGATAATAAGAATACAGTCGAACTCGGTTATTAAGAACACGGAAATAGCGAGATCTCGAATGTAACGAGGAAACAGATACTTCATGTCTTCATGTGATGGGTATTTTTGTAATCATTTAAAAATACCTATTCTCTAATATAACGAGTAATGCTTATAACCAAGTTCGACTGTATGTATATTTTTCAGTAATAAGGTACGAATAAGTTTTCGCTGTTTTTTCTCTCATAATCAAAGTATTGTCCATCGCTAGCCCATCTTTCAGGCAAGTATGATGCGTCTTTTGATTTAATCCAGTCATCGACCCATTTTTTGGTATCATCATAAGAAAAAAAAATTTCATCAGCCAAATCGCATGTCATCGATCGAAACAAGTGGTAGTTGGAAGGAGTAATGTCTGGTGAATAAGGCGGGTTGGGTAGAATTTCCTATTTGAGCGTTTCCTAATATTTTTTGACAACTCTTTTTCAACATATGATTGGGCTGCAAAATAACTTTGTCATGTCTGTTGGGAGTATTGCGGTCTTTTAGCTTTCAATGCTCTGCTCAAACGCATCAATTACAGCCTATAGCGATCTCCTGAGCTGATTCCACCAGATACAGAGCAAGACCTTGGAGCCATGGATATTCGGTTTTGCTGTTGATGTTTAAACATGACCAGGCTTTCCCCATGATTTTTTCCGCTTTGGATTGTCATAGCGTATCCAATTTTCATCACCAGTCACAATACGATGCAGAAAACCTTTTCTTTTTTGTCTTTGGATGGATGTACACTGTTTTTTTTACGCCAAAATAACACCACTTGTCATTTACATTTAATTCCAATAGTTTTTATTAAAAATATATACAAATGTAGTACTGAATCACTCCCTCACACTCTGTCTAAAACGTATATGATTCTTTTATAAAGCATGGCTAGATCCATCAGATTCGGCGCTTCTCGCCGGTGAAGCGAAAGCCGATAATCAGATTTCAGCAACCAAAGCAACTAGTAAAAATAATCTAATGTGATTAATATTTTTTTATTTTTTATTGTCGCAATCGTAAACCAGTCAATAGAGGAAATATATATGTATACATATTCTTCTTTATCATAATTTTTGGGAATTTTAGAAACATACTTTTCATCCTCTTGAGATGATCAATTCATAAAAATGTAGCTCTATAAATTATCCAATTTATTACCAACATATTGCCTGTATTATCTGAACTCATTCTATAATAGTATTGAGAATGATTTAATTAAATGCATGAAAACAAACAAATAGTTATGTGTGGAATACATTAAAATAAATATTGGGTAGCAGTGAGCATAATAGTAGATAATCTATGCAACGAGAGATAGGCACATGGCAGATGCAGTTGTAATTTGAATAATCTACTAACGGGATTGTACTGTAACGCTGTGACGTAGGCCTGCACAGCTTGCTCCATGTCCCCCGAGGCCACCAGGGCCGCAGCGAGGTTAATGTACCCATCAATAAAGTCTGGCTTCAGGCGGACTGCATGGCGATAATTCTCCAGTGCTTCTTGTAGTTGACCGCGCTCTTTATACACATTGCCAAGGTTACTGAAATCAATTCAATATTAGATAGTAAGAAAAACATTTGATAGTAAGAATAACATTTGATCATTGCATAATACAAGCAGGGATTAACACAGTGAGCCAACAACAGTTTTGCTTGAACAGCATGAGAATGATGAAAGAATGAAAATCATTAAAATAGGATCATTTTTTTTTAATTATACCTACTTATCTGACAATCCATAGAATCGAAAGATAATATTTTTATATTAGATATATTAAACACATAGAAATACTATTTCAAAGAATACTCAATATATTATAGATCTTATGTCAGGATGCAATGCAAATGATCAAGGTTTTCACTTATTTATTAATGAAAAACTTGAAATAAGTGGGTATTTCATTTATTTTTTATTACATTGGATAGGTCAAGTTAAGCTTATCATAAATTTGTTTCATCAAAACATACTTCCATATTAAAATACGAAACTAAAGTTAAATCCTTGTATAAGCTACATATGTTCACAAGGTCAGTAAGCGACGCCATTTTGCCGGCAATTTTTATTATTATGTATTGAATGTCATTAAAACTTAGCAACAAACACGCGACTCATTACGAGGGGCAAACTATGAGATAAACAAATTATTTCACATGTGTCTATCGAGTAAATATCATACGTCAAACATGAAAATAGGCATGTATGTGACATTTGTAAATATGTACCTGTAGGCCTCCGCTAAGAGCGGATTCTGCTTGATGGCCAGCGTGGAGTAGTGTGCCGAACGATCCAGACGGCGGCACTGGAAGTGGATGGATGAGAGCAGCAGCAGCACGCCGGTGTTGGTGGGCTCCTGGCGCCACAGCTGCATGCAGTGCTGCTCCGCCGGCTCGTACTCGCCTGCTTGGTACTCATGGTGAGCCAGCTCGAGGAGACCTGCAAACAGCAATTAACTTTCACTCAAAAACATCCCAAGATCAATAGATCACATTTGAATGTTTATAAAAAGTCGATTCATTTCAACATTTTAAAATGTGTAATTGTCAAAAGTTACACAAAACTCACTTATTGCAGATAGAGGAGCCGACTCCGCCATCGATTGGATCTTTATACGTATTTAAATTAAACAAAAACTTTTATACACATTATATAAACCTATCACAATCCGCGAGATTCGATTCATTCAAGCGCGAGTCATGGCTGTGGTCCCCTGAACGACCGCGCGACGCCGGGCAAAACTAGTACTCCGATTGACAAGGAATTGCAAGAAAATTCAGAACTCTTTTTAAGTCTCTATGCTAGTAATAGTGAATGTGAATCTGACCATAGACAATAAGTTTTCTAGCTATTTTAACAAATTTAAACAAACTTATCTAATTGTAAGAAAGAAAAAAAAACATCTAATAATCGTTATACAGGGTGCGGCAGCTTAACTTCTTTTTTTCTTTTTAAATGAGAGCCATTCATTCAATTGATGTCGTAGCGGAGCGCTGGTGGTCTCGTTCGAGAGGCGGAACTATAAAGTTTTGTCCCGACACAGGTTAGTCGGCATCATGCATTGGAACAGTGAGGAGCGTGCGTTTGCCGTTGAGGCCTACCTAGGGTGTCTGGAAGGTTCACATAAACACGGGATGGCTGTTTTGAGGGAACCATTCCTCCAGCGTCTCATTTCAATTAGGGACGATTCGGAGTGGCCTGTCCGCTCTCCCGATTAGACCCGTTGTGATTTTTTTCTATGGGTTTTGTTTGAAATCCCGTGTTTATGTGAGCCGGCCAACCATGAAGATTTGAAGACCAGCATCCAAGAAGAAATTGTCAAGATAACCCCTGATACGCTGGCAAGAGTCATGACAAACGCCAGAAATCGGTTTACTCAGTGTATGAAGAATGGGGGACGTCACCTATCTGATTTGATCTTCAAAAACTAAGTAAAAAAAACTTTAGGTATGTGCCTACATTATAAAAAACAAATAAAAAAATTGTCAAAAAATCAAGACGTATGTGTGGTAGAACGATGTACGACAGAATCTCAAATGCTGATATTAGGAAGGAATGTATAGCGGAAGAAGGAATTATGAACAAAATTATGAAAGGATCGCTCCGTTGGTTCGGATATATGGAGCGCATGGGTGAAGAAAGAATGGTTAAAAAAGTATACGTTAACGATGTAAGTGGAGTAAGGAGTCGAGGTAGACCGAGGAAAACATGGCATGACCAAATTAATCAAATATTAAAGGTTGGTCATGTCAGAAGCCGGAAGAATCGACGTGCGTGTATGACTCGATGTATGAATGTGGAGGAAGCTAGAGAGGTATGTCAGGATAGAGTAGTGTGGCGGTCCATTCTCTCTGCCTACCCCTGCGGGGAAACGGCGTGATGGTTTGTTGTTGTAATAAAAAAATTCGGATTCATACAACGAGTTTTATCAATTTTTGAAAAAAAGGAATGCTGCCGCTCCCTGTATAATAATACTTTCAAAAAGTGGCGAGATATACAAAATCTAATAGCGTTTTGACGATTTTTTTCGGAGAAATGCAACTATGTAAAGTGTATTTTTACTGAAATAAACGATAACTAATGACGTTTTAGAAAACAAATTTATTGGTAAATGTTCAAAACAAATAACTACTTATTTATTCTTCATAGTGGCCTGTGCAAAATATTAATGTTTTCAACATTAAGCGAGTTAACTCGCTTAACAAATCTATGTTCGGTTGCAGTCCCAGAAAAATAACATGCGTACATACCAGTCAATGTCAATTGTTTTGGAATATCTAAAACGATCGTTCACTTGTCAGAAAACTTCAGCAAGTGTCTTTCACTGCGTAAACTGCAAGTTATCTTCGACGGCCCTTCGTTTTAATTATTGAACTTAGTCATAACTGTTAGAACAGTTATTATCAAAGTTATTATGATCTAAACGTGGCCTTGGTGGCATCGACGAAAGAAAAACCAATGGAATCTTTGTGTTTCTATGATACCTACCACATAATATAGTGTTTATATTTTTATGTGGTATGTACCTAATGATATTTTAGAAATATTATGAATTCTTGCATTTAAAGTACAAGATTATTGGTATTTTTAAAGGTAAAATAAATAATTATTAACCTGTCCGGTAGTGAATTTTTTAAACTGAACATATAAATATAAATAATTCAATGCCAAAACATAGATTACGAATTTACAATAGATTTTTAATTACTAATGCTTGATAGACTTGGATCTTCTGGCTTACAGAAGTTCAGCTCATGTGGCTATTCCTCTTACGTCTGATGGGAACATTGTTGGAAGGTGAATTGGTGGGTTGTTAGTTTATGCGGGGGCATGATTTGTGTGGCCCGGAGTGTTCCTCTGAAGGAGGATCGATTTTGGGCGCTTGGGTCGTAGTTTGAGAGGTCTGTAGTTTTCTTTATTCTTTCGTTTTATTGTACATTAATTAATTTAACAACTTACCTATTTTTTCTTTAATGTTTGTAGTATTGGTGTTAATCCACTTAGGTCCCACGGTATACGAAAATTGTACTCTTCCTTTAATATTTTTTTTATAAGTTCCTTTGTGTTTCGTACGGATTGCTTCTCTTCGGCCTCACTCCAGCAATTAGGTCCATTATCTTATTTTAGAGGTACATTAATATTCTATAAAATATGTGGAAGTGGGTCACATTCAAACTCGTTAAAAAATTAAATTAGATAGTAGAGAGAAAACAATCCTAATTGATACATTGTGTAATCCAATTACGACAGGTTATAAGAAAGGGGATCAATATAGAAAACGTTTAGCTTGAAATGAAAAATTAAAAAAAATCGACGAATCGAATTAATTCATAGATGGTGGTTAACGATTGTTAAAATTCTATGATGCCACGGGATATGGGTTTCGTGTTAGAGACAGTCAAAAGTTTCACACACCCCTCTAAACAAAAATACAAGGTGACCCTCATGATCTGTGAAGGCGCAATTTCACTGAGACAACACGTAGCACGAGACAATTGGCGCATGCTACTTGTCTTTCAATCAAAGAAAAATTAAATGACAATTATATCTTTTTAGCATGCTTCATTTTGATTGTTGTTGTGAGGACAACGTGCCGAATTATATCGATTGATAGTTGAGGTTTTTATTTTGCAGAACTCCATTATAAATTAGTTATAATATCAAACGCGTTTGATTAACTGAATATACGAGTACGTAAATTTTATTTATATAAAATATATAAATATAAGTTACAAATTTGTTGCTCCTTGCAAAGGCATTTGCAAACATAGAATGCCCTCGCAAGGTGAAACATTTTTTAATTATATATTTTTAATACAGAAGAACGTCGTTTATCCGGACGTCAGTTAACCGGAACGTCAATTATCCGGATAAGCCAAAATGATGATAATGATGAAATCTTGATCGAAAAATCTTATTATTATTTTTCCTGTACTGTTGTAATATATGGCCGAGGCATAGAGGGCTCCCTCCGCTTACCCGAAGCTGTTATAGGCGTAGCGGCGCCTTTCGTCAGCTTCACTCGTGCACTCCCTAAGCCCGTTCCCCGTGCATGCGGGACTTACGTTAAAAAAAAAAAATATGTATATTTGCAACCAAGGGGGGCCCAGACCACATTTAAGCTACGCTACTCTCCCTCGATGTCCCGCCGTACACACATAGCAATAAAACAGCAAAAGAAAATACACAATTGATACATAAATACATACTCGTATGTTAGAGAAAGAATAAAAAATAAATAATGCACAACAGGAGGCACAGGAGGGAGGGAGGAGACAAAATGCAGGATAGGGGAAATAAGGAAATTTATTTAATATGTGGAATAGGGAAGGTAACATAGGAAGTTTATACTATATATATTTAAGAGAAGAAAAATAATGCAATTGAACTAAGGAGGACTGTAGTGGGACAGAGACTCCTGTACTGTAAGCCTTTTTATTTACATACCTGTTTTTGCAGTAAAAAAGGTAATTTCATAATCAATAAATGAGCCGAGGAAAAAAAATCGATTTACACCTTATTTTGGTAAAAGAATTAGGGCCTGTTTGATTATCCGGAAAAATCGGTATTCCCAATTAGTCCGAACAAACGATTTTCTACCGTATATGAAAATAAAATATGTGTAAAACCAGTTAAACAATCGCGTTTGATATTATAATTTCGAACTATAGGTATCGCCGTTTTTCCAAGTAAGTGGATCGGTATCTGCTACTAAAGTTTGGATTATACATCAAATGAGTCTAGACTCTCACGTTTCATAAATGCAATACTTAAGTGTTTGTTGGACTTTTCCGAAAGGCAGGTTCCAGGTTCCTAGTCCTTACCTTCACCAGGGGTTTGACCTGCTAGGTACCATGAACCTGAGAGCACCCAGACATTGTATCAAGGTTATCGTATGACATTACTTCAAGTGTATCTTCAATACTCACTAGACTACCGACTTATTTATTGAAATCAGAAAAATCAACAAGGGTTTATTCAAAATGTATGTAAATAGAGGAAACTCGAAAGGTGTGCTAGGATTGATCAGTGTGAGGGTGCATCCTTTGGGAAAACAGTGTAATGGTTAGTTATTTTCTTCATTGCTCTCCTCCAAGCTTCGCAGACTGAGACCGACCCGGTCCTCTCCTTACATTTTTCAGTTGCAGGGCCTTGTGAACAATGTAGTCAGTGTTCTCCTGCTCACGTTGGCCGTATCATCGCAGACAAGATTCTTTAGTTTTATTCAAAATTCAGACTTCCTTAAATATGGTAATTTTTTTACTTTGTCGGTACAGTGTTACCTGGTATACCTTTATTTTAATTTGTACTAATACTTTACTGTCGTCAGGCACCCCTGAAAGGGCATGCTATTTAAGCCATCTTACGTTGATTCAATGGTTTATGTAATTTCCAATTGTGCCATTTTCGATAAGAACAGATTATTCAAGTGGTCGACCTTTTTTATCGAGATGCTTTCAAAGCTAATGTTCTCTGGTTGCATCCTGGGTTGTGAAAACACGCAAATGACATGCTCAGTTTTAGTTCTACTGATTTGAAGACCAATTACACTTATAAATCACGAATCACTTATCAGAAGTCAATTAGAATTTAACTCCCCAATCTGGTCTCCACAATACAGTACCCATTCCCACAACATAGAACGAGTTCAACAGCAATTTTTACGTTACGTCAATTACAGGTTGGGGATTCCCAGGGATAATATTGATTACAATTTCTTACCGACTCTCCTAGGCATGTAACGTGCAACGACCGTAGAAATATAACAGATGTAATATTCTTGTACAAAATAATCAATGGAATGATTGACTGCTCAGACCTGGTCCAACTAATAAAGTATCATGTACCATCAAGGTCTACCAGACAGCATCAACTCTTTCATTGTGATAATACGACAAGAAATGATTTATATAACTCTCCCACGCCCAGATTAGCTAATGAATACGAAGATATTGACCTCTTCCATTCCAATTTATTCATTTTTAAGTCAAACTTAAATAAGAACTTTCTCGTGATAAGTTATTGTAGTTGAATTGTTAGTATAGTATTTATAAATATTATTAGTTTATTTATATTTTATTATTTGTTATTATACAACCTGTCAATATATGTTTAATTCTATGTGTTATCATGTACTCGTATACCTGTCATTTTCTGTGTTTTGTAATTCTTTGTGTTATTATGTGTACCCGTCATTATGTATGTTTTACGTTTTACTCGTTGTCATAATTCCTTCTGCTTTGTGTGTTCTTATGTGAATTATATGTTATTGTACTTATTTTGTAAAAGCCATTATGGCGTTCATGCTTTAAATAAATAAATAAATAAATGAATGGAACATTAATTTCTAGTATGCATTACTTATCATAATTTGTGTTATTATTTTTTTAACATGCATCATTTTTGCACATAATATGAATATGTTTTTAAGGCAAATCGGATGTGTCACGCTTGTATGTAAAATGAAGGATAGCAACAGAAATAAAGCTTTAAGGTAGTTTTAACAATGTTGTAAGTTGGGGCTAGACTGCATATCACTGACACCTTGCATATCACTGACTTGCCTATTTGGACGTGTCCAGAAGACAAATAACAGCACAGAGAAGAACAAAAATTATTTATGCTTGTTTGAATCACAAACTAATACATAAGTTTTTCTTTTATGTGCCAGTTTCTTATATGACTTCTGGGCTAAAATCCCTTATCAATAGCCAGCACCAGAGTCTGATTAAATTATTTTAAAAGGAATCTTCAGGGCAGTTCCATGTACTTTTAAGCCATATTTTAGGAGTTCAAACATTTCCAGTAAATATGCTCACAAGGGGATATACGATAGTTAAGTGCATACAAGTCACGTTTAAAAAAATAATTATCTTTAATGTGTTGTTTCTTGTGCATAAGATTGTTAATGGACACACCTCCCTAGAATTCATGAGGAAGATTAAGAGTAACCAGCATGAACATTCTTATGGGACAAGAAATAAAGACAAATTGAGGCTTCCATTCAGACATACAAAGAAATCACAAAACTCACTAATGTACAAGGTGCTGAAGATGTACGAGGATGTTCCACAGGAGATCAGAAGTGAGAAGAAAATGTGTAGATTTAGAATAGAATTAAGTAAATATGTAACCACACTGTAAAATGAAGATTGTGTTTTTTGTAATGTAACTGTTCTTATTAGGACATATGTACTATTTTAAGTTAATAAATAAATAAATGTGGAGAAAGTTAGAGAATTTATGTCAGCCTCTCCTCTTTCTGCTTACCCCCTCATAACACGACACGATGGTTAGACAGTTTTTACTTAGTAATACTACAGTGGACTATAGGAATTGTAATAAAAAAAAGGATTTTTTTTTGTATCTTTATTCACCAAAAAATCGATAAATTATTAGCAACTTTAAATAAAAAGAAGTATTAATTATTAATATGTAGCACTATGTCGCTATCCATTTATAAATTCATATTAGGGATGTCCCACAAAGTGACTGGTCAATCAACTTTAAACTCAAATAATAATATACATACATGCAGATGTCACAAAATCAGCAGTACAGGTAGAAAGTAGGTGAATCTACTTAAATATGTGATAAAACATACAGAAGTGTAATGCTATGTATCCTTCTCCCAATTGCAGCATAGCGGCCAGACATAATATTAAGCGCCGTTCTTCAAGAAGCGGACTAAACGCTAGTGATCAGATTAGTTTCATGGTATTGGAAACATCAATCTCCACATCAATATAATAACTGAAACACACTAGGGCTAACCTTAGACTAGTGAGGACCTCCACCCTCCAGAGGCCCCCGGGCTTGCTATGTACACCGCAGCCACATTGTATATTCAACATTCTACACTAACATTTTCCTATTTAAAAATTCTTTATTTATTTTATTCAATGTAAATTTCAAAATATAGCCACCTTCTATTATTAAGAGAGTTGTTTAAAAAATCACCAATAACATGCAAGTATTTTGGTATATTCTCTTTAAGATTTCAAAATATATCTTTTGCATAATTCACATAAATTCCCTTGGGGTGTTCTTTGTTTCTTTTATCTTATACTTGAAGTTTGACAGATTAATGTTATGGTACATACAGTAAAACTATATTTGCATCTCATATATTTTAAGAAAGGAACATCTCAAGTATATTTACTTTGTGTTGTGAATTCACATTTGAAAACATGGTATTTCCACAACATTTTATTCCACTTTTCACAAATGTTTCGGGATACAGAAACCCTTTCTCAATGTAGAAATTTTAACAGTATAAAGAAACAAAATCATTACTTATATAGAAAGAAAGGGGGAGTGGGAGGAATTAAGTCTAGGAATAGGGTTAATTATAATTTACTTAGTATTATAACATAGTAAGTAAAATCATCGAAAACCCACTAATTCAGATATTATCCATAATACGTCTAATCATCCGAATTCACATAAACACTTAGCTTTCAATGCCATGTTTAATTAATATTCCCCTTTCATGAAAAATTCATAATACAGAACTATTAACTGTTCATCTTTTTATATAGGTAAAACAAAATGAAACATTAATTTAAGAAGGAAAGAGCTCATAATGTGTCTCTCCAATGATTCCCAAATAATCTATTGAAAAAGATCACTTTGTTTAATACTTTTTTTTCTTAGTTTCAATCCTAGATAATGGTTTGCAGCAAAGTTTATTGTGATCTTTGCTGGTTCTTGGGATGCCACTGGGCCTTTGGAATGTGGTAGTTTACTGTTGCTTTTCACATTTGTATACAGCAGGTTTTTTTTCAACGAAATTACTGTATATAATTGTTGTAACTAATCTAATGCCATTTTATTGTTAGGTAAATTCTACAAGATAACATATTTAAAATGTTACATGTTAATAATAGAAATATAATGAATAACCATGAAATTTTACAAATTAAAAATTAGGAAGATATAATAATCAATCAAATAAACTCAACTTCAAGTCTGATATTTCATTTGTTTCCCTTCTCCCATAATTCTAACATAATAATAATTAACCCTACACCTAGACTTAATTCCTGCCCCCCTCCTTTCGGTATATAAGTAATGATTTTGTTTCATTATACTGTTAAATTTCTGCACTGAGGAAGGGCTTCTGCATCCTGAAACATTTATGAAAAGCGCAAAAAAGAGTTGTGGAAATACAAAATTTTCAAAAAGTTATTCTAATGTTCATCATATTAATAATATACGACATTTTGCACAATAAATAAATATATAACTATTTTTGCGATTCCAAATACAGTAAATATTGCATATCACAAAAAATATATGACACACAATTACTATGAGACCATGGTACCCTTTTTGGCTTCTGAAAACTGTCGATGGAAGTTGCATCCCTTTCATGATGGTGAGAAAATTAGGTAATTTTGTGAAACTTTACTTTTAACTATAACATTAAACATTAACTTAATCTATTCAAGAATATACACAGAGCAATCAGAACAGATGAAACACGTGCGTGACTAGTTTAGGGCACATGTATTACCTCAAAGCAATGTTAATTGAGATCAGATAAAATTTACTCAAACCAAATTCAGGTATGAACAATCGTTCCAGATACCCAAAGGAAATACAATTAGTGGGTAAGATACAGCAATTCCTCACTAACCGTGCCAAACCAGTAGGCTCCTTTAAAGTTACTCGTCACTAATAATAACCTTGTAAAATTAATAATAATTACAAAAGGTACATAAATCACATTATGTTAATTACTACACCATATTTATACAGAGGTGTATATAAATAATACATATTGAAATCCTTTTGTGTGAAACTGTGATGATAGGTAATGATGTTTTTATTAATTTGTACTAATTATGCTAAAACTACATATTACATGGTGATGTTTCCCCCCACATAAACCAATATCACAGTTAGAGAGGGATTACTGTATGCGTTTTCCTAAAATGTTAAATTTATGTGCAAACTTCCTAAAACACTTAATGTACTATGAATATCATAATAAGTGACATACTGCTAACTGTAGATTCACCGCCTACCACTGGATTCATGACACCTCGACACACGCATAGACCTGTTTCTCGACACATACATACAAACGCAAAATCCTTTAGATATATATAAATGATAATATATTATTGTATATAAAGATGCAGCATGTTACATACAAAAAGTGAAGAAAACTCTCGAATAATTTTTTATACTCAAGTGAAAAATCTTCACAGCAGGAACTTGCCCATGAAGAAAGACACGATGCTGAGGACAATAGCGACAGCTATGAAGTGGATGGGCACGTACGGCTCCAGTGCCGGCTGGACGAGGGGTGGACTGTACGAGTCATGCTTGTTCTCATCTGCACTGCGGTGAAATAGCTTTAACTCCTCCTGTAAAAAATGGATAGTTACACTCCACAAACTCAACACGCCACCATTAATTCTGGTGGAAAAACGAACGATAAATTGAAACAATTCAAGTGCCTTAGTAGTAAATTAAAAAAAATAAACTGTCAGTTAAAATTGTTTCATTAAATTATTTTAATCCTAAATATTGCCTAGTGGCAATTAAAAGCTACAACGAAATGAACAATAATTGAATTAAAATTCTCTTTTCCATATAGGACATATCAATTGGAGGTTAATTTTCAAATTAAGATTGTCCCTTTGAACTTGATAAATTAACTAAACATTGCATTTTCTTTGTACTAAGATTTCTGTAACATAAATAGTCTCAATACATGTAATTTCAATAAGAATGAGACAAAAATGAAGTTAACTAAGTATTTCATCTATCGCGTACATTAAAAATATTTTAGCTTGAAAATTTTCCTGCGCAATAAAATAACTAAAGATCTGTATTTTCAATTTATTAAGCATATCGTCGTCTAAGAGTGCAAAACTGCTAACGCCATTTTTTTAACAAAATGCCTTTTTGATCTGGTTAGAAAGTGAGAAAAAATACTCTTTATGTGCCGTGGAACAGACAGAAATAGCTGTTTTTGAACCGCAATAAAATCTGCTAACTTCACGGGCTAAAAATTTGCATACGTAAAACTGCTAATTCCATGAGTCGTTCAGATGAAATTTCCTGTTTGATAATTATTAAGGATTTGGTTACATGTCTGGTGTTTTTTTTATAACTATGGGTACTGTTCTTTATTACTTTCATAAGATTATTGATTTCCATTTGAGTATTCACGCATAAAATATAATTTATTGTACTTCGAGCTTGTCAGAGGAGTTGGTAGAAAAATCCCTCAATGTTACGTTATGCGGGGAGCTGGATTTATAATTTTTAAATAATTAATAAAAAAAAAGATTTAACTGCGACTAGTAAAATAACAAAATAATATTTTTAATTTATTCCTTGAAATTATATTAATTCTAATAAAATAATTTGAGTTAATATTTGATATATGACTACTGTTTTAAATGTTTTTTTTTTTTTTTTAATTTTTTTTATTAATAACACTATTAAAAATCTGGAACAGTGGATGAATTTGTATATTTAATAAGTAAGTATGGATTTGTGTATTTAATTTGTACCTAAAAGGGATATTAAAATAATGGATGGGGTTTTAAGCAACTTAAAGGTGAATGATTGTGAGGCGATCTTAGACATTTTTATGATAATCTCCCGCATAACTAATGATAAGATATTTTTCTCTTACAAAAGCTTGTTTTTGTCATTATACCTGTATGTACGTTTTTTTTTTTAAAGATAAAATTTGTATATAATAAAACTTCTATTTACACTCTTTATTGTTTAAAAATAATATCTAAAATCTAATAACTCAAATTTTTGCTAATAACTCAAGACATATTTGTTTTTTTTTTATGGGTTATTTCGTAAATAGATAATTCGTAATAAAATAACTTACCAACGGGATTTTAAATTTCTATATCCCGTTAGTCATTAATTAAATAATCGTTTTAAAATAGAGTTAGCAGGTTTGCACTTTTGGCCGATGATTTATTAAGCAAACACGCATACGCATAGATGTAAATAATGGAACCAATAGGTGCATCGCAAAATTAGGTATTTAGATAACAACAATTCAGTTAACACAATGTTAACGCCTTAAGAATATATATTTTATAAATAATAAATATAAAAACATGATGATATTTAATTATAAAAATCAAGGAATACTTACTAGTGAGCAATATTCGCTAAAGATCATCATTTCATTTGTGAATACTTACGTTACAAAGTGAAATATCACTTGAATGAAATTTCATTATCATATGCTCTGACCCTATCGACATGTTCTTCAAGATTTTTAGAAACAATAATCCTTTATACAAGAGAGGAAATACAATGTTTCCTTGATACGCATATTGCAATGTTAAATATGAATAAAGAAATACAAGTTATTTTTTATAATTTGCACATAGTGTACATGGTGTATGGTGGAATGGTTAGTTTTCACAATTGAACGTACAACCCATTTTCTTCAAATTTTTGATCAAGTTAAATAGCATTTGGGTTTAATTTTTAAAACATATATTCAAATGTCAACTCAAGATTGTCGTGTTAGAAAAATGGGTTGAATTATTTATTTTTATGGTGTACTGGGAACCAAAAAATTCACAGCACCAATTAAATGTATTATGAATACATCGGGGTTTTCGACAATCACCTGATAATATAAGAGGCAAGTATCTTCTACCAGGAACATGCAAATGGCCTCAATTAACAAATAGCACCACCGACCACATTTAAACAAAGTTCTCGCAACAATTTTCAATGTGGCGACACCTTCACGCTGTATTTTACAACTATGCTTACCAATATACTAGTTTTCGCTAAGTGATTTATAAGACAACATAAAATCGCAAGCTAAAAATAAATAATTATAATTATTGTAGATACATATCTGTCTTCTGTGCACATAGCGCTATGCGTTTATTTATTTTATGGTTAATCAAATGCTCCGCCACAAAATATTACAAGAAAATTTCAGATTGTGCTATTGTTGTGAGATTCACTTTAAAGCACTGAATAAAAAGTTATTTTTTGTTAATCCAATAGTGGAGTTTATAACACAAGAATCTTACTTGTATAATTGTTTCATACTAGAATTAAAAACTTGTATTACTTGATATTAATTTTACTTGAATTGCATTTAATAAATAACCTTTATATACTATATAGTGTGTTGTTGCAATAAGTAATAAAGATAATATATTGTTAATTGTTTCTTGAACAATGATGTAAAACTCCATATTAAATTATTAATATGTATGAAAAAATATAGTTTAAAGGAGTTTTATTATAATATTTATCTATGACATGTTTCGCCCTTCTAAGGCATTATCAATATTGTTATGGAGAAGTATTTTCAGCATAATCTAAAATGTTTCTTACAAAACATTGAAAAATATTATCATTTCTTCTATATTCGCCTTCACTTTGTGTTTTGGATTCATATTTGAATAAATATAACTGCACTTTGTATTACAACACTCCGTTTGTGAAATAAAGTTCTGTAATACTAAGCGCAATTAAATATTTATTCAAATATTTTCATCAGTTCACATTTTAAATCATTATCGCATAATAAAACAATTGTTTAAAAACAAATTTATGCAAGTACACTATAATACGAAACGCATGGCAAAGCAAACAATTACCTTAAGAACTTTATTTTCCCGTCGCAGTTTGCTTTCTTCCTCTTTGAGCTGCTTGATTTCAGATGCAACCTTCTGCTCGTTGTCTTGTCCGCTGAAAAGAGCCTGCCAAACCAAAACATTATTTTCAATAAATCAATATTGAATTATGTAATATCCGTATCTCACTATATTGTCCGCAAACACATTTTCATCCATTATGATTGTAAAATTATTAAATATAAATGTGAAATCCGTTATGGTTAAATGTAATTAAAATCAAATTAATTATTTGAAATACCTTTGTTGGGGCAGCTTGGACCACTGGTTCTGGATTCGCCTCCTGAGATGATACAACAAACGTTTACTTGTTATAAAAGAATTTGGGTATTATTATATCTAACTTAAAATAAATATTATAAATTCAAAGTACATTTATTTATCAGAAACTTTGTATTTTACAGCACAAAATGTAATAAGTAAAATAAATATTGTTTAAACATTGACAAACCGCTGGCTCGGTGCCCTGCGCTACTGATACCGGGAATTCAAAGACGCATTTAAGTTTGTAGTTCATAATGGAATCGGAGTTAACGGTCTTCCACTGAAAAAAAATAAAAAAAATAATAAATAAAAACACATAGTAATGTTAAACAATACATAGAATCTAAAACTTGTATTACTTGACATTAATTTTATCTGAGTTGCATTTAATTAACAACGTCTTTTCCACATTTATGTATACAATGGATACAAGGGCCGATTGGTATCTCATTTGTGAAAATTGAAATAATAGGTATGGCACAAGGTCTGAATAATATAATAATATTCTTCATTGTAAACACAATGAAGGAACAAAATATTGCACAGCATGGATGCTAGTGAACGTGTTGCAATGTGTACATAAAGATACCTTTAACTAACAAGACAAATAATGGTACAGGAAGAAACAATCAGGTACATACTAATTCTTCGGGAGTCTTTTGGCATCCTTCTGGCATTAAAACAGATTGAATCATGAATTTGTGTTTATTCTTTTCCATAGTATTATACATTGGAGGAGTTAACGGCTGAAGGATCACTAAAAACAAAAAGGTAAATTAGAATCCACAAGGATTTCAATAACACACAAATACATTGAAGCTGGTATTTACCTTGAACCTTCTCAGATGATTTCGGGAGGATTAAGCCGGAGTTAGGTCGTACACAATACTTTTTGGGGACAGTAGTCTTTAATTTAAAGAAAACTTCCTTGTCTGTGTTATTGGTCAGCTTTATCCAGGCAAAGACCGCTACATTAAATGGACCTGAATAAAAATTACTCGTGTTAACTATAACTTATTCACATTTCAAATAAATATTAAAATATTTAAGTAACTATCACGCTGTCTCCCAAGGAGTAGGCAGAAAGACTGGGACAGCCACTGTTCTATCCTGACATACTTCGCTCGTACCTCAACATTCATACATCTTGTCATGCATGCACATCGATTTCTGACTCCTCCCAAAATTTCAAGATTTGTTTGATCGTCCCATGTTTTCCTCGGTCTTCGTCTATTTCTAATTCCATTTACATCTTTAACATATACATTTTTTTACCATTCTTTCCATGTGTCCAAACCGTTTTAATGTCGTATTGTGTGATATTCTCGTGGTTGTTCAATCTGTACTTGGTATAAGTGCATGAAAGAACTAGAGGGCATAAACCCTGGTGCTAAGATGGACAGTTTAGGACACATTGGTTTGGACATATGTAACAAATGGACGAGAGAAGAATGGTTAAAATGTTATATACAAGCAGTGTGAGTGGAAAGAGAAGGCGCGGAGAACCAAGGAAAGCATGGCATGACCAAATTAATCAAATACTAAAATATGGTCACATTCGAAGTCAGAAAAATCGATAAGCGTACATGTTACAATGTATGAATGTAGTGGAAGCTAGAGAGGTATGTCAGGACAGAGTAGTATGGCGGTTGATCTTCTTTGCCTACTCCTCCAGAGAAATGGCATGACATTTAGATAGATAGTCAATATTATGTTCATAATACTATCATAAACAGATATTTACTTATTGCCTAAAATATTTACTTATTGAATATTACAAAGCATAATTTATTATTGCTTCGCTAAATAGTCACTATACAGTGCTGGTAGTCCAGAGAACAGAACACTCGACTCGTAATCCGGGGGACTTAGGATCAATCCTAGACAGATCCGGTATCTTTTAAGTAAGTCCTGTAAACTAGGGTAATAACTTATATGGGTAATTTTATTATTCCTTTTTTTAAATATTTTTACTGGACACCATCTCATTTGATTTTGTACACTAAAAATCAGTTTAGTATAATACTTTTTTCAATATTTAAAATAATATTTATAGGTGGCTACCAAGGTCAGAATTTTAATTAAAAAAATTAAATGACTATTGATCACTAACTCGTATATTTTTTTATATAAAACATATACATGCAAAATTTATATTTGGATTACAAATAAGGATACCCCTGTAATAATAAAATCATATATATTCAGAATACAAGCATTGATTTTTTCGTATCGGGATATTAATTTATGAAACAGATTTAATACTGGAAGTGACCACAGATTGGTTAGAGGAATTTCAAAAGGAAGCATCGGCGATGCCAGAGCCGAGAAACATTTTACGGAAGACTTACCAGAGATAGACACTAATGAGATTAGGATAGCACTGAAGCAATTAAAGACAGGCAAGTGCCCGGGAGAATACACAATAATGACAGAGATGCTGCAAAAAGGTGGCGAGCCGATAATAAGTAGAATTAGGGATCTTTTTAATAAAATCGTGGATCAGGGGAGAACACCAACTGTGAGGAAAAATGCAATTGTAATTCGTTTGCACAAGAAAGGAGATAAGACCCGTTTGGAAAACTACCGCTCTATAAGCCTTCTTTGGCACACGCACAAGATTATATGCAATAGGCTACCATAGAAACAAGAGGAGTTTCAGAACAAGCCGGTTTCTGAAAAGGATTTAGCACCATAGACCATATACACACTGTCAAACAAATAATGCAAAAATACCAAGAATACATTTTGCCACTTTCCATGGCCTTTGAAGATTATGAGAAGGCATTTGACAGTATGAAAAATTGGGCGGTGATAAGGCGGTGATAAGGCTGGAAGTTTGAATGAATCATCTAAAAAAATTGGCCTTAAAATGAATATGACAAAGACAAAAATAACGACTAACACACAAATTGAAGACATTAAAATCCCCAATAAAAATGTAAAAGTGGTGGATTAATATGTGTACCTTGTTCATCTGTTGGCTTTGTGAAGAGGGGGTCAAATCAAAGAGATTGATAGGAGAATACAGCACGGTTGGTCTGTATTCAGAAGGCTGGGCAACATCTTCAAGTCGGACATGCCACAAAATTTAAAAACAAAAGTGCTGGGCATGTGTGCCGACGGGATGATGGAAGATGGAGCCAGACGGTTACAGAATGGAGGCCAAGGTTGGGCCGAAGAAGTGTCCGGAGACAGCCTACCAGGTGGAGCAAAGATATTGTGCGGACACCAGGGAGGGCCTGGAGAACACTGGCGAGAGACCGAGGGGGATGGAAAAGCTTACGTCCAGCAATGGATGGAGACAAGCTGACGAAGATTTCTTTATGTACTCTTTATATATGTAACTAATATTTATAGATATAAAACATGTACTTGCAAAATTAATGATTACATTACAAATAAGGATACCCATTTAAAATTTAAATAATTTATATTCAGGATATAAATGTTCATTTTTTTTGTATTAGGATATTTCTTTCTGTACTCTTTTAACAAATAAAGCAAATATTGCTTTTGCTATTCATCAATTTATTATATTTCTTCATTAAGGCAACAGCACACTCAGTAATATCATTCTCTACCCGCATAGAAAGGACAATATTCTTTGCAGTCCCAACATCAGAGTCATCTTCCTAAGTTTCAACATTTTTATTAAAAAGCTGTGATGAGATACCCAGTATCTGGAAAAATCGTAGAGTTGTTTCCTATGCTTTTTTCGGTGATGTGTTCAACATCAATGCTTTTTCTTTTTGGACAATTCTCTACACCATCGATTCTTAGTGCATCTACCGTATATTTCTTATTTTCATGAGACTTATTCTCTTAGTGCCGTCTCCTCTTAGGTTGGCTATCATCAGGGCTACTTCCACCTTGTTGACTGCGGCCCTGAACATCGATATGGTACCACTTTAAAACCATTTTCTTAAATTATGCAGCTAAGAGATTCTTCTCCGACCTGATCTTCTTCTTCCTGGTATTTATCCCTGAATTATCAGTTGTAGGAGTTGGTATTTTTTTCCTCTCATTACATGACCAAAGTATTGCAGTTTCCTTGTTTTTACAGTGTCGAGAAACTATAGATGCTTTTTCATCTGTTGGAGAACAATCTCACTGCGAATTCTATCTTTCCATGTTATTTTAAGTATTTTTCTATATATCCGGAGTTCAAATGATTGTATTCTCCTCTCTGTCGCATCAGTGCCCAGGGTTCAATACCATATAACA
Source organism: Lepidostoma basale (assembly GCA_022606425.2). Classification (NCBI taxonomy): domain Eukaryota; kingdom Metazoa; phylum Arthropoda; class Insecta; order Trichoptera; family Lepidostomatidae; genus Lepidostoma; species Lepidostoma basale. The sequence continues at coordinate 575,768 of JAHDVF020001219.1, read as the reverse complement.
ACACTGGAAATACATAACAACAGACAATACGCATTTTGAGATCCAGGGAAAGGTCTTTGTTGGTCAGGATGTCATGCATCTTCATGAAGACTCCACGTGCTTGCTCAATGCGGCATTTAATTTCTTAACTATGATCCCATCTCTCATTGACCATACATCCTAGATATTTATACATTTACACACTAGTCTTGTACAGTTTACCGCAATATTCAACTAAGCACTTGGAGTTTTACTGACAGTAATTACTTTAGTCTTCTTTAAATCGAGGTTTAGACCATATTTGCAACCAGAATTAGAAACTTTATCAATAAGTGTATGTAGTTCTTAGGATACTTTATCTTTGGAATTGGAGTTATAACTGATGTTTTCCAAGTTTCAGGGAAGATTTCATCTCTCATCGAGTCGTTGATTATTATCAATATGTTAAAAGTAATTTTTAACTCACATATATATAATCATATTTTGGTGTTATATGTTATTGTTATATGCTATATGTTATTATTGTTTGCTGCTAAACATAGTGACAATAACAAAAATTCACATTGACATAGAATATTTACATACAAAAAAACATAAGTTGATGAAAAAAACAAGATTAACAGGAAACCAATATGTTAAATTAAATATTCAATAGACATACAAAATGATATTCGCTAATAAAAGAAACATGTCTGCTCTTGAGATCACAACATTCTCGTATATTTATGTCGACATTTCCCACCGCGCAATAAAGGATTCAATCTCACGGAATGCTGGCCGACCAGACTGAATTAAGGTACAAACTGATAGCTTCGGCGCTACTGACCGGTGATTCGCGAGATTACATATTTCGAAAGCAATATTGTTATGTTTGAACCGCCTTACGAAACTAATGAAAAAATTAGAATTCTGTTCGCCAGTATTTTGCGTTCAGAGTTCAGATGACATATCTTCGGTCATGGTCCATAAATTTTTTCCCCTTCTACGGACTCTTTGATCGATATTTCCTATTTTGATGCACGTCAGTTTTAAAATATATAAAATCGATTGATTCTATGTGAGATCTCAGTTCTTTACATTTCAACATCCTTCAAAATGTTGTTATCCCGAAATACACGCAAATTGACGACAAAAACTGTTTTAATAATTAGCGTTCTGCAGTGAACATATAGATGAATTATATGGAAAAAGCAATACCTGCAAACTTCAGTTCGTTTTGCGGGTCAATCGTCAGTAAATTCTGCTCCAACATTTTGACAACTTCACACAATTAACAAAATGGGCACGGGTCCGGCGATACAAGGAAACGCAGCCAAGAAGCGAGAATACACGAATAACCACCGGAGTGACGAATACGTATATACAGTATGACGTATATTGGGTGGTAACTAGGAAATCGCCCGTCGTATTCTAGTTGGACTGATGACGCAGGCGCAATGTGCTAAATAGCACCTTTCATTTAACTCGGTGCATCAAATTCACATTTGTATTTTTTAATAAATTCACATATCTGATAAAAAAAAATATCATACGTAATATTTAAAAAATTATAAAAATATTTAATATAAACAAATAATAATATTTTATAAAAATATCTTGATTGTTAAAAATAAGACATTAATTTGTAGCGGAAATGTGCGCAAACCACGGAGAGAATATATAAAAGCACAGAAAAAGTGTAACAACCAAAGAATTTTGTATTGCCGGGGTTAGTTAGTAAAGAAAATAAAAATGTTTCCGATTGCTATTGTTTAACTTACCTGGACCTAAGCGGGGAAATGACAACGGGAATTAGAGCAATTTGATTCATACTTCTTGTAATCTTTATAATAACACTTAAGAATACTTCTGCATTTTTTGTTTTCAAATATTCAAAACGTGTGATCTACAATAAATTGTTTTGATAAATTTAATATTTGTCATGGAGATTTCATTTTCACTGCATTTATTCTACTTTCATCCTTCTTTGCTAGTTCCATGCATCAATTCCACACTGCACTGCCATTTTAGTTTTTTTGGATAGGCTTGATTGCGATGCCAACTTTAAGTGCACCGTTTACTGTTGCCTGTTCAAACCCTCCTTTCAATATCCTTCTCCACTCTCATATCCTTTGTAAACATACTTTCTAAATAAACAAATCAATCCACTTGTTCCAGTATTTCACCGTTCACGCTAATGTTGCAGACTATTGTGTTTTCTTCTTTTTTGAAAATCATTACTTTGAACTTATTTATATTATTCAAACATTTTTTATCTTAATTAGTGAAGATTACATGCATTCATTATCAATACGAATACTAGAACTATCTTTCCACATTAGGAAATACCCAATGTCGGTATTGGGAAATATCAGATGGAAACATCAAATATTTTTACTGACAAATTCCAAAAGAAAGGCGATTTACAAAAAAAAAATCAGCATTGAGATTTCCGTGTAGATTAATTTAAAAACATCTACGTTTTCTTAGCTTTCAAACAAAGTATATAAACCAAACATCGGTTACAAGATTACAGAGAAATCGACAAATGGGGAAAAGGTTTTAATTAAGCTTTCAAATACATCGTTAGATAGATAAAAAAAAACATAATGTTTTTTAATAATTTGTATACATGTTGAGAAACCAAGAAACCTACTGGTCAGAAAATAATAGTTTAGTTGTCCTTTTTTCTGCGTATCCCTTTGGGGATGGTTAGTTAGTTTATTATTTATACTAAATAATTTTATGAACATTCAAAACATTTAGTTACTTAATTGCTAATTAACCGATGTTCGGTTTACGTACTTCGTTTGAAAGCTAAGAATATGTACATAGATGTTTTTAAAATAATCTGCAGGGAAAATTTATGATTGATTTTTTTTTCATCGGATATAACCTCCCCTACAAACCCCTAAAAATAATATATTCAGTAACCAATAACCCTGTATATTATGTGCCATATCCACAGTAATCCAGATGTTCATTCCATATCCTCCTGGTTTACTCTTCATGTAAACATGAAATGGTCACTTCCTTGTTGTTAAACTTTCATCAACAGTAATGCAAAATCATGGTGAAAAATATTTTGGGCAGGCTGCATTAAAATTGAAAAAATAAACAAACCGTAAAGGCTATTCATTTCTTCAAGCAACAATCTTAGTAAGTAATTTCCACAGTTAAAAACGTATATTATTAATTAATACCGTGAAAACATCTGTTTTCTAGAAGATTCTTTTATAGTTAATGGAAATGACATGTTTCACCTTTCAAAGGTATTAAATGTTAAATGAATAAGACAGTTCACTAAAGAATTGAATAATTCACAATGCAAACAATCATGACAAATTTGTATTATGAACAGCTTTAAATGATGTCATCTTAATCTCACCAATTCATGAAATGTGTCTTTCCTGCAGGGCAAAGTACTTTTAATGCATTCACCATATTATCCAGAGCTCGTATCATCCAATTGTTACCGGTTAATATAAAAAAACCTTTAACTTTTTGGTTGCGAGTGCTGTAAAATGCGCAAGAGCGTGTCTAAGGCAAGAAAGTGTGGACGTCTCCATGTGCGAGAATGTCCGCGGCCTATGAACACATTATGGCGGGACTTATTTCTATATCATTGTGCATATAACTTCATCGCTGTGCTGTCACATTGTGAATATGCACTACAAGATTGATATTTTCACCACCTTTACAAAATTTTCAATAAAAATCAAACTTCACTTTTGATTGATTGAAAAATGAGATAAAATATTGTAATTATTTGCATATTATTTTTTATAATTATAACCAAAATTATTTGTGTTTATAAAAATCTTTATTAGTTTTTTAACAGTATGAAATTTAATTAAAAATATTAGGCACAACTTTAGGAATAAAATTTTAATAAATTTTTTGAAATCTTACCTGTTTTTAAAAGATTTACTCATGCTACATAAATATGTGAAATATATAGCATTTCTAATTACCCGTATATTATTGTATTTTTTTGCTTCAAATCGTTTCCATTTTTATAACAAGAAAGTCATTTTTTTATCTTAAATCTGAGAAATAAGTTTGCGAATAAATATGTAAATATTGAATTCTATGAAGAAAAAATATATATACAAGTGATAAAAATGGTATTTGAGGGTACTATTATGTTTTGATGGCAACTTATGATTGTTGTCCATAACAGATGAAGAAAATGCATAACTTCCATTCTACGCTGTAATTAAACCACTAGAAACATTTACATATGCTTATAATATATTATCATATAAAATAAAGACTTATATTTGGAAATAAATTTATTGAATAATATTGCTCAAATTTCTCACTTTTTATATTTAAATAATACTTTAAATCATAGACCATTAAGACTAGAGACAGTGTTAAATACTCCTTATGTTAAGCAGGAGAGTATCTGAGGTATTCTGAATCAAAGTAGACTACTGTTATTGTAATATCATCACGGAACACCCGAGATACCTCTTGCGGAAGCGTTAGCATTTCTGAGAGGCGAGAGTGTTCTATACCATAGTCAGTACCTCCTAAAGCATGTCGTATTAAGTGTGTAGCGGCATTTTTATCAATCGGCTTGGATTTAAGTCCTTCTTTGCGGTGCAAGAGAACATCATTAATGTCACCCAATCGCATATTCTTATCTTGAAGTATCAGAGGAGTGAAGAACACCTTGCCCATCATGTGCTCGCCCACTAATTTAACTACTTGATGCGGAGACATCATATCCCACAAGCCATCAGATGCTATCACCATGAACTTGTCACGAGGAGTGAGTTGGTAGTGGTAAACATCAGGGTGAGCCGACAGATAAGGGGGGGTGTGATAGTCAGGAGGCACTGCGTGGGTTCCTAGATATGGAATAACAATCTTTTCCATTATTTCATTTGACCATTTGTATCTAAGATCACCTAGTGACCGTAATGGAGCTAATTGACCAAGTAGTCTGTCAAATTTAATAACAGTTTCTCTCTCGGTCTGAGGATGTTCATTAAAAATTTTCTGGACTTCTTTCAAATTATCTGAATTATGTTCTACAGTAATTTTTTTTGCGATCCAATCGTTATTTTCGGAGAGAACTCCAAGCACAGCGTTGCAATCTCCAACATTTGCTACATGCAAGTGCTGACCATCAATGTGTGCTACGCAAGCCACCGCTCCAGACACTGCTACGGATAAAGTTTTCTTATTAACTTTACCGGTTTTTCTAAAGTTATCTAAAACTTCGCTAGATAAATCAGCATCCATTTTAAGAAATGCCGTTTCTAAAGCAGTTGTCATTTCAAAATTATCTTTACTGTTGTTTTCTGATAGTTCCTTTAAAAATCTATCAAAACTTTTTTGATAGAGTGGTTTCAAGTCTTCTACGATTTCTAGCTGAAAAGATAATAAAAATAAATTGTTAAGAACATATTTATTTAATAAAATCAAATATTAAAAGTTGGTCATGTCAGAAGCCGGAAGAATCGACGTGCGTGTATGACTCGATGTATGAATGTGGAGGAAGCTAGAGAGGTGTGCCAGGATAGAGTAGTATGGCGGTCCATTCTCTCTGCCTACCCCTGCGGGGAAACGGCGTGATGGTTTTGTTGTTGTTGTTGTATAAGTTTATTAGTGAAAGTAAGTCCCATTAGTAAAATATAGGCACCCGCAATAGTAGTAAATGTTACATTTAAAAAAAAAATACACATTTGTTTGTTAGACACAAAAAATATTAAGAAAAATTCTGAAAAAATAAAATTATAATTGTTTTATAACAAAGTCATAAAGTATTGGCTGTTACCATAAATTTTTCACGTTTTTTTCCAAATTAAGATTACAAGAAGAACATCAAATTAGTCAATAATGTATTCTCCTTTGATATTTACAAATTCCTGCCAGTGTTCTGAAAGTTGTTCAATGGCCGTGAGATAAAAACCATCCGGTTGTGACTCGGGGAATTCATCCAACCATGTCTGCAATTCAACGTAATTATTGAAGGACATACTCTGCAAATTTATTTGAAATTGTTCGAAAGCGACTGGAAAAGGTGGAAACCCGACAGAAAGAGATCTGGAGAGTATGGAGGGTGCGGCAGGATTTCCCAACAAAGTATTTGTTGAAAGTTGGCGACATGAGGCAGGCATATCATATGTATTGTTGAGCCACTGAATTTGCAGAGTGTTTAGCTCCACGTTGACTGTCTGATTGCATTTAAGTATCTCATAATGGATGACGCCTTGCCAATCCTATCAGAAATGAAATTCATCATTTTGCGTACAAACGCTCGCTGTTTCGCTCAGGGCGTTCCTATTTGACCATAACTCACCCATTCTTTCCATTTCTTCATATTCTCATAAAGTTACCATTTTTCATCATCAATAATGATGCGGTAAGGAACCATTATTTGTGGCCTTGTGTAGCTCGATGACCCGCGAGCAAATCAGCGGAATTGGTCGAATATTGATTATTGTTGTTTTCACTTAAAAACTCTCAAGCCAAAATACAGAACTCCTGGACTTTTTCCATTGATTTAAGATGATGGTATACAGTCATGCGACTACAATTCATTTGCTCAGTTAATTCTACAGGGTTTGAAGGGGATCTTCATGGATAATACGGTTTAAGTGCTCTTCATTGAAGTACACTGGGCGTCCAGAATGCTCCATTCATTTAAAGTCAAAATTTCTGTCTTTGAAAGCCAAAAACCATCAACAAATTGTCTTTCTTCATATAACATCTTCATCACACACTTCGCATTGGCAGCTTTATTCCCTCAATTGAACGTGAACAAAAGGAGGTGTCAAAAATGTTACTTTCATATGTTTGACATTCCGTTTTTAAGGCTTGTAATAAAATAAAATAATATATGTAACGTAAAAGCAAACATAATATCTTGTAGAGCTGATTTTTGATTGTCAAATAATGTTTAACCTTTACCAATGTGTTTTACTTTTGGTGCTCATTTTGAAATTTGGAAAAAAACGGATATAACTTATGTTAACTAACTAGGCCGAAAGAATGGAATGCCACATTTTAACCGATGCGGCACTCTATCCTTCTCTTTTCACCCCCGCGGGAGATGAGGTATGATGGGTTGCGAACCTCATCGCCACCAATAGACATCTCCCGATATGTTAATACCTAATAAATATTCAAGTGAAAAAATTATTAAAAATACGGCAAAATTTCACTACAAATTAGATTGGAAACAACATAGAGGAAATTGAGAATAAGAAATAAAAGAGGGAAGGAGTAATATAAATTCTTTCAAGCATAGTTAACATACTTTGTCATTAAAGGTTTCAATTAGATCTCCTGGTTTATCACTGGATAGATAATGCTCCATCATAGCAGCAGGGAGCAGGCAAGCGGCGATGTAGTTGAACAGGCGCTTGGACAATACCTGCGCGCATGCTGCACCACCATGTCCATCAAAGATCCCCACAAGTAGTCCTGCAACATCCACACCATCAATTTGACTACCAATAAAGCTGGAACAGAGCAGTTGTGTTTGTAATTCTCATGGAATGTTACACTGAAAGAAACAATTCGAAAATTGTTGAAGTCTATAATAACATAATAGTTTCAATTTTCTTATTAAGAAATGAGTGTGGCCATGAAAACAACGCAAATGCATAAAATGTAATACATAAATAATATCAATATATACATCTACACGCTTTATTACATCACTTTGCCAGACCATCACAAAGGATAGGATCTGTGTCCTGATAGTTATACAAACAATAAGTATAAAAATATGAATAAACACAAAAAATAAAATAAATAAAAATACGCTGACCCAGAGTAAAGAATGTCGCAATGAGTATCAGTCACAAAATATCGCAGTTATAAACAGTCGCAAACGTTAATTGAGCGATGAGTACTCATCAATGAAGACAAAATAGAAGAGTGTAAACAGCTAAGAGGAAATAATATTGTAACATTTAATTTGAATGAATCCCTGATATCAACGCACTCCTTACAATAGATGCAGCCTTATTTTAATCACTCTTCGAGTCGTCTGGCAGTGATCAATTACACGCCACTTGACATGGCCGATGATGGAAGTATTATATAGATGAGACTCTCACCAATCCCTCGAGAAATGCCCTTTTAGAGAACATTGGACGAGTTTCTTAATATCTTAACTAACTAACTAACCATCACGCCGTCTCCCCGAAGGGGTAGGCAGAAAGAATGGACTGCCACACCTTTCTTTCCTGACATATTTCTCTCGCTTCCTCAACATTCATACATCGTGTCATGCACGCGCGTCGATTTCTCTGACTCCTCACATGGCCGACATTCAATATTTGATTTATTTGATCGTGCCACGTTTTCCTCGGTCTTCCTCTATTTCTGGTACCATTTACATCATTAACATATAATTTTTTTACCATTCTTTCTTCATTCATTCTTTCCATATGTCCAAACCATCTTAATGATCCTTTCATTATTTTGTTCATGACACCATCATTCGCACCGCATTCACTTCTTATATTTTCATTCGACACTCTATCATACACAGAATGTCCACACATTCGTCTAAGAGATCTCATTTCTACTGCATTTATTCTACTTTCATCCTTCCTTTGCCAGTTCCATGCTTCGCTTCCATACATAAGGGTCGGTAGAAGAACACCATTGTGCACTGCCATTCTAGCTTTTTTGGATAGGTTTTTGTTTGCGATGAGAACTTTAAGTGCACCATTCACTTTGTTGCCTGCCCCAACCCTTCTTTCAATATCCCTCTCCACTCTCCCATCTCTTGTAAACATACTACCTAAACATACTACTTAATATCTTCAATGACAAAATTTTCTGTTCACTACGCATCATGCCCAAAGGACATGTTTCTGCTACCACTCAACATCTGAAAATCGTTTCTCCATGTAACTACTTCCCACCGCCTCCTCAAGACAAGAACCAAGATGAACTCAACCCCTTACCTGCTTCGGAACATTAGCTATTTATTTGGCATGCTGCTTCGACGTTACCATGCTATGGTAATATTAATTTCAACGAAAGAATAAACACTCTGCATCAACAATCCATGTGTAACTTGATTGTCATAATTACCTCACATTAAATTTATTATTAACATAAGTAGGTACTGGAATATTGAAAAAGAAAAAAAGAAAAAAGAATCATCAGTGCTCTGCGACAAGCGAATGCCGGTCGAAGTAAAGGAGAAGGTGTACAAGGCAACGTTGCGACCAGCCATGACCCACGGTTCTGAGTGTTGGCCACTTAAAAAACAACACGAGTGACGCTGTGAGTGAGAAAAGCCAATTTCGGATAAACTTGAGAATAGTCTGGGATGGAACTTCCACGTCATGCTGCGCCCAGCTGACCATGTTACATGGAGGTTAATGGAAGCAGACCCGCAATCTAGAGGATGTGGTAGGCTCAAGTTGACATGGAATGAAACTCATTCAAAGGAGACTCAAAAGATATTGGATCTCACTAGGCGATACAGACAGACAATCCCAGGAGACGCCATATAAGAAAAGCCGACCCCAGAGTTGGAAAATAACAAGTTATGTTCAAACTTTGCTAACCATCTGTCATAATCATTTGTTTAATCCTTAAAAAAATGTATAAATTTTACATACATGCCTGGAAAATAAAATGAAGTATGGAGAAAAAAAAGACATACTGGATTGAGGATATATAGGGGGGCAAAGGATGTGCAATTATTATGAGGAGACTCACAACAGTTGTATAGCTGTAATGTAAGTAAGAATTTTAAGAACATTATAAAAAATTAAATTTAAAATAGAAATAAAACGCTCATATTATTTTTAGATTTACAATTTGCAGTTATGAGTCTTGTGAGAAGTAGTCATATTATTTAAGCCAATACATACCGGTGGTGAGTTGACATTGTGCTTCACAGCGTGTATCTTCAATAGGATTATTGGATGCTAATTGGTTTGAATCATAAGCTTTAACTGATCCCGAAGAAAATTCTTTGCTGAATTCATTTTCTCTAAGAATGTTGTTAACCTGAAGAAGAAATAAATAGTGAATGTAGACAATAATACAATACATTCAGATTTCATAGACCAAATCAGCTGATTTATTATTAGAAAAAAAAAAAAAATTTAGGAATGATCTTAATATAATTTGTGAGAAGATTATAATATATTTAATTTTAACAATGATTTGTCAGATATTGAAATATTTGAAAGCAGATTGCAATTTTCATATGAATTGATTTTTTTTTTCTTTCATTTTTTGAGTTTATTTTTCTTGTCAAGGTTTTACACTCTCATCTTCGGGAAAACTATAAAAAACTAACAAAATACAAGAATTTAAGTATGTAATATGTGCAAAATAAAATCAAATAGAGCCCCAGGGAGAGAATACATATTAACAATCGGGTGGTGGTCTAGGGGATAGAACGCTTGGCTTCTGATCCAGGGGACTTGGGTTCGAGCCTGGACACGACCAGATTCCTTCTTCATAATAATGAGCTATTTTCTGCTCACATTGAAGATTGTAAAATAAATTCTAAAATAATTGGTATTAGCCTTTTAAAAAAAAAAAAAAACAATAGCTTAACTATCTTATAATATTTTTTTCTTCAAAATTCAGTGTTTTAATTTATAAAAAAAGCCTGTATGATGAACCTGTATGATTCAACTGTCATGATATTAAGTCAGTTTTAATTTTATCACATATTATTTAATATATCATATATATTTTTAAATTATGAACAATCATAGGGTATGACAAATCCGTAATTAAAACTGAAAAGTCATTATCAGGATAATCACAAAATTCCTCTCTAAATTGATTTCTTTAGTTCACCCAGCCACAATCAGTTGCTGCAGGGTTAAGATGAAACCTTGAGAAGTCTTGTTATTAGTCAAACTGGGTGGATTTTACAGCAGATCAATGAGACTGTTCAAGTCGAATTCAGAAACATAAAACATAAATCTAAAATTGCAATTCTTAAAATTTTTAAAGATTGTTTCGACAATCTTTCAATTAACTGAAATTAATATCTCACACTGACTTTTTAAATGCATTTGTCATGATAATGATCAAACCACATTCCCTACATCAGGAACCAAGGATTCCATCCTCTAGATCACTCTCTGGACTTTTATTTCCTGATTGAAAAAAAACAATAATTTATTTATAATTATACAAAGTTTCTTGGTCTGGAAGAAAAGTATATTTATTACTTTTGTGTTTGAGTTTATACGTTAAAATGTATTTTGGACTTTTTGATTTTTGAGAATCTTTTAATGAATGAATATTCAATTAATAATAAACATATGGGTAATTAAAAAATGATGAAATTAGGGAAAAAATAAACACAATATGAACGAAAAATATGATAATATTAATACATACGTCGTGTGGAGATAGCAGCAAGGCATTACGAGTCGTGGATGTACGGAAAGGTCTTATATTACTGTAAGTTTGAAAGGAATGTCGCCTTTGTACAATGTCATTTTTATAACGACTGTTGTAATATGCTTCATTTGAAAATACTGCTCTTCCGACGGAATGCATGTGTCTAACATTTAAAATTATTTTCTTACTGAAACAGCACACCATTGTTTGTTATATGAATGTATAGCGGATATCACTCAATCATTGGATTAAAGCTTATTGTATTAGAATATAATCAGTCTGTACAATTAAAGGCACTTCAGGAATTTTTGTACTAATTTTTATACAACTTTTTAAGTATATTTCTAGAAAAAAACACCGCACATCTTAAGTATGATATCCGATACCGTGCTGTCAATAATCACTGATAAATTGGAATAACGAATAGACAAGTGACAAGGTTAATCTGTCAATCTTACTAGAAAATCCATAGAAGAGGCGTGTCCGATTATTTTTATGGCTAGTAAGTGAAATAAAGTATGATGTACAATTAAAAACGGGGTTCTCTGAATTAATTGTAATTTTTGATTTATGCGTTAATTTAACATTTAAATTAGGAAAATAGATTGTTTGGTTGCGCCACATTTTTTCGGGATCATATTCATTTTCTTCCAGATGTGGCCTCAGAAATTCTTCGATCATGGTGACATAATGCTGAAAAGAGAACCTGTGGGGGGTTTCTCTTGGGTTTTCGTCGACCCAATAACGGTAATTCAGCTTTATCACTGACTCATCCAAATGAAAGTGAGCTTCGTTTGAAATAATGAGAAATAGGTCTTCTTCTTCTTCCGAAATCTCCAACATACGCTGGCTAAACTGAAGCCTTTGTTGATGGTCTGTTGGGAGTCGTTTCTGCACAACCATGATTTTATGTGTGTGAAATTTTAAGTCTCTGTTGAGAATTTTTTGCAGACTCTGACGTGGCATGCCAAGAGCTAGAGCACGACGCCTGGTTGAGCGTTTTGGACTTCCAATAACATTTTATATGGACCAGGTAGCCATGGTTACTAATCTTCCGAGAATATAATGAAATGGATAGGGACCTCCAACCACGTCCCTTTCGAATGTACTACACATTACAAAAACTTCAAATCCAAACGCGCCACTCTGTATTATTCATGTTCTTAAAGACACCAGTGAGTACTATTCATAAAATGCTACATAAATAATATTAACTGGATGTATTAGAATATAAATAACTTAACTTGTTGATGGAATGAAACGAACAATGTTTCAGTAGTATGTTAATAGATACATTTTTGGCTGTACAATTTTTTACCTCTCTGTTGAAAAAAATATCTGGTGACCAGAAGATGTTATAACGTCAAGACGGCATTGGTAGAGACCGAGGGACTGTGACAAGGAGTGGCCATGGGTGGGGGCCGGTTGAACCTGGGTAGAGAACCAAGTGGGTGGAGAGTGGCCTTGGGCGTGGACCGGTGGTTTCGGGTTGGGAACATTGAATAACCATTTGGGACCATTTTCCATTTAACCAAACCGAGCCACAGCCACGCGCGGCTGATAATGAATTTCTATGGAAAGTAATCTGTCTTATGACATATTCATAATAAAGCTTCAAATACATTATTACTTTCATGATATTAACCCTTACCACTCCATTATTTTATAATATTGTTTGTCAGCCAACTCTAATTTAAATAATGTCAAAATATTTTTATTGATAGGTAGTTACAAAAAAATCATTAAAAATTCATTTGTAATGATTTATTCTTCAAATAAAAAACAATTAAAAAAAAACATTATGGACTACTTATAGTTTTGCGTAGTATGGTACTTTTTAAAACAATCTCCAAGATGGAGACTAGGTTTTCTGGAACAGGTCTCACAAAACCACACTGTTTCTGCACTTTTCGGAATCTTTCTGTTACTGCACACAGTACAGTCTTTAGAACCTTTGTCCAGTTTCGCAATGAAGTGGGGCTTGTACTCTAATTGCTTCTCTGCATGACGTATCACGCGAAGTTCCCACCATTTTAGGCTATGTGAATTTGTAAGGATTATTTTATAGTTAAATAAAAACGAAAAACAGTCAAAATCTTATTAAAACGTGAAATTAAATGTTTTTTTTAACGAATAATCACAAGAAACAACAACACGTGTCAATTTTTGCGCGCGAAAATACACCGCGCGCGCAAGTCTTATCTTGTCGGCCGCCAGCCGACAACTGCGTTGTAGCGTACATATAGCGATGTCGGCTGGCATTCGACAAAGGAGTGGTAAGGGTTAAGAAAAATTGTTATATAGTCTGATTGAATTCACATCCATTGCTTTGTCAATTAAGCTCTCTCTAGAAGTTGAATGAAAATGCTTTCAAAAGCACATTTTAACCACAATCATTATTTAATTTTAGATGTTCAATCATATTTATGAATATTGAAATATAAGAAAAAGCTATGTTAAAAGGAAAAATTATTACAAGGTTTAAGAAAACATTTGGGGAATAAGTACTGTAATTCCAAAAAGGGAGATTCATTATCTCGGCATATAGGAGTCTTATCCACCATAATGGGAAAGAACTTATCCTCCATAATGGGTAAAACGGGTGGATTGTAGTTTAAAACTTTCATATAAGAATATATATCCGGCGGTGATGACTTTGTACCACACGCTGTCAGTAGAAATCTACATGTTTTGCAGACAATTCGTGTAACCAGATACAGCTTGCATAATTGAAAAAAAAGTAAAGAAATCCATTTTTTTGTAGGTCTTCTTCTTCTTCTTTTTGTCCTGTCACGCCTCCGTGGTGCATAGGGCCTCAAGGAATCTTCTCCACCCGACTCTATCGCATGCCTGATGCTTAACATGGGTGACTGAGATCTCCCAAGTGAGACCTGCTGCCTTAACTTCGTCCTGCAGGGTTCTTCTCCAGGTGGCTCTAGGTCTGCCTCGCTTTCTCTTTCCCCCCCATAGGGGACCAGTCTAGTGCGCCCTGAGCGATGCAGGCTGGGTTCATTTCATGCATTTGCGCCTAGCGACTTGTTCTCTAATTGGCTTTTCACCTTTTTTTTGTAGGTACTTTACTCTTATTTACATTTGGACTAACGGGTTTGTTTAGTTTCATATACATTCAGCGCCCTTGAGATGAGTAATTCATAAAAATGGCGCTTTATAAATTATCCAATTTATTATTATTATTATTATATTATATTACTTGTAATTATTGTTTTTGGTTGTTTTATTTATTTACAATATAAGTAAACTTGTTGAAATCAATATAATTTATTGTTGTGTACAAAAAAATAAAAGTAAAGAGGGTGCGAATGTCTGATTGACTCGCAATGTTTTACACGAATGATCCCTCACTGCATTAGCCAATAAAACACAAGTATCGTTTTAGTCCGTTTATGTGGTCACGAGTAGAGGAAGTACACAGTTGGGGAGTTAATCGAAGGCGATGGAGAAGTCGGTCTTGAAGGACCTCCGGTCTATGGAGTACATGTTGTCAGCCGTGCATTCGTATACACCGGCGTCCATCTGCGTGGCCGGGTCTATTTCTATTTTAGACTTTACTTTGTCTTTGCCCATTCTCCACTCATGCACCTAGAAATAAATCCAAATAATTGTATATAACAATATAATAACTCGTTGTTTTTCGAATTTTCTACGTCGTTGATAGAGCAGCTTATATTTAATGAGAATTTTAAAGATAAAAAAAGAAATTATTATTTTAAGGATTAATTGTATCTCAATAGAGACGAAGATGTAAATTATTTGGAAACAGAATATGGTAGTCGAGGCGTTTACAGGACTCGTGACCTGTCATTGGTTGTGTTAAGCGATCACTTTATGTTTAACAACATTCATCATTCCGCCCTAGTGTAGATGCTAGCGTAGATGGACCTACCAACAGTGAAGTTATTAAAAATATTAACATATATACAAGTTCCAATCAGACGTGGTGTCGTAAGAAGGGCGGAATGGTGAATGTTGTTAAACATAAAGTGACCGCTTAACCCAACCAATGACAGGTCATAAGTCCTGTAAACGCCTCGACTACCTTCTTCGTCTCTCATCTTCGTCTCTATTGAGATACAATTAATCCTTAAAAAAATGATTAACCCGCAATGGGTAAAAATCCAGTGTTTGCCTACAAGTTTTTGTATACAAAAAAAAAACAAAAGAAATTATTCTAATTTAAATATTAATTGATGATTGTTGTAAAGAGACCACAGTCCCATTTGGTAATTTATTCATAAAAAAGACGCTACATTAATCTATCAATTTTCATTATTATTTGTAAAACAAAATGGCTTCCGAGTTCCGAATACTGATTGATTTAAATTTAAGTAGTATACAAAAGTTTTTCGGGAGGTTGAATTATTTAAAAAACTACTGTAATATTTTTTATACATACATGCAGATATAAATGTGAGAATATTTCTATTCCGTCCTTGAACCAGGTAATGTGAGGGCGAGGTGATCCTCTCGCAACACACAAAAAGGCAATTTTATGTCCGAGAACGTATTCATAGTCAAAATGTGATGCCAGTAAAATTTTTGCACCCTGAAAAAAATTACATCATATTATATACAGACATTATTGTTAGTTGCACAACGCCACAATGGTTTGTATGAAACATTTAGAAACACAGAGTTTACAATGCGTTTCTTCCAATAAAATAAGAAAATATTTAACAATATTTATGGCAACACACCTAAAACGCTTTTAATAATAATAAAAACAAACGATGAAATACCTATAATAATAAATTTTAATAATAATAATAACAAATGATGATAATAGGGTAAGATTGAGGGTCGACGAGGTGTTGGGAGAAGGCGGGTTTCCTGGCTGAGGAACATCCGAGAATGGACGGGGCTGAGGACCGTAGGGGAGCTGTTCCCAGCTGCCCAGGACGGGGAGGCCTACTCAAGGGTGATAGTCAACGTTGGGGAGACCTGATAGGACACGGAAAGAAGAAGAAGATGAAATACCGGTTTGTCTCAAAAGAAAGGTCTACGACGTGTGTATACTGCCCACGATGACATATGAACTAGAGACGACAACTCTTACAGCAAAAAGGGTCCACAGGCTCAAGGTCCATGGAAAGACAGATACTTGGTGTGAGCTTGCGTGACTGCATAAGGAATGAAGAAATCAGACGCCGCACCAGGGTTGCTGACGTCATGAACCGAGTGGCAAAATTGAAATGGCAATGGGCTGGACACTTGGCTAGACAGGGTGGCAACATATGGGCACCCAGGATACTCAGTTGGAGACCATGGGCAAATAGGCGAAGTGTCGGAAGGCCATCGATGAGATGGACCGATGATATTGTCAAAAGGGTTGGAAAACCTTGCATTCAAAGGGGGCAGGATAGAGACGAGTGGAGGAATTTGGAAGAGGCCAATATCCAGCAGTGGAGGGAAGAAGGCTAGCAAAGAAAGAAATAACAAAACATATTGTAGATAGAAATAGATTACAAATTCGATACATTTTGAATTAAATTCTTTTTCAACCACATTCTGGATTCCACGTAAAATAACAGATAAATCATAATTATAATAAATAATACTAGAAACGCATGAGAGATGGTTCGACTTTAGGAAAACAAGATACTCTCTGAAGTCAAGAGTATTTGTCTTCTCCGATCGTCGATCTCCGAAGCGATCATGTTCAGCAGTTTGATTGTTTGCCCCGCCGGCATCATCAGAGGCAGGTTGGTTAGGCATGTTGGGAGATAAAACAGTCTGTGCTGACGCTGTCGAAGATAATCATCCGGAATATAAAGATGGATACCCTCCGAGATGACAGAATTAAACAAAAGAATCTCTTGATTTACTCATGGCCAACCGGTTTCTATATTTATCTTACTTATGTAAAGTTAGTTTTGTTTTGTAACCATAGAAATCGGTTGGCGGCAGATAAACGTAATAGGTGATTGTTACCATGTAAATAAATTTTAATAATAGTAAAAGATGTTAATAATAAATAACACAATACATTTTCCAAGTTTTATATCGATAGGTTGAACGGTGTGAATGATTAATCGAATCACGTCGCCGTTTCGTATGGACAGGTGCAAAGCGATTATTTAGCATAAAGTTTGATGTAATAATTATGCATGCACAGAGGACATAATTCGCTGTCGCTTAAATAACAATAATAGTTTTACAGATAGAGATAAAGGGGTCCGATTAATGGCTCAGGTCGAGTTCGCCGTATCGTTGGGTCGACGGTTCAACGGACCGGGTCCAGATCAGAAATGTTCAACCTCAGTTGACAATCTCTCTCGAACAGTTGGCGATCCGTGATCTTAAAAGTAATACCAAATAGATGGGGTAATTTAGATATATTGCAATAATACATTATATAAACACAGTATATGGAACAGGCAAAAGAAGAATGAAAGTAGAATAATTGCAGTAGAAATGAGATCTCTTAGACGAATGTGTGGATACTCTGTGTATGAAAGAGTATCGAATGAAAATATAAGAAGTGAATGCGGTGCGAATGATGGTGTCATGAACAAAATAATGAAAGGATCATTAAGATGGTTTGGACATATGGAAAGAATGAATGAAGAAAGAATGGTAAAAAATTTATATGTTAATGATGTAAATGGAACCAGAAATAGAGGAATACCGAGGAAAACATGGCACGATCAAATAAATCAAATATTGAATGTCGGCCATGTGAGGAGTCTAGGAATTAGACGCGCGTGCGTGACACGATGTATGAATGCTTTAGAAGCGAGAGAAATATGTCAGGAAAGAAAAGTGTGGCAGTCCATTCTTTCTGCCTACCCATTCGGGGGACGGTGTGAGGGTTAGTTAGTTAATTAGTTATAAACATAGTAGCTTTTAAATATTACCCAATGTAAGGTTTTAATATTCCGTGTTCTACAATACCTAGAATCTAGGGAAAAAGGGGAAAATAGACTTTATATATTACAATACATGTTTCACAAAAATTTCAGTATTTTTTATAATCCTTACCAAATGACTTCACCAAAAAAAATAATGGTTTAATAAATAGTAATATTTTTTTATACACACTAATATACCAAAAAAATAGCTCATCGTAATTCAAAGATTTATGGACGAAATCAATGTCGGCGTGAATGGAGCTAGAAATAGAGGAAGGCCGAGGAAAACGTGGCACGATCAAATCAATCAAATATTGAATGTCGTTCACATGAGGAGTCGGAAAAATGGACGTGCATGCATGACAAGATGTATGAATGTAGAGGAATCAAGAGAAGTATTTCAAGATAGAACAGTGTGGCCCATTCTTTCTGCCTACCCCTCCGGGAGATGGCGTGATGGTTAGTTAGTTAGTCAATACGGATGAAAACATCCGTTTTATACAAGTTTTATTATATTTTATGGTAATAACATGTTTCGCCCGTATTCCGCATTTTGTATGTACTTAGTATACTTCGTATACTTAGTATAATTATAAGGATTATACTTTCCTTATCCATGTAAATAAGTGACTGAAAAACATAGTAGGAACTCTTTTGATAATTTTTTTTTTTGGAATCAAAAACCGGATTTTTTTAAGTTTTGATAATCTCTGCTGCATTCTAAACATATCGAGGTACGCAAACACACATAAATATATAATTTAAATACTTTTATATGCGTTTTCACGGTCTTAACGCATTTAATATGTCCTGTTTTAAAAATAAATGGATTGCCCCAAAATAAAAAAAAGTATTTTTTTAATATTTTTGATACGCTGAAACCCACACGCAACATAATAAAAAAATAAATTTCCATAAATATTAAAATACTACGTACTTTACTTTGATAAATTAAAACTTTTATTAATTATTATAAACAAAATGCAGAGCCAACGCTTCATCAACTAATGAATTAAATTATACATTGAAGTAAGGTTAATTGGTGGTTAAGAATTGATCCGTGATATAATCATATTAAGAAGAGAAAATAATTTGACCCGAATATGACAATGTAATGGAATGGAGATTTATATCTTCAATGACGGTTTCCAAATATAATAGTTTGTATTCAAACTTGATGAATTCATTTTACATTAGTTTCAATGCGGTAGAAGATGAATACTACGTATGTACGAGTGATCAAAACACCATTTATTCTACTGATTTGAGATTGATTGATTGAAATGACCTCAACATTTTTAAAAGATATTCCTTTATTATCATAAAAGTGGTAAAACCATAGATTTTATTGTTCATTAAAAAGTTTTATCGCATTAATATCTTTAGTGTATCAAAAATATAATAGACAACTCCGCAATGTCGCAATTTAAATTTATTTATTTTGGTTACGATTAGCAAACAACCTTAATAAATAATTCAGTAAGGCCACTTGTACGCTATCTCAAATATTATATAAATCAATCAATATTAATAAATACGAAAGAAAACGTCTGTTTTCAAGAACTTTTTTTTAATTTATGGGAATGGCATGTTTCGCCTATCTAAGGGATTGTCAAATATCACAGTCATTTGATAATATCTTAGACAGATGAAACATGCCATTCCCATAAATTAAAATAAACCTTCTATAAAACAGACGTTTTCATTCGTATTCATTATTTAATATGGAGTTTTACATCATTGTTCAAGATACAATAAACAAATAATTAAAAAAAAAATACACTAACAGCAAGGATTTAAATCAATGATATTAAAATATATATGTATAACATAATTAATATAAATGAAAACTTTTGTCTTCCAGGAGTTTTATTAGGTTTTTTATTAAATGACATGTTTCGCCTTTCTAAGGAATTCTAAATGTGATAACAATGATAATTAGATCTGGTTATTTTTAATGTAAGGATGGCGTGAATTCTATTGTTTTCATATATATATTATATAAATTTAGGAATTAGAATCTTGTGGCTCTTAATTGTTTTTTTTTCTATTAAATAAAGTGAATTTCATTATTTAAAATAAATATTTGCAAGAGTACAGGGGCGAAACATGTCATTACAAAAAACTTTATAAAACTCCCAGAAGCCAAACGTT
This sequence comes from Lepidostoma basale, assembly GCA_022606425.2. Taxonomy (NCBI): domain Eukaryota; kingdom Metazoa; phylum Arthropoda; class Insecta; order Trichoptera; family Lepidostomatidae; genus Lepidostoma; species Lepidostoma basale. The sequence continues at coordinate 555,423 of JAHDVF020001219.1, read as the reverse complement.
TTCATTTGTATTAATTATTTGATATGGAGTTTTACATCATTGTTGAAGAAACAATAAATATGTATTACATATTCAATTCTTCGATATTAGCAGAAAATAGCTCATTATTATGAAGAAGTTGAACCCAAGTCCCCTGAATCAGGAGTCATGCGTTATATCCCCTAGACCACCACCCGAATAATAATAACAAATCAATAATTATAATAACAATATGAATTCAATGTTGAATACAAACTCAAATAAAATATTTGTGACACTTGTACAAGTAAAACTTTACTTTACAAAAATAGTCACTAATTTTGGAATTTAGAGCTTAAATAAAATATTCACCTTATTCACCATTATTACCTGTCTAATGTGGAAAGCTAATGTGGAAAGAAACGGGAAACCACCACATTAAAGGTCCAAGTGGAATCCCAAGAACCAGCAACGTTATTATACTTTGCTGCAAACCAATCCTTCGGATTGAAACTTACACACACCTATCTAAAATTACAATTATATTGTAAGGATGCTCCAATAATTCTTTTATAACTAACTAACCATCACGCCGTCTCCCCGAAAGGGTAGGCAGAAAGAATGGACTGTCACACTTTTACTGATGCGACACTCCATCCTTCTCTTTTCGCTCCGCGGGAGACGCGGTGTGATGGGTTGCGAACCTCATCGCCACCAATAGGCATCTCCCGCGCACACTTCGATCTATAATTTAATATAATTCTTTTATAATTTGGTGAAACTCAAAGTGAATAACGTGAATGTTAATGAAGCACTTAATGTAACTGTCACATACTCGTGTGTTATAAGGTACATCGCCGAAGTTTTAAATATATTCAGATTTATACATATGAGTATATTATATACAGATGTTGAATTCAGGAGAACATTATATTTTTGGTATTATTGTAAGCTACTTTGGTGCTGAGATATTAATGGTTTACAGGAAAACAAATGTTAAAAAATACGATTAAAGCTTTCTTTCATTTGAATTTCCGATGAATCGAAATATGAGAGATATCTTTTCAAACGAAAAAAAAGGAACCTCTTAACTCATATATTGCGTTTAATATACGACAAATAATGATGAAATACTAGTTATTCTTACGTTGTTGTTGTTATAATATTGGTCGGAATCGGTATCCCTGTATTTGCCGGTAATAGGTAAGCCGATTTGAACCTGAAAAAAAAAACAGGTAATATGAATCGTTGGTGAAACATGAAGGTTATAAATTCATATTCAGAACATGACCTATTGATAATATTAACACTTATTTAAAAAATATATAAAAAATATTTCATATACCTATCTATGCAACTGAAATGATTGCTTTATATTAAGGGGTTACGGATAGTCAGAGGTATGAAAAAACAAGTATTTTCAATAATTTTTGTCAAAAATTTAATTTATTTTATAAAACCAACAACATTTAATTATTATATTATGTTTTAACTTGATTTGACCCAATTTTGAAAAAAATATATAAATTACATATGAAGTTATCGCCATATTTGTTGGACCATGTTCCATAAGTGGTGTTTTGCGGTGATCGGTATAACTTCTTACAGGTTTATCTAAAATCATTCAAATAATAAAAAATACATATTATTTTAATCTAGTGCCTGATCGAAGCTGTTTATTTTGAAAATAAACAAAATGCCGGCCTCTAATAATTTACCTTTTCAAGGAAAAATGCAACAGTTAATTGTTTATAAAAAAGAGAAGTTTAAAAAAATCCTTGGATCAATCACAAGATTAACTATTAAAGTATTTTTAATTTTATTTTAATGATTAAGATGAACATGTAAGAAGTTATAATGGTCACTGCATTATGGAACAGGGTGCAACAGATATGGCGATAACTTCATATGTGATTTATATATATTTTTCAAATTGGGGTCAAATTAAGTTCAAACATAATATAATAATTTCACATTGTTGGTTTTATAAAATAAATTAAATAACTGTCATTTTTTTATTTATTTAAAATACATTTTTTCATACCTCTGACTGCCCCTAACCCCTTAAGAGGTTTTCTCTTGAGTGTATTTAAGGGTTTTGCGAGTACGCCACATAAAGTTATACGTGTAAAAAATGTATGTATTAACTTGCTTCAAAAACTCTTTTATTAATAAGAAATATGCACATCATTCTTAAAACATTTTTGTTTTATTTATGACGCCGGGTAAGGGATTGTGGTGAATTCTGAATGAAAACTGGTAAAAATATCTCAAATAAAAACTTTCGAAAGACGCGTATTTTACCAAAGATTCCCTGTTCTTCTCATGACATGATAGGTAGCTACATCGGTATTTAATTGTAATGTAAAGAGCATTAAATAAGTGTAAAAACGGCACAAGTTTTCTAAATTCAGTATTATTGTGCTGATGAAAATACTTTGTACAAAAGTTTGAAGAGGGGAAACTATGACACAGTTGGAGAACTTGGAGCTACGATTAGGAAACTTTTAACCTGGGTAAAAACAAGCAGTAAGACAATAACATTAAAGTGTGAACATTATATATACGAAGAACAGGGTGTTTTGGGTCAATACGAGTCATTCTTATAACCTTTTATTTGAAATATTTTTTTATGATTGTAAGAAAAATACCAATGGCGATAGATTAGTTACCAATCATGTTACGAGAAGAACAAGGGATCTTTGGAATCTTTGGTATTTCTTTTGATTGTGCGAAAAATACCAATGGCGATAGATTAGTTACCTATCATGTTACGAGAAGAACAAGGGATCTTTGGTATAATCTTTGGTATTGCTTTTGATTGTGAGAAAAATACCAATGGCGACAGATTAGTTACCTATCCTGTTACGAGAAGAACAAGGGATCTTTGGTATAATCTTTGGTATTGCTTTTGATTGTGAGAAAAATACCAATGGCGATAGACTAGTTAGTATCATATGTCACAAGAATCAATAGCAAAAACATGTAGACAGTAAATGGGTTGGAATAATTTGCTGTATACAAAAATGTGAAAAGCATCGGGAAAATACCACATAAATGGCCCAAGGGGCATCTTGTTTAGAGTTTACTGAAAATCGATACCTAGGATAGAAATAAAAAAAAACAAATATGGAGTGTAGCTGTGGACTGACCCTGGACTTGGTCTTGCTGATCTTCCTGCCGCGGCGCGCGCTGGCCTGGGGCGCGTGCAGCAGGAGCACCCCGCAGATGAGCACAAAGATAAACATTCGCATCTTTAATGATTGGCGACTTTCGCACCTTCGAGGAACTTTTGAACGCACCCGCGGCGAAGTGAAATGCTATTAGATAGTTTGGATATGTTTTGACCCAAGCTCACTCTGCCGTTTAGGATTAAATGGAGTATCCGCCTCAGCGGGACCCGCTTGTTAACCGCTGGGATTTAGTGGCGGTGCTCAACATATGATACTCTACGAGATTTTCTCTGCGGAAAAATATAGAAATGGCTCTCTGCAGTCACGTTTCCCGGAATATATTTAAATCTTTTGGAAGGCTCACGTAGGATGCAACATAAACTTATTTAGATGGACCTACATTATAAATTTTAAGGGGAGCAAACCCTTCACAATTTTTATAAAATCCCTATTTTTTCACCCTCATATTTCGATAGAATAATATATTGTGAGAATCAAGCAGCAGTGACCTCTACAGAGAAGTAAGTGAACTAACAAACAGGGCCACCGTTGTGGCTGGCGGCTTGACGAATGCTGTTTGGAAAAATAAAAATATGCTTAAGGAGAGCAAAATTCGAATCTATAAAACATGCGTACGTCCTATAATGACATGGAAAAGAAACTGACACCATCAGAACTAAAAGTCTCCTAAGAACCACAGAAATGAAGACTCTCCGATCCGTTGCGGGAACGACACTCCGAGACAGAATAAGAAATTCTGAAATAAGAAAGATCTGCAATGTAGAAGATATCGTGCAATGGGGAAGACTGAGAAGACGCTACTGGAGAGATCATGTGGAAATAGCAGGTTCTGAAAAAGTTATAAATATAGCCACAAATAAAGTACCAACAGGAAATCGACCTGCAGGAAGACCACCCAAAAGATGGCGACACAGTTGGACATCTACATCCCAGGAACAGGCTCCGAGAAATAACATGACACAGTCCTAAATAGAGCAGAAGAAGAAGAAGAATAAGAAAATATCAGAAAGAGGAAAAATTTAAATAATAAATAAAAATGAAGTTATCGCAATAGTCACACCGTATACTAGTGGGTCAGGTTTCTGGTCGTAGCGCTTGGAGTGAAAAAACCTTTATTTTGCATTAACTTTGGCGCCTGAAGGGTTTTCTCCCCTTAAGTAAGATAAAAAAAAACGAATATAATGTTTGAAACACTAAAAATCAAATCATGAACATCTAAAATTATCAAGTTGTAAGTTATTACAATAAGCCAAAGAGCCATGGAAAGAGCCTTGTTAGGAATAAACCTAAGAGACAGATCAGAAACGATACGGCGAGAGAAAAAACAAAGGTCACTGACATCATCCACCGGGTGGCGACTCTAAAATGGCAATGGGCAGGTCACGTAGCCAGAAGCTCAGATGAAAAGTGGACAAAAAGACTGCTGACTTGGAGACCGAAGAGAAGTGCAGGGCGACCGCAACTACGGTGGAAGGATGACCTGAACAGACACGTCGGAATAACCTGGATGCAGTCTGCACAAGACAGAGTGACATGGAAGCGAATGGAGGAGGCCTAAGTCCAGGAGTGGACGGGAATAGGCTGCGGAAGAAGAAGAAAAGACAATAAACCACTGACCAATTTTTGGCTGTAATACTACATGATATTAAAGGATGTTTGTTTTAGCTAAGTTAAGTTTATTATTATAACTAAATCTAATGTTTTAAACAGTACATATACACATATACAAAATTTTCAAATTATAAAATTAACATAATAACCCAATATGAGATCTCTTGGACGAATGAGTGGAAAAACTATGTATGGTAGAATGTCGAATGTAAAGTAAGAAGTGAATGTAGTGCGAATCAAAGTGTAATGTACAAAATAATGAAATGATCATTAAGATGGTTTCGAGACATGGAAAGAATGAATTGTAACAAAAGTATATGTTAACGATGTAAATGGAACTAGAAATAAAGGAAGACCGAGGAAAACGTGGTACCATCAAATAATCAAATATTGAAATTCGGCCACGTGAGGAGTCGGAGAAATCGACGTGAGGCCACGACACGATGTATGAATATTGAGTTTATTTTTTCTGCCTACCCTTTCGGGGAGACGGCGGGATGCTTAGTTAATTAGTTTTTTTTTATGATAAACCATCAAGTTTTCTTTGAAATAACCATGAAATAAAAGTGTGTCTGTTTTAGCTAGGTTAAATTTTTAATTATAACAAAACGGAATGTTTTAAAAACAAAAAAAATAAACATAAACAAATAAAACTATTATGATGATCCACCGATATATATATTTTTGTAATAACCAGAAAAGTAAAAGTATGATGGTTTTAAATAGAAGCTTCATATTACAACAAAAATATTTAAAGCTTGTTCTCACAGTAGGTACTTATTAAAGGTCTTGATTTTCTATGTTCAAAGTTTTTGTTACACTCGCATCTCTTCAGACAATCACAGATCTATGTGATTTCTAACTAACCATCACGCCGTTTCCCCGAAGGGGTAGGCTGAAAGAATGGACTGCCACACTTTTCTTTCCTGACATTCTCTCGCTTCCTCAACATTCATACATCGTGTCATGCACGCGCGTCGATTTCTCTGACTCCTCACATGGCCGACATTCAATATTTGATTTATTTGATCGTGCCACGTTTTCCTCGGTCTTCCTCTATTTCTGGTTCCATTTACATCATAAACATATAATTTTTTTACCATTCTTTCTTCATTCATTCTTTCAATATGTCCAAACCATCTTAATGATCCTTTCATTATTTTGTTAATGACGCCATCATTCGCACCGCATTCACTTCTTATATAATATTTTATATTTATGTGATTTCTCGATGACGACCTTCGTGGCAGAGTGGTTACGAGCTCTGACTTCCATGTTCTGTTGAAGGTCCTGGGTTCGATTCCCGGCGATGGCAGTGTGATTGTCACACTGTCTTTGGTCTGGTGTAGAATTCACGTGACAATAAAATGGCGATAGATTGGCTACCTATCACATGTCACGAGAATCAATATAATAGCTAAAAAATAAAAATTGTACACAGAATTGGGTCCAAACGACCTGTTGTGTACATAAAAAAAAAATATATATATATATATATATATATATATATATATATATATATATATATATATATATATATATATATATATATATATATATATATATATATATATATATATATATATATATATATATATATATATATATATATATATATATATATATATATATATATATATATATATATATATATATATATATATATATATATATATATATATATATATATATATATATATATATATATATATATATATATATATATAAATTTTAACAAACATTTTCGAAACTCTTTTTACTAACTATTTTTTTATGTTTCAAAAAACTAACTAACTAACCATCACGCCGTTTCCCCGAAAGGGTAGACAGAAAGAATGAACTGCAACACTTTAATCGATGCTGCACTCCATTCTTCTCTTTTCGCCAACGCGAGAGACGCGGTGTGATGGGTTGCGAACCTCATCGCCACCAATAGGCATCTCCCGCGCACACTTCAATCATTCAACGTCTACATAATAAATCTAAAACAAATTATACAAAATACAATGATATAAAATAAAATAACACATAAAAATAATTTAACACATAATGTTCTTTTAAATGGTGCACTTGTCGTCAGCTGGACGATCCGGACATTAATTTGTGTTTATTTAATTTTTTATTCCACTTTTTTCATTTTAATTAGGCACTTATCACAATCCAACACCAGCAAAAACTTGAAAATTTGATTGAAGAATTTATTCAAATTGTCATTGGAACAAATGAAAAATTTATTTTGACACCTGTCAAAATTATTTTTATAAACGAAAAAACTTGTATTATTTTAACATCAGAAGAGTGAAAACGTATTTTGTGTCACAAATAACTATTTATGTTTCAATCCTAGAGATATTATCAGTTTATCAGTTTATTTATTCACTCAAAAGATTTTACAAACATAATAACAGTTTAAGGCATTTTTATTTTCTCGTGAATTCTACCAGTCCAATATAGCGTGAGAATTTTTTTCACGAGAGACACTCCTGTTCTTTGTTCATGGCTTCTTTTGGAGTATTCTGGATGCTCATTTGCTACTACCCTGTCTGGCTGTATGTCCAGCCTTACAGCAAAAAATATTCATTGAATCAAAAATATTAATCCCATTGTCACTTCAATTTAGATGTACGATCCATGATGTCGGGAACTTTGGTGTAGCGTCTTATTTCTTGATATCGTATTTTATCTAGAAGACTCACGCGGAGTATTTGTTCCATATATTGTTGTTGGGGACTTGGGACTTGGGTCTTCTGGCTTACAGAGGTTCAGCTCATGTGGCTATTCCTCTTGCGTCTGATGGCAACATTGTTGGAAGGTGATTTGGTGGGTTGTTCGTTTATGCGGGGGCATGATTTGTGTGGCCCGGAGTGTTCCTCTGAAGGAGGATCGATTTTTTTTGTTTATCGACGCGTTTGGGTCGTAATTTGAGAGGTCTTTTATTATGGGATTAGAATGTGAAGGGAGTCCTTTATAAAAACGTTCGCCAAGTATCAGAATGAATTCACATATCATCGGGATTCCCGATTCTAGGTGCAGTTGTATGATCCTGGTCCATGAAGGCGCACCAAGCGATAAACGGATAGCCTTATTTTGCAGGATTTGGAGTTTTTGTATGTGTTGTACAAATTGGGGCTGCGTAAGTGAAGATCGACCTTATGACCGTTTTGTATATCAGGAGTTTATTATCAGTGCTTAGTTGACTGTTTCTAGCTAACATTGGGTAGAGGGCTGAGATTGCTCTTGACGCGGCTTTGACTTTATTTGTAATGTGTGGCCTCCATGTCAGCTTAGAATCCAAGGTAACCCCAAGATATTTGATTGTTTTGGTCCAAGGAACGTCTTGACCGAACATTTTTATGTTGGGAATGTTTGGAGGAATGTGTCTTTTACTGAAAAGGGTCGCTGCGCAATTACTCGGGTTGATGGTAATGCGCCAGTTTCTGCACCACACCTCTAGCAGTCGAGCTGTTTTTGCACCCTGCGGGTCGCGTCAGTGAATTGGGCAATGTGGGTATTCTGATGTGCTTTTTAATTTGTGGACATTTTTGCTGTAAGGGCAATTGTTGATCACGGTATCCCCTACGCCAGGTAAGTATTAAGGGTAATTGTTTTCTTCCCCTCTGAGGGTGCGCTATTTTCCACCTGGGAGCAGGAGGTTGCTCCTCTGTGACGCGCCTCGTTCCTCTCCCTCTTGGCCATTATAATAATTTGTGCAGTGGTTTTATTAATTTATTTAATATTATGAAATGCTTCCTAAACCTCGTCATTTGTCCTACATGCCAAAAACTGTACTCCACATTTTTTTTCCCATCCCGCATTTGTCTCTTCTGCCTCTCCTGTTCTTCCCGCTGTATATTCCTGTGGTGTATCATTATTTTTATCTTTTATATAATGTTCCTTAAATGTTCATGTAGTATATATATATTTATTTATTCAATAAAGTACAGCGGAGCATAGAAGTAAGATGGGGTAGATTAAATGTGGTCTGGCACCCCCTTGTTGTTGCCGTATTAAAATGTAAGTCCCGGATGGACCGGGGACAGGCCCAGGGAGTGTACGATAAAAGGGCGCCGCTACGCCCTATAATAGCCTCGGGTATGTGGCGGGAACTTCTATGTAAGGGTAATTGTTTCTAGACTGTATATTAATATTGACAATATACATTTTTATAAATAATTTAATGAAATCTTAAAAATAAAAACACGTTTGAGAATCACTCATGTCAGCAATCATGGCGGTGAAGAGGGAACGCAGATGACTGTTTTAACTTGGTGAAATAAATTACACCACGCGGCAGTACCTACCACCGAAGCGGCACTCGGCATGGCGGGTCACAGGCGGGCTGGTTCAGGTAATGATATGCTCTTTTATGGGTAGGTTAATACAATCTTCTTTTCATTTCATGCAAGATCTATTTTTGTTTCGAGAATTGAATAATTGGATATATGAATAATATAAATGTACATAAATCAATGGCTAAATAGACAGGTACTTTGTCTATTGGGGACAGAGCTACATTCGTGGCACTTGAATTATTTATCGTTATTTTTTTTACTGTTACACGCAAACACATGTAAAACCGTTTTGCTAGTGTTGGTATAAAATAATATACACTTTATTCTGTTACATTTATTATTATAAATAAATTACTTCGGTCACAAATAAGGAATTCCAGTAAAACATCAAAATTGTGATGTATAATTTCGATTAACATGGAAAGTTGATAAATTCAGTTATTTAAAAAAAATATATTACAACTATCTAGGAAAAAGCTTATATATATATATATAGAAGTATAGGCTGCTCATACGTCATTCTTAAGCATCGATTGACATAAAGGGTACACATTTCATAATGCCTTTGCAAGCCGAAACATGTCATTAACATAAAATATAATAAAACTTCGTATTAATGACTTAAAGGGCATTATGATCTCTTGTAAAATAATCTTCTTCTTCTTATACTGGTCGGTGGTTGCTATGGCCTGTTTGTACACAGATTACTGCGTCTTGTGATGTATACTTTCCATCTTTTGGGGGGTCTTCCATGCATCCTTCTTTTCTCTGGTTTCCTATGTAAGGCAAGATGTGGTAGTCTTTGGTCATCCATTCTTTCCACACGATCTCTTCAACACCTTTTTCTTTGTCTCTCCAATCCTACGACATCCTGGATATCACACATTTCTCTGATCGTGGTGTTTATTATTTAGTCGCGTAGAGCTCTGCTATTTTTATGAGGGTTTTCATCTCTGTGGTTCTAAGAAGCGATTTAGTGCAGACTGCTCATGTTTCTAGCTTGCTCACATAAGTTTTGTAAAATCGGATTTTACTGTTCAATTGCATGTCTTTGTTTTTCGATAGTATTTTACTCAGGCATCCTGATACAATCAAAGCTTCCGTCATCTGGCCTTTCACCTCTTCAAGATCATCACTATGGCTCAGTTAATTGACACCGAGATATTATATTTAAATTCCATCACTACTTCAATGGGAGAATTCTCAAGGGCTAGATAAAATCCCATAGATTGTTTTTAGAATGTCATGCTTTTAGTTTTGGTCGTTGCAATTTCCATGTTGAATTTTAAACTTGTTCTTCTTCTCAGTTCATTCCTCATGATTGAGGGTCGTGTCCATCCTGTAAACTATTATCCATGGTACGCCATGCGCTCCTGCCACCCGTCAGTCTCCAGGCTGCAGCTAATGTGAGACCAGCAGATCCCTGATTTGATCGGACCAGCGGCTCGGTGGTCGTCTTTGTGGTCGCCTTCCTTCCACTTTGCCCGTGATGATGAGCTTTTCAAGGTTGTCCTGATCTCTCCGGGCTATGTGTCCAAAATATTTCAATACTCTCTGAGAGCACAATCGCGAGAGTCTTGCCTTGATACCCAGCTGGTCAATTAATGACTGGTTAGTTCTTCATGTCTACCAGGGTCTACGCAGCATTCGTCGCCAGCACCACATCTCGAAAGGTAACCTCAGAAATTAAAATTAAAATTCATATAAATTCATATACTTGGTAAATACACAAGTTGACCTAGTCATTGAAATGAATTTATCATTGATGGCGAACTTCATCATGTCGCACTTCCGCAACAGGGTGCGCACGCTGCTCTAAATTTTATCCCCTTCTAACTAACTCACTAACTAACCATCGCGCCGTCTCCCCGAAAGGGTAGGCAGAAATAATGCACTGCCACACTTTAACCGATGCGACACTCCATCCTTCTCTTTTCGCCCCCGCGAGAGACGCGGTGTGATGGGTTGCGAACCTCATCGCCACCAATAGGCATCTCCCGCGCACACTTTGATCGTCCAACGTCCACAAAATAAATCTAAAACAAAATTATATAAAATACAATGATTTAAAATAAAATAACAAAATAAAAATAATTTAAATTTAAATTTAAACCCCATTCTTAACGCGCGAAAAGAAGTATAACTTCAAAAATTGACTTTTCCACTATTTCAAAGATATTCGTAAAAAAGATACTAAGTTATGAAGTACGTAGTTTTAGTGTTGACTCGCTGGGGACCAGCGAAATGCGCAGTTGTGTATCTACATACAATATAATCGGCGGTCATCAATTTGCCCTGCGCATACCGCCTTACCAGCTAAATGGCTCTGATTTCTATCCGGATTACACACGGACGTGACCCCTCGATTCGAGCCATTTGTTTTCTATCATGGACTGTACACCGCAGAGATTTAAGTGATATTTTGCTATCGTAGAAATATCCAAAGCCTGTCCAAAAAAGCTATGATGGCAGTGCTCAATGATTTCATTGTGCAAATGTGCAAAGGCAAATAACCGCAAGTTAAAAATAGTAGTTTTGAGATAAACGGGTTTATAGTTTTATTTTGTTTTTTGCTATATTTTATCATTTAAAATAAGTTTTCTTATGCAAACTAAGTTTTAAAAGTAAGAATACAGTTCTTAGAAATGATTTAGACGTGTTTTTGTCATAAGAGTACCTATAGTAAGCTTCATATTATTAAAGAAAATGTGTTTTGCCGCCGCATATTAGCTAGACCGTCGCACAAATAATTTGGTAATGGGCCGCAATTTAAGTTGCTGTCATTTGCCAGGATACATATTGTGTCGCAGCAAAAGGCCGCAAGTTTTGGCTGTGCCGTGGTAAAAAGCAGCAACTTAAAATGATGCTTTTAGCCAAAACATGTATCAAATTAATACAATTTTGCAAATATTAGTTAAGTTACGGCTTGTTGCCTTTACACATTAGTGCGTCGACCTTTATATTTATATGGAAGTGAAGTATGAAACTGGCAAAGAAAGGATAAAGGTTAAATTTCAGGTGATAGATAATGGCAGTCATATGTGATATAATTAAATCTTTTGTATTAAATGTATCAAAACTTCAATGGCTCCAGAGTAAATTCGTAGAATTATTCACATAAATCTGTCCTGAGTGCTTACCTTTTCACATAGTTTTTTTATGGAGACGCGGGAGATGCCTATTGGTGGCGATGAGGTTCGCAACCCATCACACCGCGTCTCCCGCGGAGCGAAAAGAGAAGGATGGAGTGCCGCATCAGTAAAAGTGTGACAGTTCATTCTTTCTGCCTACCCTTTCGGGGAGACGGCGTGATGGTTAGTTAGTTAGTTAGTTAGGAGAATGCGACATCCTCACAAGGAATTAACAATTTTCCATATGCAATCATAGTTTCGACGATTTCTAAAAATATGTGTAAAAATTGATAAATATAATCTAATTGAAATCCTGGGAGTCACCTGACCCGTGCCTTATCACGAGTTTCCCCATAACTCGTATCGAGGGGTAGGCAGAGAGGATGGATCGCCACATTGTTCTATCCTGACATAATTCTCGCGCCTCTTCTAAATTCACACATCGTGACATGCACGCTCGTCGAATGTTCCTACTTCGAACATGGCCGCCTTTCAGTAATTAATTAATTTGGTCATGCCATGTCTTCTTTGGCCTTCCTCGACTTCTTTTTCACATTCACACTACTTGTATATATATTTTTAACAATTCTTCCCTCATCCATTCGTTCCATATGTCCAAACCATCTTAGTGACCCTATCTTAATTTTATTTATCACGCATTCATTTGCCTTACATTCCTTTCTAACTTCATCATTAGATATTCTATCATACATTGTTTTTCCGCACATTAATCTTAGGGACCTAATTTCTACTGCATTTATCCTACTTTCATCCTTATTTTGCCAACTCTAAGCTTCACTTCCATACATAAGGGTCGGGACTAGAACTCCATTGTGCTCTGCCATCTTTGCTTGTCGATTTGCGGTAATGACTTTGAGTGCACCATTAATTTGGTTTCCAGCTCCAACATTTCTTCCGATATCTTTCTCCATTCTACCATCTCTTGTAAACATGCTTTCCAGATAAAGAAATTCGGTAACTTGCTCTAATTTCTCACCGTTCGCATTTATGTCACAATCCGTCAAACATTCTTCCTTTTCAAATACCAAAACTTTAGACTTTGACACGTTCATCACAAGGTCATACTTATTGCATACTTAGTACATTCTTGACACTAGGACTTGTAGTTCGTCCATGCTGTCAGCGATTAAAACAGCGTCGTCTGCATATAGCCAACAGCTGATGGACGTATTATTCATGTTCGCACCAGCGTTTATGCCATCTAATTCTTTCATACACTTGTCCATGTATAGATTAAACAACCACGGGGACATTAGACAACCCTGTTTGACACCTTTTGTGACATCAAACCAAGAAGTGTAAGTTATGTTTACTCTGACACATGCGGTGCTTCCTTCATAAAGGGAAGCAACCGCTCGTATCAGGTTTGTGCTTAACCAATTCAGTAATGTCCATATAGAATAATCTTGGACCAAACACGTATAAAAATCAATGCAATTGTGTATTTTCCACAAAACGATTGTTTTTTCATAAGTCTTTAGCAATTTTTTGGGAAAGTTTTATAATAATAAATGAAACAACATAATTTAGATTTGAATGCATATTTAATTGACAATCCTTAACACAAAAATAGTTTTATTTTCATAAGATGTTAATAAAAATACATTTGTAGAATTACCATATACAATAATAACCCACATTGTGTAGACTCTATACATATTAAACATGAAGTATTCAACAGGTTAAAATTATTTTAATTTTTATTGTAAGACATTACAGCAAGACTCAATTGAAAGAATTCAAGGGTTTTAATTATGTATGTAGGTAATATTTTTATTATATTTATAATATAAAAGAACATTGCGTGATAGAGTTATGAATAATTAACATCGAGATAATTGAGAAATTCTTGTCATGAAAGGATACGAGATGAATCTACACAAGGTTTTGGGATACAACCGGGAGGAACTCATACTATGCGATTTATTGTTGGGTTAGGTTAGGTTAGGTTAGGTTAAGAACTCATACTACGCGATCTATTGTTGGGTTAGCTTCAAGCACATAATTACTGCGATTTTCCTTTTTACGGAATCATACACGATACGATCAAATGATTAATCAATCATACAATAAAACACGATAAAATGATTAAAGATCAAAATACGATCAAATGATTAAAGACTACATGAGTCCGAAACAAAATAAACTTCTTGAAATGCGGCGGATCTGCTTTGATACAAGACGTGATGAAATAATCACTTTTTATAAACTAACTAACCATCACGCCGAATGGACCACCACACTATTCTGCACTGACATACTTCTCTCGCTTCCTCTACACTCATACATCTTGTCATGCACGCACGTCGATTTCTCCGACTCCTCAGGTGACCGACATTTAATATTTGATTGATTTGATCGTGCCACGTTTTCCTCGGCCTTTCTCTATTTCAACATTTCTAGCTCCGTTCACGTCGTTTACATATACCTTCTTCGCCATTCTGTCTTCACTCATTCTTTCCATGTGACCAAACCATCTAAACGACCCTTTCATTATTTTATTCATAACACTTTCATTCGCACCGTATTCACTTCTTATACTTGCATTTTATCATATACAGATTTATCGCACATTCGTCTTAGAGATCTCATTTCTACTGCATTTATTCTACTTTCATCCTTCTTTTGCCAGTTCCATGTTTCACTTCCATACATAAGGGTCAGCACAAGAACACCATTATGCATCTTCTCTTTTTGGATAGGCTTATGTTTTCGATGACAACTTTAAGTGTACCATTTACTCTATTGCCTGCCCCAACCCTTCTTTCAATATCCTTCTCCACTCTTTCATCCTTTGTAAACATATTTCCTAATACTTTATTTAATCCTTTGGACATCCCAAAAAGTGAAACGAAGTTGCAATGATGTTATAGTTTATTAAATATACTTGTTAACTGTTATTATAAAATTATATTATGTAATGAATTATATAAAATTAAAACATATATAACACTTATGAAGAAAGTAAGTTGGTAACATGAGAAAAAATGTTGTCGACTCATTGAAAATTATGGTTTTCTACAAATAATAGATTTTTTTAAAGTAACATGTAATATTTAATAATCAAATTATTTTTATACCATATACCATAATGCAGCGTTGATTCTTTCAAGTTGTATTTGTATATCGGAACCTTGTAAACATACATATATTATGGAAAAGAGTGCTCTTTGAAACCCAATATAAACTAACTAACTAACTAACCATCACGCCGTCTCCCCGAAGGGGTAAGCAGAAAGAATGGACTGCCACACTTTTCTTTCCTGACATATTTCTCTCGCTTCCTCAACATTCATACATCGTGTCATGCAGGCGCGTCGATTTCTCTGACTCCTCACATGGCCGACATTCAATATTTGATTTATTTGATCGTGCCACGTTTTCCTCGGTCTTCCTCTATTTCTGGTTCCATTAACACCATTAATATATAATTTTTTTTACCATTCTTTCTTCATTCATTCTTTCCATATGTCCAAACCATCTTAACGATCCTTTCATTATTTTGTTCATGACACCATCATTCGCACCGCATTCACTTCTTATATTTTCATTCGACACTCTATCATACACAGATGAAACCCAATATATATTATTTTAAATTTGCTCTGAACATTGAAGAATTTAAAATGATTATTTCGCCTTACCTTCCGTATATAATATCAATGTATGTATTTGACTTGATAAGTGAGATATGGATTGGATTAAGTTGGGTGTGGTTTTGTACGATTTTTAACTCTGCATTGTAACTACAAATTAGTCTACATTTGAAGAATATAAATTTGGTAAATGCTGCTCACGTTTTCATTAAATCTTGATTGAATACGGAGAAAATATACAAAAAAAAAACGAAAAAGCGCATTGTTATATTATGTTGATTAAATTTATCCTATAGTAAAGAGTTCTAGTTCCTATATTATTAACATTTTAAGTAACCCCGAAACACCCACCGGTCAAAAACATCGTCTGAATAATAAATATTTTTTATTAAATACAAATGTCAATTGAATATCTTTTATAATCCGATTTAAAGAGTATCTTTGCAGTAATTATTATTAATATAATATAATAAAGTAATGTATATACTTTAGTATTACATATGAAGAATTATAATTTTCATAACTCTAGTGTGACTCTAAACTACGTATAAAATGAAAGTCACAGTCATGGGAAAACATTAAAATAAAATAACGGCATCTTTAAAAAATTATACCATATTCAAAGAAAATTACCTGACACACTATGCCATATTTTATATCGATATTTAAATACAACAAACACGTAGTGATGACACAATACTACAATAATTCAAGCTGCATCATATCAATCAAATTAATATAACCAATATTTAATAATTAATATGTTTACTAAAGTAATGAAATAAAGATAAAGATTATTTAAGCAAAGAAAACGTGTATATTTTTAGGCTGCTATATTAAAATAGAAAAAATATATATGAACAAAAAAAACTATATTTGAGTCACAATCAGTAATTCATTTATTTGTTACAATATAATAATTATTTGTCCTAAAATTTGAATCTTACTTTTACTGTCAACACCTAAAATGTATTCAACAACACGATTAACAATTTTGAATCACCGAAATTTGTAATCGTAAATATTCTAGAAGTTTATAAGAAACGGGGTTTGGCATTTAGATGATGTTCTTATCACATACTAAAGTATTATACAATAGAAACTATTTTCGTGTGCACGATCTCTGTGTCAAATATTATATAACAGACGCTTGCGCGGAGAGCTGAGTTGAATGAGTTCGCCGGTATTCTATAGTGACCTAATTGAAACATTTAACTGAACTAAAAATATTATTTGAGAAGAGCCATTTAAAAATAAATATGTTAGTAGAACGGCATGACAGTTCAGATAACACTTTGATTGGGTAAACACGTGAACACGTTTTATTGCGTTCAAATATTTACATCTTTTTATTTTATTTACGTTTGTCGAAACACTAAATCCCTTGAAAAATCTTTCCTCAGTATAACGTTACATCCCTCAATTGTTTTATTGTCATATTATCCTGAAAGTGTTAAGTATTGATAGTACGAAGCCTCAGTTTATGTTTGCTAACATTTTTGTCAACAAGAAAGTAAGCAATATTTATGACTAAATCATTTTCTATTGAATACTAATATTCATATTAAATACAAATTATTGTAAGTACGAGATCAAGGTCACCACAAAAGTCAATCAAAACACCATGAGTGCATAGGATCTAGATTTATGAATAATACAATAAATGTTTGTCGCCAACCTGGAAGTTTGTATGCAGGAAACAGGGAATTGAAGTATAGATAAATTAAGTATAATTAATATAAAAGTAAAGATAAATACGAATAACGTTCAATTTGTTATATTTCAAACCTTAAATATTATACAATATATAGAAGAAATGAAAGCTGTGTAATTGGAATTCTCTGAGATAATGTAGTTTATCTTCAACAGGTTAACTCCAACTCGAATGCACTTATATTACTCTTAATTCTACTGCGTAAACACTACCATCCAAGACCACTGCGTGTCACGTTGAAAAGCCAGTGTAAAATTATCTTAAACAAAGTGAAGTGAAGAAACATTAATATTTTGTTTTATATTGTTCTAAATTTATCTACCCACCATTGAATCAATTGTGGGAACAGTTAGCAGTTACAACGAACACACATTAATATATTTTAGATTGCATGAAATAATGAAATAACCGCATTTAATGCCTGACTTTACAAGCTCGTGACCACCTCGTCTTTATAACCGTACATACATTTCTTATCCTAGAAAAAAACGGGAGGATTCTAAATCCCGAGCAGCCCACGAACGGTAGCAGACAATCGCAGCCATTCTAAGTACACAACAAAAGCTGCTAATTATTTGTAAATGTTAGCAATTTAAGTGCATGTAAAATGGGGGAAAGCTTGCATCCTTCCCGGGAAAGAGTTCACAATATCATTAGTTTTATAAAAGGCCATTTATATGCACAATATATTATTTCCGTAAATAGGCTTACCTACCGTACATGTAGAACATTGCAGGTCTCTCCGATTGTCTCTCTTCGTAAATTTATCCAATTGTCGATGGAAACAATTGAATGACTCATACACGTGACTTATCTATAGTGAAGGTTTAAATAATCGACTGATTGCACGACTACCACCAGAGTTTTTTTATTTCTAAATTAACATACGTAGTTTTTATTTAACAATTATTAACACAATTTGTCGTATTTTGCTTTGCGGGAATCCCGTCGAATCTATTTTGTTCAAAATGTTTTAAAGAAAATGATGGTACACATATGATTTTTGAAGTTAATTTTGTTTTTGTTCGATTGTTTAAGATACGTACTTGTTGAATGATTCGATTATTTATTTGAACACCGACAGCCACAATATCGATGAATACATTCTCATTCGATTGTTTCCACGACAAGTGGCTTCCCTCGCGTGTTATAATTAATATGAAGGCGGACGCAACTTAATTTAGGGGTTTATTCCGTATCTACTGCTGCTGTACATTTGCATATATGTACTATATGTACCTAAGCGAGCACATATACGTATATACAAGTACTGTCGTTATATTTTTACTCGTACCGTAAATTCGTGTATCATGTTTACATATTATACACACGTACCAACGAATAAAATATCATATATAGTTGCATTTTATGCTGTTTTGAAAACAAAGTTTAAAATGTTTCACATTTCGATTTTAATAAATATTAGAAAAAATAAATTATTTTTAAAAACGTGTTGCCAGAGATTTCATTGACGTGTTTTGCTACATTATTAATTAATGTTTTATGAAGTTGTCTTTAAAATGAAATCAAGCGTATAAATGCTCTTAAACCTGAAATACAGTGTTCATATTAGAAAAACTAATTGATTTCCAAAATGAAATGTTACTTGTTTTGCAAAAATCAAATCAAACCTATTTATCAGGTTATTTAGCAAGAAAGGCAAAATCACAACCATATTTTAATTTCTACATCTGGCATCTTTAATTTGGCAAAAATGCAGCGAATTTCCATGGAATACGAATATAAAATAACATTTATGCATGTCTTAAAGAGTTCCAACGTTCTGTCGGTCTATCGCATGGACTCTGAGCTGTTTCTTCTGTTCTGGATTGGGATGTAAGGCTAATATATATATGTTATGTATAATATATATTTACCATAATTATACTTAAGTTGGCAAACCTTATTGTTAACGGTTCGTACGTCTATAATCTAACACTGACTCTTGTAACATTACACGCGTTTATAGTGTAGCAGTTTTTTATAGAATGCCTGCGTTACTTTTCAGAGAAGAGTAGGAACAGTTTACGAATAGTCGCATCTCCATTAACCTTGCCGACCGCGGCCTAAGACTTGGTTGGATATAAACATAAAAACAATGACATTCAATTATAATTTAATTCCACAGTTGTTCTTATTCTTAGGATCTATTGCTAGGAAGGGTGCTGAAAACATGACATCGATTATATGTAATTAATGTTTAGGTTCACGTCGGATTTCGACAAGGATGTAAGAAAATATTGAATATTAAAAAATATATCGTACATGGACAAGACATATCGCGTTGGTGTAAGTAAAAGGGAAGGGAAATGGTGATATAATTTATATGAAATGATATGCGGAATTTATCATTAACAGAAGTTTTATACCTTATAAGTAATATATTTTTTGAATGAATTAAAACACTGAATTTTCCAATTTTTAGTTTATTTTACTCAACACGTTTTTAATTGAAGTTTCGACGATTTTTTTTTATGAATTTAAACACTCCATTTTCCAATGTTAGTTTATTTTTCTCGACATATTTCGAAGGCTTAACACTTAAAGCCTTCGAAACTCATAAAAATGTTATTCTTCTTTAATTAAAAAAAAAATCGTCGTTATGGATATCCACAGTGTTTACGTCTTAAGTTCATCTAAAATTGATAATAGTTTCACTTGGATTTAGCATTTTAATCGTTCTTTATTAAAACAAAATTAAACATCAATTAATAAAGATAAATTTTAAATGTAAAATACAGTAGACTTCGCAAATATTTTACGAGATTGTGCATTTTTCTTATAGTCAAATATTTTACCGTATAAAAAAAATAATCTGCCTGGTATTCTTTGAATATACCGTGTACTATTTTTTTAAATCTGATTGAATCAGTGTTATAGTATTACAAAACGTTGCTTGTAGACTTTTAAAGCAAGAAGAATTTGAGAAGAAAATAAACAAGATATGATTCAACAAATGAAATAAATTGTTATTGATTGATAACGTCTGTCTTCTAGGAGTTTTATTATATTTTAGATGATACGACATGTTTCACCTTTCTAATGTATTAACAAATAATATTGCTGTAGAATGGCGAAACATGTCTTTTCATCTAAAATATAATAAAACATCATTTTACATAATTGCTGAAGAAACAATAAACGAAGTAAAAAAAAGATGACAATGCCGAAATGTCCATGTGCGATAA
The DNA here is from genome assembly GCA_022606425.2 of Lepidostoma basale. Lineage (NCBI taxonomy): Eukaryota > Metazoa > Arthropoda > Insecta > Trichoptera > Lepidostomatidae > Lepidostoma > Lepidostoma basale. The sequence continues at coordinate 534,718 of JAHDVF020001219.1, read as the reverse complement.
AAGGTTAAGGAGTATGAGAAGGTAGGAATAATGGTGAAGGGTCCGACTTAGTCTCCGCCGAGGGAGAGGGCCTGCACGATGCGCGGGTCCGCCTTGCTGCCCTCGCGGAACTCTTCCAGAGTCAGTCTGTCGTCGTGGTTCTTGTCCATCTGGTCGAAGATCTTGTCGACGCGCTTCTGGGGTGTGTTCTCGTCCTCCGCCTGCGGCTGCTGGCCCTGCACATGTCAAAGTCTTAGGCGATACTCCAGTTTTTCAAGGGAATCAATACAGCCACGTAACAAAGTTGATTTAAGTATAAAAATATGTTACTTTTAAAATTTAAAACACTGTTATGAAATCACAATTTCTTTTTATTCACTGAGAGAGTCGCGACGGCTGCTTCGTCAACCGATGTTGGCATCATCAGGTGTTACAATAAACTTAGTTTATTGTAACACCTGATGGCATCTCCCGCGCACACATCGATCGCTCAACATCTAGAAAATAAATCTAAAACAGATAATATAAAATACATTGATATAAAATAAAATAACTAAATAAAAATGGACTATTTAATAAAAAAAAGTGGCAATGTAAGCTAAAAGATAACCTAATGATTTTACTGAAATATCTAGATGGAAGTTCATTTAAAATAATATTTAAAAAATATATATATTTTATGAATTATCTAATTTTAGTCTTTATTTCGACAGCGACCGGTTTCGCTAGGCTTGTTGGCATCCAGAGGCTATGTCGCTCTCGAAATAAACACAAAACTATATGTACCATAGTTATTTAAAAAAACATAGTTTTATTTAATTATTTAATCAGAATTGGCATAACTCTTTCGTACTTTAAATAAATAAATGTTATTAAAGCAAGAACTAAATTTTTATATCGAATTTTAACCGACTGTGACGTTCAAATATTGCCGAAGCGTTAAAAAATATAATTTGCCTTTTAATTAATAAAAGAAATACGGTCTCGCTTTGTTATAAAACTCATAATTAAAATTAAAAAAAAATGTAACCATAGCCAGTAAAATTATAAGAGAGATATTTTTTGAAACTCAAATTACTAAATTACAATTTATGTAATCAAACGATGCAATGAAAAATGATGTGTTATGAAAAAAAGGCTTACCACCATTTGATAGATGGCATCTACGATATTGTACATCTCGTCCCTTGTGATGAAACCGTCATTGTCCACGTCGTATAACCTGAAGGCCCCTGGAAGAAAACAGAGCTCTTGAGATACAAAAAAATAAACACTAAATACGAGAAGCATGATATCGATATAATAAAATTGGGGGAATTCGCCTTTTAGCGGGAAATAATTAAGTGACGAAAAATAATTGCTCTTGTTCGCGAAATTTCGCAAATTTGGAGGAGACACTTTAAGAAAGTGCCATAAAAATTAACTGAAAAGTTATTTTTATCGTGTTTGCCTTGCAATATTCGAGTCCCTCGAGGGCACTCGAAGGAACAAGAGGGAAGATTTAAGAAAAATTACCCCAGTATTGTTAGTTATGAAGAATCCGACCAATAGGGAATGTTTTGGGGACTTGCCATTCATAATTGGAAGCTTTCTGTAGCTATAAATATAATTAGACCAGCATTAGACATAATTTTCATTCGTTCTTATATTTAAATGTTAAAATAGCAATCAGGTGTAATAGTAGATAGGTGTACATCATATTTTATGAAATCGTATAACTCTATTTTTAGTAGTTAAGGAGTGAGTGCGGGGAAAGAGGAGACAGACAAATTGGCGAGACAAATAGTCGAGGAGATTTATTGATGCTGTAGTGGAAATAGTTACACTATTTTTATTGCGAGTAACAAAGTAGTGTTACTAAACTTTTTCGCAAGTTATATCTTAGACCTATTCTAATCTAATACTCGCAGATGTACAAAAAATAGTGATTTTTTTAGTAGGATAAGCTAGAGAATTTCTGGCGCATTAGGTTTATCATAAAATATAATCAATATTTTAAACCATATTAGGATTCTCACATTTTATCTATAGTTTTAATTAATTTAACAGCTTCCAAATCTCTACATTTTTAAATAGTCACACGCCCGTAAATACACCTGAAATCCCCCCTTCGTTAGGTCTATCCCAAGATATTTTCTTCTGAGAAATTAAAGTAACAATCTAACCTTAAGATTTAGAGTTCGCTTAATTGGAAAGTATACTTACAGTGCAATTTTTCATCCAGGTTGCCCCTTGACGTCACAGAGAGAGCCCGAATAAATTCTTCAAACTCTATTGAGCCATCCTGAATAATACATGTAAAAATAACAATAACTTGTAATTAATACGAGTGAAAACGCCTGTTTTTTTAGAAGTTTTATTATATTTTATGGGAATGACATACTCGTATTTCGTCATTCTTAGGCAACATATAATGCAATTAATTAATGTTTTTAATTGAAATTTCTTGGTAGAAGTTCGTTTTAAATAATGAAAACAAAAAAAATTTACACAAAATTTCGTTATTATTTTGTATTTAGTGTGCTTTCACTTATGTTTATGTTCGACCGGTTTCGGCAGCTTGCTGCCATCTTCTGGTGAAAAGATGTGGAACACAAGTGGAAGCACACTAAATACATAATAATAAAGAAATTTTGTATAATATTTTTTTGTTTTCATTTTTTAACATATAGCATATCGCATGCCTTAGGAATGCGAAACCCGTCATTCCATAAACTATAATAAAACTTCCGGAAACCAGACGTTTTCATTCGAATTAATTATTTAATACGGAGTTTTACATCATTGTTCAAAAAACAATAAATAACAATATTTTTTTTACATTCATAGATAAATTAACGTAACGAAATATGCATATATCCTCTCTTCCTTATATCATCATTAGAAATTCTATCATACGTCGTTTTAGCACACATGTGTTTAAGGGATTGCATCTCTATTCCATTTATTCTGCTCTCATCCTTCTTCTGTCTTAGTTGGTACTAAAACTTCATTGTGAACGGCAATTGTTGCTTTCATAGATATTAGTTTGTTCCCAATAACAGTTTTTAAAGCTCCATTCACTTTGTCACCCGCACCAAACCTTCTTTCGACATTGTATGTCTTAAATAACAATTTAATAATTCAAATCGAAAAATAATTGAATGCTGTAACTCACATTATTCTCGTCGAACACTCTGAATACTAGGGATGCAAATTTGCTTGGATCGCCTTGGGGAAAAAACTGCTTGTAAATTTTAATGAATCCCTGGAAATAAAAATAAAAATCAGGACAGTTTATCATAGTTCTCAATAAATCAATGTTTGCAGAACAAGATTACACATATTAAAACAAATTAATTTTCGCCTTAATAAAGGGAAATATGCGTGTTTGAGGGGATGTCGTTAGATGGGAGAGCAAAGGAGAAGATACTGGTATGCACACGTGAGAATAATGGATACATCCAGACTCCCTCTCACTGTGTTGCACGGCCAACCCTAAGATAAACGACCCCCGGGCACACCAAAGAGGCTGATTGGCAGCTGGGAGTCAACCTCGTAGGATACTAATTTCTCTTAAGAAATAGGTCACAAGGCTCACACTAAGAAGAAGATGAAGAAGAAAAAATATTTTATGAAACATACTTTATACATTTCTCAATTAACACAAGAAAAACGTTACTCTATCTGACATCTCTACGCGGTACATCCTCCGTCGACTCGTTTTGAATAAATTGTTACATTTACAACGATGTTTTCTTACAAACCAAATCATTATGTAAATAATTGATTATTTGAGTTTAATCCTCGAATATCAACAAATCAATAAACACACACTCGAGATCCGAATGCGCACGACCATAGAGTAACGGGAAATACTCGTAGTTAAGATTATTAGTTTCGGTTAGATTTATTCCATCACGCCGTAGGTCCTGGTAGCGTCTTTAACCCTCAACTGGTAACATTCGTCCGTTTGCAAATATGTCCGTCACTGACCACAGCGCTGCTAGTCTTCTTCCACCTTCAGAGTATTCTTAGACGACACGGAGGCAACATCGTTCCCCATTATTTCAAGTTCGTATCTCACGGTTTGTAATTTCTAGATGATTTCTAGTCTCAGAGACGTATGTATGTTACAAATAGTTTGATTCATTTTATTCGTCTTCTGGGCGTGTGTAACTACTAGTGGTGTATTTGTATTCGTCTGGTGGACGTGGACATTATCAAGGAGTTCCTCGAAGAAGGGCAAGCTTCTCCAGGTTTTATTATTATTTTTATGACTTGTATTTTAAGTGCGACGTTTTGTAAAATCAATTACTCCAAGGATGCACTAGAAAAAAATCTGACCAAACAGTGCAGTCTTTAAAAGTTTCCTAAATTTAACGTCACTATCTTCATACTTATTTATAACATGGAAGCTATTCCACGCCAACGGACCCGCAACGCTAAAAGCACGATCATAGAAACTTGCTTTATTGGCTCTGACTGGAATTGTTATGTTGTTTGCATTTGTTTTTAATGATCGGAGTGAACGTTCCTTTCCGTTGGCATAGGTCTCATGCAGAGGTCCGAAATATACGCTGGGGCTCTCTGGTGTCGAGCCCTAAACACTGTCAAACACAATTTGTATTTTACTCGCTCTCGGATTTTAAGCCAGTGAAGTTCCTTCAGGAGCGGCATGATATGACAGTATTTTTGTTGCCCCCATAATCAATTGAGCAGCAGCATTGAATACGCTTTGTATTCTGTTTAATTGATAATTTGGCAATCCAAGTTATGAAGGATATATATCAGACAGGCTCACTGAAAGAAAATCCTGTAGATGCTGCTCATGCGACGAAAGAGTGTGCTCCAACAGTTTTATAAAATATATGCATTTTTTGTTCCCTAATTTTCTTGTCTTTTTTATTTATAATTATTATTATTATTTTGTTAAATCGCTCTTTACATCATTACAGCGCGAGCCAAATCGATGTAAATGGTATTGATATCATTTTGATTCTTGTGACACGTGATAGGTTGCTTATCTATTGTCCCGTGAAATCAGCACCAGACCAAAGACAGTGTGACTCATACTGCCATCGCCGGGAATCCAACCCGGGACCTTCGGGGTGCCAGTCAAAGCACTAACAACTCGACCACGAAGACCGTCAACTTTGTATGTACAAAATAGTAAAAATTTTGCTGTATATGTAATTTGCTTTTTTAACTTCGTAATTATCTTTTTTATGCTAATAATGCTTTTAAATATATCAAATAATATTGTTTAATTTAAAAAATAAACCGTCAAGTTGTTTATGCTGCATTTTGTATGTAATTTTATACTGTATCTATGTACCATATTATTTACTTATTTCCAGAAATCCGTATTTTTTTAATGCAATGACTACTTTTGAATACAAAAAATAATAATGTTTAATTATAAAACTAAATAATTAAGTTAATAAAGTTCTGATTCGAATAAGAAATATTATTTTAAACCAAAAATACAATCCGACGTCTGACAGATGTGTGTTACTATTTTCTTATGTTACCAGTTAAGGGTTAAGTACCAAACTTTACTTTTAAATGATTTTTTACACAAATATCATCGATTTGATTCTACATTGCCCATCCAACCTCACTCGTCGGAGTACCTAATATACAACACAAAGCTGGATTTAAATATATTGTACCTACTCGACCATTCTACACGATAAATTTCTCTTCACAAATTAAGTTTTGAAAGCATTGTGTAGTTATCACATTAAACAAGCATGGAAGCTTTTATGTATTCACAGTCGGACTATTTGAAATTAAATCAACCTTAAAATCATTTCACGAGATCTTAGTTTACAGATTAGACATTTAAAACATAATGATAAATTCGGTACATTAGAAAATCAAAACATATTTATGAAGGTTTAGCTAAATTCATTTAAATTATTACATTTAGGTGGACCATGAATTAAACCATTATTTTAAAGTGCCCCATTAAAATGGAGTAAAAACTTTTTTTCCCCAAAAATTACAATACAAAATATAATTGCCATCATCATTGATAATCTCTTCCATCATTATTGTAAATTTTCCTTTTATAAAAAAATGCGGTTTTGAATTAAAATATCGGATGAGGTCATTTTCCATATCGATCTTATTTTGGAATTTACCATTAACTATTATATATAGAATATGTTTCAAAGCAAAAATCAAATAAACAATGTTTTTTAAACATTGTTAATAGCACGAACTTTATTAAAAAATTTAAATAAAAAAAAACATATATTGTATATACAAAACTAACTAACTAACTAACCATCACACCGTCTCTCCGAAGGGGTAGGCAGAAATAATGGATTGCCACACATTTCTTTCCTGACATATTTCTCTCGCTTCTTCAACATTTATACATCGTGTCATGCACGCGCGTCGATTTCTCTGACTTCTCACGTGGCCGACATTCAATATTTGATTTATTTGAACGTGCCACGGGTACCAAGTGACACTGTCTGGGACAATTAGCATATGCTAGTGGAAAGCAAAGTTAGAATTTTTAAAACATGCATCAGGCCCATAATGACATACGGAATCGAATCAAGCGCAGTCACTGTCAGAACCAGGTGAATCCAAGCGAAACTTGACGGTGCTATGTTAAGAGAGCCGACTCCAAATAACGAAAAATGATTGGGCGAAAGACGAAGAAGAAAAAGATACTTGAAGCCGTTGTGTTTAGTTCTTGTAAGTGTTATATTATATTGATGTTTCATATTTATACACGGTTCAAAGAATTTTGCCGCCATCTCAAAGTAGAGCACAAAGCGCGTCTCTGCGATGGAATCTTTTAGCCAGTGACACGGCTATGCGCGCTTCCCGAATAAATTACTTCGCACTTCCCCGCGCGGCTTTTCCAAAGGCGGCCCACAATTACTCGGAAGCGGAAGGTCTTAAATGCCGAGGGAGCAGAGGGCGGAAGCAACCTTCATCCAGTGCTGCCTGGGCGTTTGTGAATTTGACGTTGTGAATGAAATTTTAAGTTTTGACTACGATTGTGTTACCGCGGTTTGTGGGAGATTTATCGCCGAATAATTCTAAAATTGCTTTGATAAACAGGAGGATCATACTTGTAGCTCCGAGCCGAATCTGACAGTGTATTGTGGTGACATAATGCCGAGGCATGGTTAATTTCTTTGATAATTTATAAAAATAAATACCTTTGTCGACTCCTTCTCGGAATTATTTAAGTATTTAACATTATCAAAGGAATCATAAATTTGATTTATATAATGTACGCAATACATAAGCACTAATATTTCTTGTTGTTTTCAAAAAAACGTTTAGGAATTGGATTAATCTCTAGCATTTTACATTTTTATGTTTTGCATTTGAGCGACTTACGATTTTCCTGTAAGTCGCAATGGTAAAAATTCTTAAAAGTGTATTACCAAAATAGTAGTAAAACTCTGTTTGAATAGATTTGAATAAATATAATTATACTTGTACTTTGTATTACAACGCTTTTTATTTTCACTGAACTCAGACATGTTTCGGTTACAAGTAACCTTTATCAATGTATACAATTTTAACAATCAAATAAAACAGAGCGGTCACTTATATACTAAATGGAGATCGAGATATGTATAAAAGTGGAATGGGTATAATAAGGATTAAGGAGAGGGGAGATGTAACGGGAACATATCGAGTGGAAAGGGAATAAGGATTGAGGAAAGGGGAGATGTAATGGGAACATATCGAGCATGGGAATTGAATTTAAATTTAATAGGTTATTTATTATGATTTCATTATTTTGGCTTTTTTAATTTCTAAAATTTCTAAATTGTTTGAGGTTAGGTTTTTATTATTAGTATGCAAAATTTCTACCGTTTTCTTTATTAAATTTATTATACCCTTAAATTATAATCCTTATTTATAATCCTAATTATACCCCTTCCACTCGATATGTTCCCGTTACATCTCCCCTCTCCTAAATCCTAATTATACCCCTACCACTTTTATACATATCTCAATCTCCATTTAGTATATAAGTGACCGCTCTGTTTTATTTGATTGTTAAAATTGTATACATTGATAAAGGTTACTTGTAACTGAAACATGTCTGAGTTCAGTGAAAATAAAAAGTATTGTAATACAAAATATAATTATATTTATTCAATTTTGAATCCACAACACAAAGTGAAGGCGAATACAGAAGAAAACGAATAATCTTACGTTCCTTTATCTACCCTTCAACACTTCGAAGAGCCGCAAAATTAGACTCTATATAATACACGCGGCGTAGTAATAATGAATCAAAAGCATTTCATGTCTGTTATTCTTAAGTGTAAATTTTGCAGGCGATGCGGAAATAATAGCTGAATCTGAAGATGACTTGCAAAAAATGTTGTATGAATTCCACATAGTATCATAAAGGCTTAGTAACTATTATATATCGGCCACCATAACCATTTATATTATAATATCTAGATAACCTATGGGGTGTGAGCTGAATGTTGATGATGTACCTGTGGATCAAGTAATGAGCTTCAGATATTTGGAAGTAGAGATTTGCAGTCATAATAACCTTTATACCGAAGTATGACAATAGGTCAAATAAACGTCTGTCGTATCAGGGTATCTAAAAAAATGGTCTGAAAGAACAAACAAATGCGTATTGATAGCAAGATTTGAATTTATAAGAGAACATCTGAAATAAAGGTCCTAAGATCCAGCACTGAAAAAACTCTATGTAGAACTAAAGATATCGTTCGGTGGAGTAGATGCTGAAGGAACAATTTAGCCAGAATGGATAGTGATAGACCAGCATATACAGCCGCTAACAAAATTCTCTCGTCCATCTGGAAGATAACCTAAGAGATAGAGAGATAATTCGAGCATCATCTCAGGAGACATAATTTATTAAACACATATCGATAGATCTTTTTTTTATGTGGTCGAGCCATAGAGGGCTCCCTCCGCTTACCCAAAACTGTTATAGGTGCAGCGGCGCCTTTCATCAGCTTTACTCGTGCACCCCCTAAGCCCGTCCCCCGTCCATGCGAGACTTACGTTAACAAATAAAACGAGTAAAAATATATGTTTATTTGCAACCAAGGGGGACCCAGACAACATTTAAGCTACACTACTCTCCCTCGATGTCCCGCCGTACACACATAGCAATACAACGACGACCTTCGTGTCAGAGTGGTAAGAGCTCTGACTTCCATACCGAAGTTCCCGGGTTCGATTCCCGGCGATGGCAGTGTGATTGTCACACTGTTTTTGGTCTGGTGTTGGATTCACGTGACAATAAAATGGCGATAGATTAGCTACCTATCACATGTCACGAGAATCAAAATAATAGCTAAAAAATTAATTGTATACAGTAGTTGGGTTCAAACGACCTGTTGTATACATAAAAAATAAAATAACAAAAGAAAATATACAATTAAGAATGGAAAGAATAGAAAGAATATAACGAAATAATGCAGAGTTGGAGGCAGAGGAGGGAGGGAGGAGATAAAATGCAGGATGGGGGAAATAATTATAGATCGATAGATCTATTAAAAGAAAAGTAAGAAGGAAGAAGCTGATTAAATCAAATAAATAGAAACAATAAATAAATTTGATTTTCAAAATATTTTTGTACGCCATTGCTAAAGTTGCAAAAGACAATTACGCGGAAAATAACTTTTCCTCTGTCTGTGCGTAAATATTAATTAGAAGAATTAATTATCATTAATCAGTAATTTTAAGGCAGTTAGTTAACGCCTAAAATACGAAATCTTCTGAATTTTGACCGAGTAAACTTTGTTGTCAGTAATAGGTCCTATACTCGTATATTAAACGTGGGCTAGTGCAGTAAAAACGGTGACAAACATATGAAATGATTTTATACAACCCTAAACATTTGTTTTCTTATTCTTAATTCAAAAACATGTTATTCACAATTTGCATGTTAATAAATTCTTAATAAAATATTTTAAGATATAATTAGTTAAACTAAATTAATTTAGGATTCTATGGATTTTGATAAATAATTTGGACTTTCAATGCAATAACTTTTTTAAGGCAGTTGAAAAAAATACTTTTTCATAATTTATTCATATTAAATTAAATTTTAATATCATATTCTTTATTTTAAATATTTTTTTTCTAAATAGTCCATTGTTTTGTCCGAAACACTATGATACTTTAACATTATAAACTGTAATTAAAAAATCTTGAAAGGTTAAAAAAATTACGAAAATTTGACATTTGTTATATTATTGTAATACCTGATGATGTAACTATAGGTTGATGAAACAGCTGTCGCGTAAAATAAAAATACAATTGTGATACATAAAAGTTTTTTTAATTAATCAGTTTATATTTTTTTCTAATATTAATATAATTTCGAATTTTCCAAGTTCTTGCTGGAGTTGGATTGTTTAAGTGCCTAATAATATTTAATTAAAAAAATAGGTGGATACGTAAAATAAATTAAATAAACACAAAAAATCAGACGACCTTCGTGGCTGAGTGGTAAGAGCTCCGACTTCCATTCTCAAGGTCCCGGGTTCGATTCCCGGCGATGGCAGTGTGATTGTCACACTGTCATTGGTCTGGTGAAGAATTCACGTGACAATAAAATGGCGATAGACTGGCTATCTATCACATGTCATGAGAATCAATATAACAGCTAAAAAAAAAAAAAAAAAATGTATACAGTAATTGGGTTCAAGCGACCAGGAGAAATATACAAGGCGTATACAAGGAGAAAAAAAAAAAAAAAAAAAAAAAAACATTATGTGTTATTCTATTATATATTGTTAGCTCTGTACACGTGATTTTTACATATACTTTCTACACTATAGTGTCTTCATCTATTCTTTCTTAACCATTTAATTATAATGCTTTCATTCACACTGCATTGACTTCTTATATTTGCATTTTACACTCTATAATATACAGATTATTATAAAATTGTCTCAGAGATCTCATTTCTAACTAACTAACTAACTAACTAACTATCACGCCGTTTCCCCGAAAGGGTAGACAGAAAGAATGAACTGCAACACTTTAATCGATGCTGCACTCCATTCTTCTCTTTTCGCCAACGCGAGAGACGCGGTGTGATGGGATGCGAACCTCATCGCCACCAATAGGCAACTCCCGCGCACACTTCAATCATTCAACGTCTACATAATAAATCAAAAACAAATTATACAAAATACAATGATATAAAATAAAATAACACATAAAAATAATTTAACACATAATGTTCTTTTAGATGGTGCACTTGTCGTCAGCTGGACGATCCGGACATTTGTGTTTATTTAATTTTTTATTCCACTGTTTTCATTTTACATCCTTCTTTTGCCAGTTACATGCTTCACTTTCATACGTAAGGGTCGGCAGAAGAACACCATTGTGCACTATCATTATAGCTGATATATGTTATTACAAAATAAGTATTCGCACAGTTATTGCTGTACGAGTATACTAAAAACGTCCAATTATGCATTGCGACTGTAACTTTTTGGAAAGGCTTTTGTTTGCGATAACAACTACTTTTAAGGATTAATTGTATCTCAATAGAGCCGAAGATATAATTTTTTTTGGAAACAGAATATGGTGGTCGAGGCGTTTACAGGACTTATGACCTGTCATTGGTTGACCCTTAAAAAATAAATGATTATCCCGCAATGGGTAAAAATCCAGTATTTGTATACAAGTATTTGTAAACATTAAAAAAAACATACTAGTTTGAAATTAAAAAAAAACTTTCAACATCTGTATTTGACAATCACAAACATTTGTGACACTCGCTCAGTAGTAATTAGCAGCGTTTCTCTTTAAATATAATAGTTTAGGCCCAGTTATGCGGGCGCGGAGCCGTCTTGGTACACGGTATCGCCGTATCGGCGGTAACTATACCCGGGGGTAGTTAGCATGAGTTCAGCAAACAATGTGAAACTTTGATGTTAAATCATTATGGGTTTCAGTGAGCTCCGCCGTTAGATCTGCTGAACCCTTCGGACACAAAGTTCACTATTACTTTTGGTTGGGTGTATTTAACTTTTGTCCACGAAGTTAATATTAAAATCACTAATTGTTTCAAATCAAATATTTACATGATACAAAATTGCTCTCCGATAAACATAGTTTTCTCGAATAATTGCGTAGGTTTTCACGGTTGGTAGCAATATCTTTTTGGAATCTTAGGAAAATCCACGTAACTCGTCTTTCTGGGCCAAAGTTTCAGAAATTGATGCAGTCTCTATCTTCATGGTATTTTATTTATTTATTTTTTGTATACAACAGGTCGTTTTAACCCCATTACTGTATACAATTTATTTTTTTAGCTATTATATTGATTCTTGTGACATGTGATAGGTAGCCTATCTATCGCCATTTTATTGTCACATGAATTCTACACCAGACCAAAGACAGTGTGACAATCACACTGCCATCGCCGGGAATCGAACCCGGAACCTTCGGTATGGAAGTCAGAGCTCTTACCACTCTGCCACTAAGGTAGTCAATAGTTATAATGATATTATAGTTAAAAGATCCCAAAAATATAGAATTACCTCGGTTTGCTGGGTATGCTGGACTACCAATCATTGGAAATTAGACGAACTATCCATTTGGGTGTTCATTTTTTTCAACTGATTCGTGGTCGAATACATAACTCTGATATTTTGAACGGCTTGACTTTGTTTGTCCTTGACAATTATCTGCGACTAAGGCAACATACGAGGTGTGGCAATTAAATTCCGAAAATTTGTAAATAAAACACAGGCAAAAAAAGTTAGCAACCAAATTTTTTTAACGGCCTTCACAGTAGTCCCTTTCCAACTCAGAACAACGTTTCCAACGTTTCTTCCATGATTGGAAACAGCCTTGATAGTCTTCTTAAGTTAGGGCTTTCGAGAGGACGGTCGCAACCTCCTGTACCTTTGAGGTAACTCTTCATTTTAGAGAACAAGAAAAAGTCACAGGGGGCCAAGTCGGGGCTGTAGGGTGGACGCGGTAACATTGGGATACTTTTTTTCGCCAAATATTCCCTCAAAATCAAGGAGGAATGATCGGGCTCGTTATCATGGTGCAAGAATCACGCTGTCGCAGCCGCTCTAAGACTTCAACATAGACTTTTTCAGTCACTGCCTGGCCCTGAGAAACGTATTCACCGTGAATAATGCCATGAATATCGAAAAAAATGATCAGCATTTCCTTCAGCCGTGATTTTGACATCCATGCTTTCGTTGGGCTCTCCCCACCCTCTTCCACCCACTGTAGGCTATGTCTACGGGTCTACAGACACTCATCTCCATACACCTGCCCTAACTTTCGTAAGATTTCTGCAGGTTTTACACCAGTTACGACCAAAAAACTGATCACAGCACGTTGCAATAAAACTGAGTCAGTCATTTCTGCGACCGAGTTGAAAAACTTGTATCCGAAAAACACCCGTAAAAAATTAACCAGACGCCCTATTACCATGAAATCTTCACTGCGACTGAGTGGAAAGACCTATCTAACCAGGCGCATGCGCGCTAGTCATGCCGTGTTGCTGGTTTGCATGCCAAAACTAAATTCTCGGAATTTAATTGCCACACCTCGTAGATCATTTCACCTGCCTCTGTGTAGAACCAATCTACCTAAGGTAATGCCCGTGGGCTGGGCAATAATCCTTCTAAACCGCATATCTTCGGATGTGGACATCTTCCACGATAGTGAGGCGGCTGCTCTCAGAAAGCATCTATCTCTTATATAATGTATAGAATTGATATTTGCTTCTCTTGTTCTTCTTATTGTTTCTTTTTACGTAATTGTTCTTAAAATTTTAATTGTTTATATCGTATTTTTTAAATTTCACAATTGTATCTTCTTTGTGGTTTTTATATATATTTTTTTGTATTCTAAAGTCAGAAGGGATTTGGTGATTTACTGTGATATTTATGATTTTTTAAAAATAAATTGGAATTGAAATTGAAACAGGTATTAACTGATATTCGTCATTATGGAATTCCACAGTGTTAACGCCTTGAGTTTATCTAAAATTGATATTTTAAGATATACTTCTTGAAACCTCTCTTAAAACCTATCCAAAAAAATTGCAATACACACTGCTGTTCTTGTATCGACCCTTGCGTATGAAAGCGAAGCATGGAACTGGTAAAACAAGGATGAAAGTAGAATAAATATAATAGAAATGAGATCTCTTAGACAAATCGCTTAATAGTAAACTGACCGATAATGGTTTAGGTCATAATTGAGTTAACATTACACAGAGGTTTGTGTTAACGCTATTCATCTATTTTTCACAATGTTAACGCTATCCTTTCGTACGTACGATAATCGTTCACAATGTTAACGCTATCCATTCGTACGTGTTATTCGACTGTTTTTGTTAAAACACCGACTCATGTCAGATTGAGCAAATCTTGCTTTTTTGAGTTAAAATATGTGGGAAAATCTGTGTAGTGTCGCATGAAAATATAAGAAGTGACTGCGGTACGAAAGAAAGTGTTATGAACAAAATAAAGAAAGGAAAATTAAGATGTAAAAAAAGTATATGTCAACGATGTAAATGGAATAAGAAATAGAGGAAGACTGAGGAAAACGTGTCACGATCAAATACATCAAATATTGAATGTCGCTTCAACAATTTAATATTCACATTTTTAACCGTCGCGACGTGAAGTAAGAATTTTCCATCGTAAAGAGAGTGTTGACTAACTTTGACGCATTTAAAACAAAGTTAGTAACAAAATAACCCGATGTTTTATAATGCGTTAAATTATAAAGTTGGAATCTATTTGAATCCAATTGGATAAAATGTGATTTATGCTTGCCCGGATTTCCAATGAAAAACTTTCAAAACCCAATACTTCAAACAGCTTCGTCTATTTATACGAATGGCCCAGGAATCCCTGTTAAATGATAATGCCGTCGAGTGAGCGTTAGATAAACATATCGCAAATTAATTGTGGAGGCAATGAAAGTTATACAAAAAGTCTTAATTATTTGAATCGACACCCTTTTCATTCCAACCCAAAATAAATAAAATTATCTAAAAGCGATTGTTTTAGTTAACTCAAATTAAAAAGAGTTGTGTTATTTAATTGCAATACAATGTAAAATAAAACAGATTAGGTAATGCATTGTTTTGGCGGAAACACTTTGAAATTTCAACATTATTTACTGTTTAAATAAAAACACTGTTATAGAATATCACAACTGATTATTTATTGTTTCTTGAACAATGATGTAAAACTCCATATTAAATAATTATTACGAATGAAAACATCAGTTTTCTAGAAGTTTTATTATATTTTATGGCAATGACATGTTTCGCCCTTCAAAGGCATTATCAAATGTCATGTATTTGATGGGGGCGGTGGCGGGCTTTGGGAGAGGCCTACATTCAGCAGTGGATGACAGACGGCAGATAATGATGATGATGTATTTGATAATGCCTTAGAAGGGCGAAACATGTCATTCCCGTAATATATAATAAAACTTCTTCTATGTTCGTCATAATTTGTGTTGTAGATGTTTAATATTTTTCTTTTTTTTTACTTTGTATAACACTCACTTTTTAAACAAATTAAAATTAAATATCAATCATGTTTCGGACTACCCAGCCCTTCCTCAGTAATATTATATTATATAGATATTAATTTAAAATATTAAAAAATTGTTTACAATTATGGTCAGTTTTGACAGATGTTATATACTCGTATGTTATATACAATTGGTGTATCTGTCAAAACTGACCATATTTGTAAACAATTTTATAATATTTTAAATATCTATATAATATCACTGAGGAAGGGTTGGGTAGTCCGAAAAATGATTGATATTAATTTACATTTTTTTTTAAATGTGAGTGTTGTATACGAAGTATATAAAAAAAGAAAAATATATAATAATGCTTCTAGAAAACTGTCGATTTCATTCGTATTAACAATTGATTATATTTCTTTCGAAATTATCGCGACGGATGTTTCGCTCACCGATGTAAGCATCGACAGGTGTGACAATCAACTGTTAACGCCTAGCGATATCGCGATAATTTCGAAAAAAATAGAATCAATTGTGATATTCTATAACAGTGTTTTTATGAAAACAGTTAAAACGGATTAATTAAAGACTGTAATAAATCTTTATTAAAAAACAAATCCATTTCAACGATGACTGTGTCAGTATGCAAATTTGAATGTACCCATCTCCGTCTTAATGCCAGAATTACAAAGGCCACAAGAAAACACATTACTCAGAAAGCTTTGCTCGTCCTTTGCGCGTCCGTGCATTTTATTTCACCCCGCCATGTACTAAGTAATATTACTTCCATCGTCATAAAAATAGAATATAAAATGGCAGCTCTACGAATTCGGGAATTCGTGTTAAACCACTGCAGAAATTCACGTTGCCATTCAAAATAACTTTAATTACTATGAAACTGTTCAAATCGTTAATGCATTTCAAAAAGAAAACCAGAACCTTTATCACGACAGCGTTAGAGATCGTAGTTTTGTCTGCTTCAGTAGGTTTTTTGCTGATCATTGTAATTGTGCAATCCGTGCACCAAGTTTATTTATTTGTTTAATCTTCTTTTTAGTGTACGCCTTGTGGTCAGTTTCTAAAGAGGAATTGGCCTCCTGCGCTTTAAATATGATTGAAATCATCAAGCGGTACCTTTCATCTCTTATGAGGAAAACAAAAAATGGTACATGAGAATGTAAGTAGCTCTCTAGTTGTGTCAGCTATTAGGACTACAGAGTTGCTAGCCAAGTCTAATATAAATATTCTAAGCGGTTTATCTAATATTCATATTTTTTAGGAAATTCATCATAAAATTACAGCCAAAGGTAACCTATGCCATAATATTTAAATATATTTAATTTTTCTTCTATATTCGCCTTCAATTTGTATTACGGATTACGTACAGTATTTTTAAAACACTTTATTATGCTTTTCACCCACATTTTTTGGTGATAATATAACATTTTTAAATGTACAAAATATTGTTTTGTTGTACTTAAAAAATATACATATTTATGTTTTTTCAAGTGCAGCTATATTTTCTTATATGTTCACCATACTCTGTGTTGTAGATTTCTTTTTCTTTTTTTATATACTTTGTATATATAACAGTATTAAAATTACATATCAAACATGTTTCGGACAACCAGTCCTTCTTCAGCGATACATATTATAAAGATACATATTTAAAATATTATAAAATAATATTTGTAAACAATTTTATAATATTTTAAATATGTATCTTTATAATATGTATCACTAAAGAAGGACTGGTTGTTCGAAACATGTATGATATGTAATTTTAATAGTGTTGTATATACAAAGTACATAAAAAAGAAAAAGGCAGTTATATTTATTCAAATATATTTTTTTCGGGCGAGTATGCTAGCTCAACATAGTTTAATTCAATGTTAAAATGTACAGCATTAACGGATTGTTTGTATATTAGTGGACCCGTTATTGAGAGGGGTTAAAATGGATTCGTAGACTTGAATTAATTAAGTGACGAACGCAGAATAGTTAATTGATCCAAAATCCCTTTAGGTTTCATGATGACGCCAGACTAGCAGGAAACGAATAATAAATTCGTTTTATCTCATCTCATACTCCTTTCGTAACATTATTAATACATATTTCAAAGGTACACTTATATTAATTTGAATTATCTAGAGTTTTCAACTTTGGTTCTTTGGTTCTTCTTTGGTTCTTCTTTGGTTCTTTGGTTTAATCAAAGTTTCCGACATCATAGATCGTACAGCTAAATTAAAGTGGAAATGGGCTATACATATACAAGACAGGTCAATACCCGATCGACATCCAGAATACTTCAGTGGAGGCCTTGGACAAAGAAAAGGAGTGTTGGAAGGCCACCTAAAAGATGTTGCCTATAAAGCTGGAAATATCTAGATGCAGAAGGGATGAGACAGGGACGAGTCGAATAAAAATGGAAGAGGCCTATATCCAACAATGGAGGGTAGAAAGCTAAAAAGAAAATGATTTCAAAGTCTCGATTTCTATAAATTTGATTTAAAATACATTTCGATCATTGGAAAACATAATAATTTGTTTATGTGTTATGTATAATATAATATAATTAATTAATTTTATACCTGTTCCGTTAGTAGACCGTTGGGGCAATCCTTCAAGAATCCTTTATGCCTGAAAAAAATAAATTTGTTCAATATATTGATAATTATAAAGAAATCATTACATCAACTAACTGACTAACCATCACGTCTCTCCGAAAGTGGAAGCAGAAAGAATGGACCAACACATTGTGTCAAGCAGGTACGTCGATTTCTCAATTGATTGTCATTTAATATTAGATTGATTTTATCATGCTATGATTGCCTAAGTCTTCCGCTATTTTCGGTTCCGTTCACAAAACGTATACTTTCTTTATTCATTATTTCCATGTTTGGTTTTTGCCTCCCTAGAATGGGTTACCCAACTTGGTCTCTTTTCGCGGGGCACCCATCTGGATAAAATTTGTTGTGTTCCACCCTCTGGCATTCTTTCCACATGGCCAGCTCACCGTAGGCGTTGAAACTTATAGAATCTCACTGCTGTTTCATGGTTAATCAGTGCTTCAAGTTCAAGGTTTCCTTTAATTCTGTAAATCCCATCCTCCAGCGCGGGTCCAAAATTTTTTATCAGTATTTTCCTCTCAAACACTGCCAGCCTGCCTTCCTCTCTCTGCGTTAGAGACCATGTCTCACAGCCGTAGGTGACTACCAGTCTTATGATAGTCTTATATATTTATATATTTACTACTTAAATTATAAAAAGGATCTTTATTACGAACTTAAAATAAAAATAAATATGTTTAAACTTAAAATTTAAAAAGTCGTTGGTAAATAAAGATACAGATATAAGTATACATTTCGCAAATGTTTGTTAATGAACCTCTCATTTTTTCATTCGTACTGCGTTCACTTCTTATACTAGCATATCGTACTTTATAATATACAGATTTACCACACAATCATAAAAAATATCTCATTTTTAATGTATAATGAAGACACGATGGTTTTCTCGGTTTAACATTGATTTATTTATATTTAAAAATGTATAAAAAATAATGACAAATTAGTTTATATAAATAATCATTTGCATTAGATGCGATAATGAACTTAGTAAAATAATCCCAGTACTGACAGGTATACGACAAGGGACAGCTTAAGCCCATTTCTGTTCAATCTGATAATGGACGAACTTATAGAGGAGACCCAATCGCTACAACTGGGATATAGGAGGGGGGGGGGGAGCAAATTGTCAATGTGGTATGCTATAATCATAGCTGAGAACAATAATGACTTACAAAAAATGCTAGACAGACTACATCACGCCTGTAAGAAATACAACATGACGATCTCTATCGAAAAGACAAAATCTATGACCTTTTCCAAATAACTCAAAACATGTAACCTGATTATAGAAAATCAACCAATAGGTCAGGACCTTCAAGTATCTAGGCATAGACCTGGTGGGAGGATCTGATCTGCGGGAAGAAATACAATCCCAAGTAAACAAGGCAGCTGCGATGGAAAATAAAGACATGACCATAAAGAATAAGATGAGAATCTATACAGCGTGCCTAAGGCCAATAATAACATATGGTGTCAAAGCAAGGGCAGACGCAGTAAGGACCAAATAAGTTTTTCGGGCTTCCGAGATGAAGATACTTGAGAACGATAGCAGGCAAGGCACTGAGAGATCGACATGAGGAACACCAGAATCAGAGAGATATTTGAGGTTGCGGATATTATAAGATGGAGCAGATAGCGAAGAAGGGACTGGTACGGTCATGTTCAAAGAATGGACACCACCAGACTTCCCTATATTGTACTACATAATCAGCCTCATGGGACTCGTCCTCGTGGAGGACCTCCTAAAAGATGGAAGGACAGCTGGGAGTCTACCTCACAGGAGGAGCAACACTCTGGAGAACAGACCACATATGTCTACGATAAGGAAGAAAAAGGAGAAATAAATCAATGTAAAACCGAAAAAGCAATCGTGTTTTTTATTACACATTTTAAAATGGAGTTTTTCCATGTAAAAGCCGCAACCATCAATAGTTCATTTCCATCACATTATTATTCTTACCAGTTCCATGCTTCACTTCCGTGTATATTAGGCAATACATAATTATATATGGAAGCGAAGCATGGAACTGGCAAAGGAAGGATGAAAGTAGAATAAATGCAGTAGAAATGAGATCTCTTAGATGAATGTGTGGATATTCTGTGTATGATAGAGTGTCGAATGAAAATATAAGAAGTGAATGCGGTGCGAATGATGGTGTCATGAAAAAAATAATGAAAGGATCATTAAGATGGTTTGGACATATGGAAAGAATGAATGAAGAAAGAATGGTAAAAAAATTATATGTTAATAATGTTAATGGTACCAGAAATAGAGGAAGACCGAGGAAAACGTGGCACGATCAAATAAATCAAATATTGAATGTCGGCCTTGTGAGGAGCCAGAGAAATCGACGCGCGTGCATGACACGGTGTATGAATGTTGAGGAAGCGAGAGAAATATGTCAGGAAAGAAAGGTGTGGCAGTGATGGTTAGTTAGTTAGTTAGTTAGTTAATTATATTAAAGAATAAATATAAAACCTGACATTTTAAATTTCACGAGCAAGGTCATTTAAATTTTAAATTGGTTACTTAATTAAATCGCCATTTTGGGTTCAAAAACTCGATACTGTCAAACGTGGAAAAACGGGTTCCGGGAAACAGTGGCATTTTACAAACGTACGGATAATAGGTACAATACATGGAATAAATTGTACAAGGTTCCGGACCTTGAGCCATGAGCAATATCCTTTGTTTAAGTTGTAGCATTCCACGTTGTTTTATTATGAAAACACTGTTGGACCTTCGCAATATTTATTTCCACGCAAATTCTATTCGACATGTTTTTTTACTTTTATCCTGAAGAGTAAGCCCCCCGTGCCTTAACGTGATTATACCCGCAATCGGCGTGACATTGAATTATAATAAATGCTAAGTTTAGAGTTGACTGATTACAATTGAATAATCTATTGTTATTTTTCATACATTATATAGACGTTGGTTCGGACATATGGAGAAGGAATGATTAAGAAAGTATACGTTTATGATGTAAATATAGTACGGAGTCGAGGTAGACCGAGGAAAACATGGCAAAACCAAATGAATCAAATTTTAAATATTGGTCATGTTAGAAGTCAGAAGAATCGACGTGCGTGTATGACTCGTTGAATGAATGTGGAGGAAACTAGGGAGGTGTGCCAGGATAGAGTAGTGTGGCGTTTTGACGCCTACGGGGAAACGGCGTGATGGTTTGCTTGTTTTATTAGGACGAAACTATAGAAAATTAATGCATGCGAATGAATGTGTTATGAGCAAAATAATAAAACTAACCATCACGACGATTCCTCAAAGGGGTAGGCAAAAATAATAGATTGCTACACTTTTCTTTCCCGATATGCTTTTTTCGTTCCTCAACATTCATACATCGTGTCATCCGACTACATTTCAATTCAATATTTGATTTATTTCATCGCGACACGTTTTCCTCGGTCTTCCTCTATTTCTAGTTCCATTTACACCGTGAACATATAGTTTTTTTTTACCAATCTTTCTTCATTCATTCCGTCCATGTGTACAAATTATCTTAATGTTCCTTTCGTTATATTGTTCATAACAATTTCATTCGCACTGTATTCACTTCTTATATTTCATTCGACACTCTATCATACACACATTTTCCATACGTTCGTATCAAGAGATCTCATTTATACTGCATTTATTCTACTTCCATCCTTCTTTTGCCAGTTTCATGCTTCGCTTCCGTATATAAGGGTAAAATAATAAACAGTTCATTAAGAAGGTATAAGAAATATAGTAAGACTGAGGAAAATGTGGCGTGATCAAATCGACATGTGTGCATGACATGATGTAAAAATGTTGAAGAAGCAGGAGAAGTAGAAATGAACGGTGTTGCGGGTCTTCTATGAGACGATGTAATGGTCGGTTGTAAATGTAAATAAATTGTAAAATTTTCAAGTAAATTAAAATATATATTTTTTAAATCGTGTGGTGGTCAACCAAAATGAGACATAACAAACGAAAAACCTTTAGGCGACTCATTTGGACATAAAACGGTAAACAAAAGTAAAATATCGATATGAAACTATGACGGAATATGAAATAATAACGGATAACCAGAAGGTCCGGTTCTCAGAAGGATCCCAAATATGTCAACGTCAGTGAGGCAGTACTCTTTCCAGAATTTATAATATTTTATTTATGAATACTGCCTCACTGACAATAAAAATATCCAAATACGAGACGGCTACTTTCAACGTCCGATTTGCTTAGACAAAATCCAGGGGACTTGGTATCAAGCTTGGACACAACTTGATCTTTATAATAATTAGCTACTTTCTTTTCACATTGAAGATTGCATTATAAACTCAGATACAATTAAATTTGAATTAACCACCCACCATGGATGAAAATCCAGGATTCGTATACAAGTATAAGTATACATTCACAAAAAATACCATTATTTATTGTTTCTTGAACAATGATGTAAAACTCCATATTAAATAATTAATACGAATGAAAGTCTACGAGAATCTACGCACACAGGATGGCGACTTTATTTTATATATAATAGTAAGAATCAATTAGTCACAGGTATGTAAAATCATTTGAAAACAATTCGTAAAAATATGTTTTTCTTCGAAACACTTTATTTTGTCCCACCTTAAATAACTTATTTTTGATTTATATAATATCATTTAGTATCCCGTAACTATGTAACCATTGTCATAACATTTCTTAACAAGTTAAAAGAAACACTTTCCAATATTTCTGTCAAATAATTTTTTTTAGATAAACTTGAGGCGTTAACACCGTGTAATTCCATGATAAATTTTTATGAATTAAAACACTTTTTTTCCACTTTTGATTTTATTTTTCTCGATCTGTTTCGAAGGCTTACACCTTCATCATCGAGATATTATATCGTTCTCTCGATGATGAAGGTGTAAGCCTTCAAAACATGTCGAAAAAAAAACTCAAATGTGTAAAAAACAGTGTTTTAATTCAAATTATTCTTTGTTAAAAATGTAAAAAGTCACATCGATTCTCGTTAATTACCATATTCTGCTACATTTACTAGTGTATATAAACTGCAACGAGTTAAGTTTCGTCACATTTGATAATGCCTTAGAAGGGCGAAACATGTCATTCCCATAAAATATAATAAAACTTCTAGAAAACTGACGTTTTCATTCGTATGAATTATCAAATACCATTAATTTTACATCTTTGGTGTTAGTCTTTTATAATAAAAAAAAGCAAATAACATTAACACTATAAAGTCTAAAGTTTATTTAGTATGTTAATTTATTCATTCAGCGAGTAGAAGTGCCCTCTCGTTGGTCAGTTGACCCTATCTCGGTTTCTATAAATCAAAGTCTATTGAAAGCTCTATAGATCGCGGTATTATACAGCGGGGGAGTGTGATAACATTTCGTTGGAAGGTTAACACTTCGGAATTTGAATAAAAGGTTCTTTTAAAGCAAACATTGGTTGCGACAAAATGAATGTAACTTCTGATAAAAACAATTCTTTATTTAATACAATTTTATTTCGACGATTCAATACAAACAAAATAAGTATAAAGAATTAATATTTTTGTACACAACTGTAATATTGTACTTTGTACACAACTGTAAAATTATATATAAAATTCACCCATATAACCTCAATGCTTTATCGACTTCACTGGCTAAGGTTACCTGAGCGAATCGACTATAAACTGTGTCTACTTGTTCACAAGGCCTTACATGGACGAGTCCCCCACTACCTCACAGAACTTTGCAAGCTGACAAATTTGAACCCTAGGCAGTCAACTCTACGATCCTCGAAGGAAGAAGCAACACACAAACTTCTCGTCTTCAAACTTCGCATCGCTTTTGGCATCGCGGGACCGACGGCGTGGAACAGGCTGCCCTACAATATCCGCAATCAAGACGACGAAGGAGTGTTCAGAAGCTCTCTTAAAACTTTTCTTTTTAAGAGAAGCTTTCTGGACGTTGAGCGCCCTTGAAGTGAATCTTTCACAAAAATGGCGCTATATAAATCATCATTATCATAATCATCAATATGTTAACGATGTAAATGGAACCAGAAATAGAGGAAGAACGAGGAAAACGTGATACGATCAAATAAATCCAATATTGAATGTCGGCCACGAAAGTAGAATAAATGCAGTAGAAATTAAATCACTAAGACGAATGTGTGAATACTCTGAGTATGATAGAGTGTGGAATGAAAATATAAGAAGTGAATGCGGTGCGAATAATGGTGTTATGAACAAAATAATGAAAGGATCATTAAGATGGTTTGGACATATGGAAAGAATGAATGAAGAAAGAATGGTAAAGAATTATATGTTAACGATGTAAATGGAACCAGAAATAGAGGAAGACCGAGGAAAACGTGGCACGATCAAATAAATCAAATATTGAATGTCGGCCATGTGAGGAGTCAGAGAAATCGACGCGCGTGCATGACACGATGTATGAATGTTGAGGAAGCGAGAGAATGTCAGGAAAGAAAAGTGTGGTAGTCCATTCATTCAGCCTACCCCTTCGGGGAGACGGCGTAATGGTTAGTTAGTTAGTTAGTTAGTAATATTGTGAAACAAAGTGAAAAAATGACAAAAAGAATTTCATAAAAATTGTAGTGTGAATATATTATAAATGATATTAACGAAAAAAATTGGTTTTTTACTCACCATTGCCGAATTTCTTTTTCTGTAACTGAAACAAAGAAAAAATCATATTAGTAACATGAACAGTATTTTGGCGAATAGCTGAATTTATCTTATGGAAGTGGGTTAACTGCAAATGGAAAACGCTTCCCGCGAGAGAACGGTGTTAGAATTGAATTCTTGACTGAAGAATTTGAGACGCATCGCTACTCGTTTGCTTGTTGCATATAACTAATTTTATTTTAATAATATTTTCTACTACTTTTTATAAAGAGTGTTTTTTTTTTAGATAATGATTTCGGGCATATGAGCGCCACGGCTATCTCGAATGAAGCGCAATCGTGAAATCCAATTTTCGACATTGTCGTCTTTGTGGATGCGTATTATCCACTAGAGTCTTCCGAATAACTTGCTCGGATGGACGATTATGTCGACCGTAAAATGGACATAGTGCACGATAACTTTGGCGAACCGAACCATGATTTTCAAAATAAATTTGCACAATTTGCAAGCGCTGTTCTGACTTCAGTATATTCGTGGTGAAATGGCAAAAAAGAACTGACTACAAATCAATTGTCAACTTATTTTACTTCAGAACGTATTTAAATAAAATCATATATAGCGATTTTTCCTTGAATTAAAACACTGGAAAAACATGGTTTTTATTTAAATAATGAAAAAAAAATAATAATTATAGAATTTTTTTTATTATTATTATGTTTTTAGTGTGCTTCCACTTGTGTTGTTTTCATTATTTAAAATGAACTTTTACCAAGAAATTTCAATTAAAAACATTAATTAGTTAATGATTCATAAAAAATCCGTTATTTTGGAATTCCACAGTGAAAACGCCTTAAGTTTATCTAAATAAAGGATATACTCGTACATATGTATTTATAAAACGTTTGGTTAACTGATGCCACTGAAAATAGAATTTGGTTTGACAACAATCTAGTTATTTTTTCTAATGTTATAATAATAATAAGTAGGCTAATTTGTTTAGCGCTGTTTTCACGAATAATTCACCTCAAATATGCTTTGACAATGCTATTCAGTAATTGGAGCTGCATCTGACACTAGCAATCAGATATCGCTTGTTTATATATAATGCATTTTGAAAAGGTGGATTTTAAAATCAATTGGATTGTCAATACACCTGAGGCGTGCAGGGACCAAGCATATTACATGTGGATTAACCTGCAATCGCAAAAGCCCGAGCTCCGAAATTTGTGCGGATAGTGCACTTTGGCTTAATTAATCTGCCTATTGCTGCGGAGTGAGCTGATCAAAGGGTTGTCTGGAATTAGGGCTACTAGCAATACAGGGATCAGATATATGGCCGGATACTATTCTGTGAAGTGCTTTGAAATCCTTTTAGCGTAGCTGATACTGAATTTTTTCAGGTTCATTTTAGCCAGTGGAAATCTAGATGCTGTAATATATGGAAACATTTTGGGATCCTTTTTATAAGTCGTGCTGCCGTTTTATTTTATCAATAATTTTATTAAATCGCAATTGTGATTTTTTTTCCAAAATCTTCTCGAAGTTTTTATAATTTTAAATAGAGAAATATGTGTGACACAAAGTCCTTATGGGCATACTGGGAAATGCGAGATGAAAACACATGCGTATAGACAGCAAGGTCAGAATTTATAAGATATGCGTACGACCTAGCATGTCGTATGCTGTAGAGACGCGGGCCGTTACTGTACGAAACAAGGGTCTGCTAAGAACATCTGAGAGGAAGGTCTTAAGATTCATTACTGGGGAAAATCTCCGAGATCGTGTCCGTAAGGCAAACATAAAAAATACGTGCGAAAAAGAGGATATAGTTTGGTGAAATAGATCTAGAAGAATATACTGGAGGGACCATGTAGCCAGAAAATATAGTGACAGACTCGCATATACAGCCGCTTACGAAATCACCTCCGGACGCCGTCAGGGGGACAGCTGGACCTCATCATCACCAGAGATATTATTTCTATGCTACAAATTATCAGATCTATTAAAAGAAAAAGACGAAGAAGAATCTTCAAAGATATGGATTTTTACTTATTAATTTATTTATAACTTCGAATATATCATATTTATAACCTCACAAACTATAATAATAAGATTTTTCGACATGTAGAAGAGGCGTGAGAATTATTTCAGGATAGAACACTGTGAATAAATGATTGAGTATTTTACAAATGTTGATTTTTTTTAAACTTATTTATCACAAAAATAAATATTTTAAAAAGTCATAGGGACTTCGAGGAGTCCCACCGCTTTCCCGAAGCTGTTATAGGCGGACGTCACCTTTTTCAGCTTCGTTCTATCAATCCCTAGGCCCGTCCCTCATCCATGCGGGACTTACTTTACTGGGGTTTTGTGATTAAAGAGTTGAAAGAGAAAGACTCTTTAATCACAAAAAAATAGTATCATTTCACTTTTCCAAATTTGGGAATGAGTATATACTCGTATGGTCAGAAAGTATCATTTCCACAATTCTGTAATATGGAGTATTTCGGCCATATTCAATATTTATGGTAAAGTTAAAAAAAAACATTTTGATGAACGGAATGTTATCGTATTTCCCTTTTTAAATATTACAGCAACGCGTTTCATAAAAGTTTCCGGTTTTCCCCTGTGAGCGCAAAATTACACAAATACGAACACGTAATTGTTAGATGAAAACTGTTCGATTTAGTTGTTTTTTATAGCTGGTTATTTTGCAACAGAATGTGCGAGAACAATTATTGAATCACGATGAAATACTACATCTTCAATAACTAATATTAATAAAAAGATATTCGTTTTGTAGAAGTTTAAATGCCCTATCAGGTGACATCCATGCATTACATATCACTAATATGAAATACAATAAAACTTGCGTAATACCAGTTTCCATTAAATACAAGAGTTTAAAAAAAACTTTATTCTTTTATAAAGATATTAACAAAAAATAATTTGATTTTCTTTGTTGCTGAAGTCGTTTTAAAAAATAACACAATGGATTGATTTTAGAAGTGTAATGGGTAAAATAAAGATATGAAAATATGACTTAAAAATAATATTAATAAATTTGTAAATTTGTATCCAAACCACCTATTTCTTTATAACAACCAACCGGTTTCGCTCCCGCCGGAGCTTCATCAGGGTTACAAAAGGCACAGAGTGTCCGAGAAACTGTTAATTTGTATTAAAAAGGGTTTTACAAATTTATAATATTTTCTTTATATACTTTGTATACAGCACTCACTTTTTAAACTAATTTAAATTAAATATCCAACATGTTTCGGACTACCCAGTCCTTTCTCAGTGATATTATATAGATCTTTAAAATATTATAAAATTTTAAATTAGAATTAAACACTTTTAAAACCACTTTATTTTGAGTCAGGAGCGCCAACCGGTTTCACTCTGTAACGAGCTTCGTCAGGGCTATACACAAACTGATGAACTCAAAATAAAGTGGTTTTATACAACGTTTTAAAAGTGTTTAATTCTAATTTTGAATAGGTCAAACCACCAAGTAATAGCTTCTTTCTAAAGTTTATTATAAAATTGTTTACAAATATGGTCAGTTTTGACAGATGTTGTAGGGTAGTCCGAAACATGTTTGATATTTAATTTTAATTTGTTTAAAAAGTGAGTTTTGTATACAAAGTATATAAAAAAATAAAAATATAAAACATCTACAACACAAAGTATGGCGAACATAGAACAAATTTACAAGTTTATATATATTATATTTAATAACGTCACACTACACATTAAGTGCTTCATACGAAAGTATGTATTTTTTATTTGAACGATCTCTATTGTCAAATAAGTAGTAATTTAAATGAAAAGAAATCGTAGAGAAGTAAGTGTTGATAAATAAATAAGATTAAACGAAGTAAATGAATGACGCGGTGTGTGAAGAGGGGCGCCGTCAAACAGACTCCCGCCCGCCAGGCCCGGCTTCCCAGCCCGGTACTTGACCGTAAATGGAAATCGAAAGTGTGTTTTCTTCTGAAACTCCAGATTTCGTGGCGCCAAATGTCTCCACGGAGGGCGGGGTTGACCGAGGGAGAGAGATGGCTTGGGGGGGGGGGGAAGGAGGGACAGCCGTATCGCAACCGGAGCGAGCGAGATAAGACAAATAAGGGCGAATAGTTCAGTTGCTCACGCTGGGAGCAAACGTAATACCACCTTCAACATGGAACCAATGACCAAAAGTGTAAATATTCAAAACTCTTTAACCGAGACAAATCCTGGCCACAGACACAGGATTAATGCGATGCATTTATATTCATATTACAAATTAAAAAAAATAATTAAAAACTAACCAACTAACCATCACGCCGTCTCGCCGAAATGGTAGGCAGAAAGAATAGACTGCCACACTTTTCTTTCCTGACATATTTCTCTCGCTTCCTCAACATTCATACATCGTGACATGCACACGCGTCGATTTCTCTGACTCCTCACATGGCCGGCATTCAATATTTGATTTATTTGATCATGCCATGTTTTCCTCGGTCTTCTCCTATTTTTGGTTCTATTTACATCGTTAACATATATTTTTTTTACAATTCTTTCTTCATTCATTGGAAGTGTTGCTCAACATATTTGCATATATACATCTTCCAAAAAATTGTCAGATGTGGTGGTCGTAAGAAGGGCGGAATGGGGAATGTTGTGTTACATAAAGCGATCGCTCAACCAATGACAGGTCATAAGTCCTGTAAACGCCTCGACCACCATAATATTCTGTTTCCAAAAAAAACAAATAACAATTTACATCTTCGTCTCTATTGAGATAAAATTAATCCTTAAAAACGATATACGCCTTTATGAAAAGCAGACAATTTATGATCCGCAGTGCCGTGTCACCCCTGATGTGGGTGTTTCCATAAAATAAGTCCGCTAATTGGTGTACCTTCCGCACCACCGTCCAAAATGTCCGTATTTCTGTGCCCGGGGGTGAGAGGCCAGAACGACACCAAAATAATAATAAAAAAAATAATTAAGAGCCCAAAGTTAGATGCGGCCTTCTGCGTAATTGCCGAATATGTTGTAAGCGTAAAAAGGTTACAGTAATTTCATTTACATCCAAATAGTATATGCATTCATTTAGCTCACTACGCGTGTACAGAACACATTTGTATTAAAACTTTTCTGAGAATTTGAAAAACATTTGAATACATAAAACGGAGTTCTATTGCTACCCTTGTGTATGGAAGTGAAGCTTGGAGCTGGCAAAAGAGTGATGAAGGTATCATAAATGTCGTAGAAATGCGATCACTGAGAATAATGTGCAGGGTAAAGTTGTTTGATAAAAAAACGAACGTCGAAATAAGCAAGAAATTTAAGCCTGCGAATGCATCCTAAATAACATATAATCACTTTGATGGTATGAACATATTTATAAAATTAATAAATGAGAGAGGAATGGTTTAAAATATTGTATACAAGCCTTTAAATGGATAAAGAAACCGGGGACGGCCAAAGAAAACATGGCATGACCAAATGAATCAATTTACTTATAAAAGCTGGCCACATTCGGAGTGAAAAATATCGATCGTTCGTGTTACGATGTATGAATGAAGATGACGTCCGAGAAATAAGTCAGGACAGAACAGTTTGGCGGTGCATCCTCTCTGACTACTCTTCCGGAGAAAAACATAATTATGTAAAGAAACACTATTCATAAGGGCGTAATTAATTTGTGCCTTTTGTGAAGACAAGCAAATAGTCAAATAACAATAAGCTCTCTGGCTAAAAAAGGAAGTTGAGCGTTTAATTTTGCAAAATTAGCATGACCTTGGAATTTTACACTTTTGAATGTAAAATTTACTCTACTGTTATTATTATTAATAAAAAAATCTTGAAACACCAAACTTAAATTATATTAATTTTCTTGAAAACGGCGTTGGTGAACACATTCTTGGGCTGTATGAGAATTTCTGTTATTTGTTATCCACATTTGACTAATAATTAATTATTTTCTACAAGGATTAAAACGTTTTAATTTTTATAAAGTGTACCGAGTTCACAATGAGCAATAATTCTTATATTTATGATACCGTTTATCGTTTCTAATCACTATATTTTAAAATATTAAAGAAAAAAAACGATCGCGCGGCTTGCTACATTGGGCCCTATTGGGGGAATATCGAACACCTCTTCTCCCAGACAACTTGGCGCTGTTAGGGAATAAAGTCCACCGAACGACGTAAACACGGTGTCCCAAAGTTAACTTCACGCTACAAAATCGTGTAATTCTACAATACGTACCAAATTATTTATCATACTTTGAAATGATTAAATCAAGAGTGTTAAAATATAACTAACTAAACAATTTTTTTATTTTTTATTTTTATTTATATAAAGAATACATAAGAAATCATGTATCCCTCATGAGTTATAATAAACTCATTTTGGGCCGTAAAATAATTACATTGATTATAATATATATTATAATATATAATTATTTTTATTTTGTTATTTTATTTTATATCATTGTATTTTATATTATTTGTTTTAGATTTATTTTGTGGGTGTTGGACGATCGAAGGGAGATGCCTATTGGTGGCGATGAGGTTCGCAACCCATCACACCGCGTCTCCCGCGGGGCGAAAAGGGAAGGATGGAGTGCCGCATCAGTAAAAGACGGGGAGACGGCGTGATGGTTAGTAAGTTAGTTAGTTTAATATATAATATATTCATGACAGAACACACAATTATTACAAACCCAAAAATATTATAATAAGCAGAATAAAAATCAAGATTCACTAATATGCTAATAATTACCACTTTCCACATACTGCCTGAGGTAATACAGCTTTAGGCTGTTAGCTACATTAATAGAGCCTCGAATACTCTCAGGAAGCCTGTTATATTCCCTACAAGCCAGGTACAGCAGAGACTTAAGACCAAACTTTGTAGTACGAGTATCAGGTGGGTGTAGATTGTGTCTTTGTCTTGTGTTGCAACTGTGAACATCACGGTTATAAGTGTAATGAGTATTTGTGTGAGCTACTTTACTTATAATTTGAATCTGTGTATATGCAATTTCATAATAAGGTATAATACTAAAAGGTAAAATGCCGATCAGTCTGTAAATATCTTTTACGTGCATTTCTATTGGAATAGTATATATATTTCTTATTGCCCTATTTTGAATAACCTGGATTTCAGATATAAGCTTTTTAGTTGAAAAACCATGCATGATAAATAAACTAAATGAGAGTAAAACATTGCATAGTACACTGCACGTAGTAGTGAGATGGGAAGAGTTTCTCTAAATCTATATAGTTTACCTGCGACTGATGTGATTTTGGATTTGATGTGATTATATTGGTGCGTTCATGATAGCTTAGAGTCGATATATATTCCTAAATATTTTGTAACATCAGTTTTGTCAAGATAATTATCACCAAGAGCAATATTAAGAGTATGATGTATTATTAGAGTTTTACCAAATAAAATATAATATAATTAGACTTTTTAACGTTAAGACTCAACTTGTTAATACGTAACCAATTTGCATGATATAACATCGTGTCGTTTCCTCAGGGGGGTAGGCAGAGAGGATAGACCGCCACACTGGTCTATCCTTACATAACTCTCCCGTCTCATTCATACAATGTGTCACGCACGCTTGCCGTTCATCGACATGTTTTTTTTTAAATTTTACCATCAATATTGAATATGCCTGAAATATTCTGTGACAAAATTCTGCAAACTATACTTTTAATCATATTATAAGGGAATGAGTCTTCTTCTTCTTCTTCCATGTTGTAGACCTATATGGTCTGTTCTCCAGAGTGTTGCTCCTTCTATGAGGTAGATTCCCAGCTGTCCTTCCATCTTTTAGGAGGTCTTTCGCGAGGACGAGTCCCATGAGGCTGATTATGCAATGCAATATAGGGGAGTCTTGTGGTGTCCTTTCTTTGAACATGACCTTACCAGTCCCCTTTTCGCTGTTTGCTCCATTTTATAATATCCTCAACCTCACATATCTCTCTTAATCCGGTGTCCCTCACGCGATCTCTCAGTATCTTGCCTGCTATCGAGGGGAAATGAGTTATCATAAATACTCATTCCAAAATTTGTAAAAGTGAAATGACACTATTTAGTGAGAAATAAGTAATAAAATCAAGGTTGATAAAATAATCAATCATTTATTTACTGTGCCCTATCCTGACATAACTCTCACACCTCTTCTTCGTTCACACTATGTCATGCCGCTTGTCGATTGTTCCGACTTCGAGCATGTCGCCTTTCAGTAATTGATTAATTTGGTCATGCCATATCTTTGCATAACAATCCGATTTATTTTTATTTGTTAAGTCAGATATTCCGAATTAATATTGTATCAATTCTTTGCGTTTTTCGGGTGTTTATTCAAATACTTCCATGAGATCTTAACCATTATACCGTATCTGTTAATTCCCTGGTGTTTTAATTTTTAAATTATTAATATATACTCGATGGTTTTCTCTGAGGGATTTGATTTCTAAAGAACGAATTTCACTGTAAGCCAATCTAACTTTACGTACCAATATTGGAGAGTAAAAATATAAGAATGTCTTGAATCATTCTTACTGCTATCCTCCCTGGAGATACTGGTTAGCGACGTTCTTCATCTATAATTAAAAACTGTAGCGTAATGTCCTCGTCTATCTCCCAGTATAATGGTAAAGATCTCATGTTTTTTTTTTCAGTTTTGCAATATTTTCAGAATTTTCGATTGGTTTTCAGTTTTAATATTGCCTGATTTTTCTCATTTAGAAATTTCCATTGATGGATGTTTTTGTAAATAAATAAAATACGTCGCATAGTTTTTGCAATGATTACGTGATTACGTATACCAAAAAAATAATATTTATATTAATCCGAATATCTGACTTAACCAATAATTAAAAAAAACAAGAATTTATAAATGAAAGCGAAAACGGCCGTTCACAATGGAGTTCTGGTCCCAACCCATATGTATGGAAGCGAAGCATGGAACTGGCAGAAGAAGGATGAGAGCAGAATAAATGCGGTAAAAATGAGGTCCCTAAGACGTTAAGAAAGGAATGTAGAGCGGAAGAGCGGAATGAACAAAATTATGAAAGGATCGCTGCGATGTTCGGACATATGGAACACATGGATGGAGAATGAATGGTTAAGAAAGTATACGTTAATAATGTAAATGGAGTACGGAGTCGAGGCAGACCGAGGAAAACATGGCATGACCAAATTAATCAAATTTTAAAGGATGGTCGTGTTAGAAGTCGGAAGAATCGACGTGCGTGTATGACTCGCTGTATGAATGTGGAGGTATCTAGAGAGGTGTGCCAGGATAGAGTAGTGTGACGGTTCATCCAATCTACCTACTTTTCCGGGAAACGGCGTGATGGTAAGTTTAGTTTTTATTATGGAAATATAATCTAAAATGCAATTGTAACAACAACAATAAATCATCATGTCGTTCCTTCGGAAGGCCAAGCAAAATAATGGCCTGCCACACTACTCTATCCTTACACACCTCTCGAAATTCTTCCACATTCACAAACAGCGAGTCATACATGCACGTTGATTCTTCAATCTTCTAACATGAATGATCTTTGATTAATTTGGCCATGCCACGTTTTTCGATCTTTCTCACATATTGTAAAAAACCCAGGCAACATTCGGCTTCGCGTAGTAATTCTTCTACTTATATTGCAAATCGAGAAACACAAATCAGTGTAGACACTATTATCACCGCAAGAATCTGCGTTGTAAATTATATTTATTTGTTAACCCCTCTAGCTATTTGAGTTGTACTCGAAACAATAATTATATCTTTCCGTTCCGAACGGCAGGTTGTATGTCGCTTGCCAATTCTGTACAGCACCTTGGTAGTCGGATATATAATATAATACCCGGGCGTGGGACTAATTGCGTTAACACTTTTTCTAGACTTTTCTTTATGTACTGATGTCAAGATTCCAGGTGTTCGACCCTATCGATCCTTATTGAAATAAAAAGTGAAATCATAAACATAATATATAGATCGAATTCGTGTCACAACCCTTTAAAATAAACTTTTTAAATTCTTAGTTTTGTTGAGACATTTTAAATTGTAACACTGTTTTTCCCACCTTTAAGTTAATTTTTTTCGACATGATTCGAAAGTTTTAAACCTTGAATTTCGCGAGAACGGTATAAACTGTTTTTAAGTTACACTTTCAAGTAAAAAGAATTTCAGTTTATTAAAAAAATATACATAAAATCTTCTTTTTCTTCTTCTTCCATGTTGTAGACTCCCAGCTGTCCTTCCATCTTTTAGAAGATCTTCTGATTATGCAATGCAATATTAGATATTAATGAGTCTGGTATTGTCCATTCTTTGAACATGACCGTACCAGTCCTCTTTTCGCTGTCTGCTCCATCTTATAATATCCTAAGCCTCACATATCTCTCTTATTCTGGTGTTCGTCACGTGATCTCCCAGTGTCTTGTCTACTATCATCCTCAGTGTCTTCATCTCGGAAGTCCTCAAAAAATGTTTGGTTCTTACTGTGTCTGCCCTTGCTTCGACGCCATATGTTATTATTGGTCTTACGTGTGCTTTATATTATAGATTCTCATCTTACTGTTAATGGCCATGTCTTTATTTTTCCATGTTGTGGATTTTAGAGCGCTAGAGATTGCAGCTGCCTTGTTTACTTGGGCTTGTAATTCTTCCCACAGATGAGCTCCTCCCACCAGGTCTATGCCTAGATACTTTAAAGTCCTGACCTGTTCTATGGGTTGATTTTCTATAACCAGGTTACATGTTTTGGGTGTTTTGGAAAAGGTCATACATTTTATAAAAATATTATATTAGAAAATTATAAAATGAAATCCTAAATTTTTTTAATATTATAAACTGATCAGTTCTTACAACAATATTTATATTAACGAGTTCATAGAGCGCGATTTCTATACTCGAAGTGTTTAAGTTATAGTTGAACATATCTCATTTTACTGCGCTTAAAATAGTTCATATCGTATAATTATAATGTAACAAAAGCTTAAACTTCCGAAAATTTTAAGTACTAATTATTGATGTCCCTTGTTGTAAAAACCAACTTTCCCTATGGGTTCACACCTACTGCCTTCAACACACATGAATATCTAATACTTGGGGGAATAACTTGACATTTCGTATGGAAAGGGTGGAAATTATAAATTAGGGAGTGCAAAAGGGTAGCATACCCTATGAAAAACGTGATTACAGTGAGGAAAAGTTTATGCTATAAGAAAAGTTAGAATTATGAACTACAGGATGACAATTAAATATTAAGTGAAAACAGCAAACATACGATTATTATTTTTTAGCTTATATACTCGTATGTGGTACATACTGGTCACCGTATTTCTGATTGCTTCTAAAACATTTCGTACAATAATTGCTTGTATGGTATGTAAATTATTTTATTTTATCTAGTACGTGTTATAAGTTATCGTAGGAAGAACCCTTAGAGATAGGGATCCCGAAGTACCCAATTCGCATTTATATGCAAAATAATTATCATTTTTGAGTAGGAAGAAAAGACGATTCTGGAGGGACCACATCGAGAGGATGGATCCAGCGAGGATTCCTAAGACCGTTATGCACTAGACTCCAGAGGGCCTTCAACCACCAAAGAGATGGAGGGAAAGCTGGACGTCTTCATCACAAGAAGAAATTTGATAGGCTGTATAAACAGATCGTTAGATCTACAATAAAGGGAAAAATAGAAGAAATGCTATAATAGATATAAAATACTTACTCGTAA
The DNA here is from genome assembly GCA_022606425.2 of Lepidostoma basale. NCBI lineage: Eukaryota > Metazoa > Arthropoda > Insecta > Trichoptera > Lepidostomatidae > Lepidostoma > Lepidostoma basale. Next base: position 498,199 of record JAHDVF020001219.1, on the reverse strand, counting down.
AATATGTCATTTAGACTTGAGTCACTTTGAAAACACTATTGCGATATTTAAATTTAGAATATGTGTTTATTTGATTTAATTTTTTGATCTTACACTAAAATCTAAAAGAACTATTTTTTAAACTTCGCTTGACCAGTAAACTTTCAACTATCAAATAATATTTGATTTACCAGGTTAGATCTGCTATTTCTTTGGGTGTTGTTAAAGTTTTTTTATGATAGCATATTGAATATAATATAATATTTACTATAAAAGTCCAATATTGTAATATATAAAGCAATAAAAATACGAAGGGTCAAATAAAAACTTGTTTTTATTTTATTTTATATATTTTTCACAACCCCTAAAGGGATCTGGGTTATCACTCCTCTATGGATAATAAACAAGATCGAAGAATGGGGTAAATATGTGAATATTTATATCGTTAGCAAGGGGCATGTTTTTTTATTTAAAAAAAATACATCGTGATTACTTTGAATATTTGTTTTAGAATTACGAAAAAAGTTAAATTTGAATGGAATAAAGTTTCTTAAGCACACATAAATTATTTTTCTTTAAATTATATTGTTATGATTGCCGACCTTCGTGGCCGAGTGATAAGTGCATTGAATTCCACCGCGAAGGTTTCGGGTTCGATTCCCGGCAAGGGTAGTGTGATTGTCACACTGTCTTTGGTCTGGTGTAGAATTCAAGTGACAATAAAATGGCGATAGATTAGCTACCTATCACATGTCACGAGAATCACTATGATAGCTATAATTCCCTTTACATCGATTCGGCTCATGCTGTCAAGATGTAAAGAGAGATTTAACAAAAATAATAATAATAATTACAAAGTGTTTTTGATCAATGAATGAATTTGTATTGTAATGCTCTGTCACAAGTCAACAATATGTAATACAAAATTGAGTTAAACGTGTTTCCGGTATAAAATACAGAAGATAAAAGTTTACAGCGGAGTACTTTAATAATGTTTAGATGAGCGCGGTGTTTATTTTTAACCAGGGACGTTAAATTCCTTGAATGGCCCTAGTAGCCTGACGCCCACGATAAAGTAAGTTTGGTTTAGTACGCCGTCGTGACGAGTATTTCCAGAATTATATGTAAACACACCCGGCTTGAATTGATTCTCTCCTCCCTCTCCTCCATCGCTGTCTCTCTCTGTCCCACCCCCTCCGCTGCTCACACCCTCTCTCCCCGCGCCTCGGAAAAATGAAGCATAAAGCGTAGAAATTTATCTTTGCTACCTGCCAAAACTTTTTCGTAAACATAGTCATATATTATACTGTCTATTCACTCAGAGGCTTCACTATCTCGCTTTCTCTATTCGGCCGGTCTATCCGCCAGACACTTCTATTCATTAAAATATACAAAAGATTGTATTAACACACAGATTTTGGTTCTCTCAAAATGGCAATATTTTTCTAAGCTGGGTGATTTTACATCATATTCTTAGGTTTTTTTGCTCCTATGTTCATCCTCCATAACCCTTATAATAAATAGGAATTGACAGTACTTACAGTTAGGTACTTATAGTGTTTACGCTGTTGAAGGTACTTGCGCAAGTTTTCTTGCTAGTGGACGTTTCGCTTAACCCCTATAGTGCGGCTAAATACATATGCAGTGCAAAAAAAATCGTTCGATCTGTGGCCGGCTATATTTGCAGTTCACGTTTGAATGTATCTTAAAAACATGTAAACTTAAATTCCTTGCTACTGATTTTTACGTAATATTAGGATGATGCCAAATTACATTTCCACCAATGTTTCCTACAGACGTGCGAGGAAGCTTTGTATGCTCGACACTCTATCTAGGCTATAAATGTAACCAATCGCAGTTCGAGACCATTTTTTTACTGCAAATGTAGCTAGCCATATGGTGGGGGTTATAGTACTCTTGGACATTTAATTTGTAGTAATTATTGCCTTTTATTTGTAAATTATTATAAAATTTTAGTTACTTCTATGATAGGGTTTGGAGCTTAAACACACATCGTACACAGAAGCATAAACTGGCGATATATCATAAAATATTACACCACTCGTTTGTGACAGTTTATCGTAAATGTCGAATATGATTTTGATCGTCTATTATCAAGCCACGATATTGAATTTCCTTTGTTGATAAATTCTAATATTTGAAGGACGCAAAAACATATTTAAAAACGTTACCTTTGTCGTATTTTTTTCTTAAGTGGTATCTACATTGAAGCACTTAAGAAACAATATTTATTGGTCTTTCGGTAAGCAAAGATACGAAATAATATTCGTTCATATATATTCTTTTATTTTTTTAAAGAATAACTGCTTAAAAATTTAGCAGGAAAATGATAATGTATTTATTGTTTTTTGAACAATGATATAAAACTCTTTATTATATCATTAATTCGAATGAAAACGTCATTTTTATACAAGTTTTATTATATTTTATGTGAATGACGTATATTGCCTGTCCAAGGTATAATTTGATAATATTTTGGACAGGTGTAACCTGTCATTCACATAATTTTTTTTAAACTTTTTTTTATGAATATAATCGTTTTATTCTTTTTATAAGATTATTTTTTCTTAATTATACTAACTAATTAAATAACCATCACGCCGTCTCCCCGAAGGGGTAGGCAGAAATAATGGACTGCCACACTTTTATTCCCTGACATATTTCCCTCGCTTCCTCAACATTCATACATCGTGTATGCACGCGCGTCGATTTCTCTGACTCCTCACGTGGCCGACATTCAATATTTGATTTATTTAATCATGCCACATTTTTCTCGGTCTTCCTCTTTTTCTAGTTCCATTTACATCTTTAAAATATTTTCTTTGACCATTCTTTCTTCATACATGTGTCCAAATCATTTTAATGATCCTTTCATAATTTTGTTCTTAACACTTCGACGACCTTCGTGGCAGAGTGGTTACAAGCTCTGACTTCCATGCCGAAGGTCCTGGGTTCGATTCCCGGTGATGGCAGTGTGATTGTCACACTGTCTTTGGTCTGGTGTAGAATTCAAGTGACAATAAAATGGCGATAGATTGGCTACCTATCACATGTCACGAGAATCAATATAATAGCTAAAAAAAATAATAACTGTATACAGTTATTAGGTCCAAACGACCTGTTGTGTACATAAAAAAAATAATAATAAAAAAAAACCCAAAAAAAACCACCATCATTCGCACCATTTTTCTTAATTATCTTTTTATTATTTTGTTCTTAACACTTTCATTCGCACTTCATTCACTTCTTATATTTTCATTCGACTTTCTATCACAGGGATAGCAAACGACGGACCCGCGGGTCACCACGTGACCCGCTGGAGAAATTATCTGACTCGCTTGAACGTTTTAGAAATGATTCACCTTGGTGAGTGAGTTAGCGATGATTCCCAAAAAGAGTGCCAGCTCAATAATTCTCCGTTCGAAACGGAAGTAGTGAATTAAAAAAAGTCAGTATGAGATGTTGGCGACGTTTTTTATGGTCATTCGTGAAAATTGGACGGTTGATTTCGAAACTAGCAAAAAAAAAATTGATACCTAAGTCTGGGTCGTTTTCAGGGATATTTTTCGTCAGCAAATAGAGCTAAAAAAAAGGTCGTCATCGACTTCCTTCTAAATAAATATGTGTCACTATTTTCATTTTTATGAAAACCCCAGCCAGGTTTTTTTTATAAATTTGACCTACTTGCGAAAAATGCTCGCCATCCCTGCTCGATCATATACAGATTTTTCACAAATTCGTCTAAGAGTTCTAATCAGACGAGAAGGCGTGATGGTTAGCTAGTTCTTTACCATTCTTTCCAAGTGTCCAAAGCATCTTAATGATACTTTCATTATTTTGTTCAAAACACTTTTGAATATTCATGATATGGTATATCGAGGGGCGAGTGCCGTCCTCCGTGATATTAATGGCGACTATGGAAAACTCTGGTATCAGTATCGGGTTCCGGCCCGTCGGAGTTGATAAGCTTTTAATCGGAACATTCCCAGGGCGACCCGTCAAGATTGATGTGCCCGCTTAGAGTTTCGCAGGCCACACGTGGACAGGACTATTACGGCCATCGTGGTTTGAACACATATTAAATCGCCACCATTGTCAGAACTTGGCCGCCTGCCTCTGGCGCTAGGGAACACTGTGCCAACCGTTACTACCCACAAAAATATTTTTACACACCGAAATATAATATTAAATAATTAATACCAACAAAATTCCGTGTTATATGTACATAAAACTTTTATTATTGGGTCTTTCGAAAAGTTCAGTCCGTTTTTTGTACGAAATTCGCATTTTTTTTAAATCGCTCTTGAATCAAATCAGTTTATTAACTCAAAAGACATTACAAACAGGAAAATGTTTAAGGCATGTATTAAGTACAGGTAAAATATTATAAAAATACAACAAAGTACCAGGAACGCATTAGAGATGGTTTGACATTAGGAAGACAACATACTTTCTAAAGTCAAGAGTATTTGTCCCCTGAACGTACCTTCACTAATATAAAAGACGTCGATCTCCGAGGAGACCGCGTTCAGCAGACTAATTGCTCTTCCCACCGGTGTCAACAGAGGCAGATTGGTTCTGGTGGCCGGTTGGTAAAACAATCTGTGATGTCGCTATCTACATCATGACAGCATGAGCCAAATCGATGTAAAGGGTATTTATAGCTATCGTAGTGATTCTCGTGACATGTGATAGGTAGTTTATTTATCGCCATTTTATTGTCACGTGAATTCTACACCAGACCAAAGACAGTGTGACAATCACATTGCCCTCGCCGGGAATAGAACCCGGAACCTTTGGGGTGGCAGTCAATGCACTAACCACTCGGCCACGAAGGTCGTCAAAAGGTAAAATAAAAAAACACATCAATCATAATATTTTCCATCGGGAGCCACTACTTTTCTCATCTTTCTGGAAATAGATGAATCCATCGTCGAAAAAACTACGAGTCTTTTGAGGTAATCCTGGCATCGACCCAATTCTTCAATCTGCATACGAATGGAAGTGCTGCTCTTCTAAGGCATGGGTCATGGATCTGAACGAGTGGCAGTTCGATGGTGCGACGTCTGGTGAATAAGGCGGGTGCGGTTTAATCTACCAACTCACATTTTGTATGTAGTTTTTGATCGGGATTGCGATGTGCTATCGAGCGTTGTCATATTGAAGAATCAGCTTACTGTGCCTGTTGCCCCATTCCGGTCATTTTTGTTGTCGATTAGTTGTTGTCAACAGAGGCATTAAAAATGTCTATCGTGCACGTTCGTTGATTTTCCTGACTTAGAATGTGGTCGACTTTTAGTAATTAATTATTTTGGTCATGACAGGTTTGTTTGTATATAAGGCATTATTCTCTCATCCATTCGTTCCATATGTTCAAACCATTTAACTAGTTATACTTTTTTAATTTATCGTTTCCTGTATAGTACAATGATGTTAAACTCCATATTAAATAATGATATCATAATATAAAGACATTTGATAATGACTTAGAAAGGAAAAACACATCATTCTCATAAAATATAATATAACTTGTATAAAATAGACCTTTTCATTCACATTAATTAGAAGCACGTTTAGTTTTTAAAAAAAATATTAAATATGATTCGATGACAACTAACTCCGCGATAACTCTTAAAAAAGTAATATATATTTTATTTAAATGACATGATTCGCTTTGCTAAGGTATTATAAAATGTCCTTTGATAATGCCTAAGCAAAGCGGAACATTTCATTCCTATAAAATATAATGAAACTTCTAGAAAATAGACATTTTCGTTCGTATTAATTACCTCTAAAAATGTCTAAATTTCTTATTTTACTATTATGACATATTTTGAATATACAGACATTATATATAATGTACACTCGCTTTATTCCTCGTAGTACATTCCGCTTTATACATACTAAATACAAGATTTATGTGTGGAATCTCGTAAAACGCACAGCGATTCAGGATATTAAGGCTTGCTACTAGATTATATATAATATTTGTTTACTCGCATAAAATGTTATTGTTCACAACACTTAAAAATATACAGAACAGTTGGAATTCAGTATTTATTTATCCTTGTTCATGAAATGTTTTTTTCTTCATAATGTACCGCCTTTATTACTTAAAGTTGTCATCGCAAACAAAAACCTATCCAAAAAAGCTAGAATGGCAGTGCACAATGGTGTTCTTCTACCGACCCTTATGTATGGAAGCGAAGCATGGAATTGGCAAAAGAAGGATGAAAGTAGAATAAATGCAGTAAAGATGAGATCTCTTAGACGAATGTGTAGATACTCTGTGTATGATAGAGTGTCGAATGAAAAAATAATAAGTGAATGCGGTGCATGAATGATGGTGTTATGAACAAAAAATGAATGGATCATTAAGATGGTTTGGACATATGGAAAGAATGAATGAAGAAAGAATGGTAAAAAAAATTATATGTTAACGATCTAAATGGAACCAGAAATGTGAGGGCATCGGGCATGTGAGGAGTCAGAGATATCGACGCGCGTGCATGACACGATGTATGAATGTTGAGGAAACGAGAGAAATATGTCAGGAAAGAAATTATTATTATTATTATTATTTTGTTGAATCGCTCTTTACATCGTGACAGCATGAGCCAAATCGACGTAAAGGGTATTATTATAGCTATCATAGTAATTCTCGTGACATGTGATAGGTAGCTAATCTATCGTCATTTTATTGTCACGTGAATTTTACACCAGACCAAAGACAGTGTGACAATCACACTGCCCTCGCCGGGAATCGAACCGGGAACCTTCGGGGTGGCAGTCAATGCACTTACCACTCGGCCACGAGGGTCTTACAATGTGTGGAAGTCCATTCTTTCTGCCTACCCCATTCGGGGAGACGGCGTGACGGTTAGTTAGTTATGTACCGCATTATTATTAAATTCTGTGATGTAAAACGCGGTAACATGATCTTTACAAATTCATATGTGAAAACAAACAGACTTTCAGGCAGTTAGTGACGGCATCCTGGTGTAAATTTAATATTGCCAGTACTTTTACTAGCGAGCTTACCGGTATTGGCATGTGACACAATACTAAAATAATCATACGACGAAGTTCGAGAAACTGTTCGACGCTGAAATGGTTAATTTATTTTCCATCTTTCACACCACTATTGATTTCTAGAACCGCGCGACGAAATAAGGGAGGAATGTTGGGCAGATGATTGCATCATAAGTAAAATTTTAAATATAATTACAATTCATTCAAATGAAAACGTTTCGCCCATCTAAGGGATTATCAAATGCCTTTACATTTGATACTGCTTTAGACAGGCGAAACATGTCATTTACATAACATATAATATAACATTTTGAAAATAGACGTTTTCATTTGTATTCAGTATTTAATATGGAGTTATAAATCATTTTACTATACAAGAAACGATAAATTTAAAAAATATTACAAGTTAATTGGTTTGAACAGATGGAACAAATGGATGAAAGAATAATGCCTAAAAAGTTGTATTCTTCTTCTTTTCAGTATTACTCAAAATTGAGGGTCGTGTCCATCCTGTAAACTATTGACCATAGCACGTCATGCGCTCCTGTCACCCGGCAGTCTCCAGGCTGCAGCTAATGAGAGACCAGTCAGATCCCTGATTTGATCGGACCAGTGGCTCGGTGGTCGTCATTGTGGTCGCCTTCCCTCCACTTTGCCCATGATTATGAGCTTTTCAAGGTTGTCCTGATCTCTACGAGCTATGTGTCCAAAATATATAATACTCTCTGAAAGCACATTCGCGAGAGTCTGTATACAAGCAGTGTGAACGTAAGAAGAAACCGAGGACCGAGGAAAAATATCAATTACCAAATGGCGGTCACACTCGAAGTCGGGAAAATCGACAAGCATGCATGTTACAATGTACATTATTAATATAGGGGAATCCCAAAAGGTATATCAAGATAGGACAGTGTGGCTGTTTATCCTCTCTTACTATAATACTTTTTCGGAAACCGCGTGGCGGTTAGTTAGTTATTTGTACAGTTCCAGATCGTAATTCCTAACGAAATTAAAAAAAGAGTTAAACGTACCAACATAAATAGTAATTCTGAACCCTGGTTTAAGCACTACAATTATATTTTAATTAAATTTTATGAACAGCATAAGTTTAGTATAATATTATTTTATTTTAACGTTCTTGCATGACGGTCTACTCTTTATAAATAAATGAGAAATAAATGCCAAATATTCTTTGTTATTTTCTGTCTCTGACATGAATATGTTGACGTTGGCAACGAAACGATCTCATTTTAGAGATGAACGAATTTGTTTTGCGGAGATGTATTTTCCAATCCCCGGCCTAGCCATTCTCTTGATCATGGTCAATGCCAACGAAAATAATTCGATTTATAAATGAATTGCTCAAAGTACGGTAATATAATTTTATTGCCCGCAAGCAACTTTATCAGTTAGCAACTCCTCTATCTTGTAATAAAAACCATTATCTCAGAACCATTATTCCGGCAAATATCAGAGCAAACAAATTTATATTTACATATGTACACACTCACCTTGTTTTCGCAAGACATCGTGTACTTATAAAGATAAAGTAATGTTTTAAAAACGATTTGGATACATTATCTAGATTTTTGGTTTTCAGTAGTACCTACAAATAATATCAACGGTGAACGGATTACTGAAGATTTACGTTTATTTAAAGATTGTTGCTAGATTTTTAAGTATAATTTTTTAGCCTATTGTTTTGGCTGTAACACTATGATACTTAAACATTATTAAATATTAAATTTGCAACACTGTAATAATATCAAATTTTTTTATTATACATTTTTTGAGAATGTAACAAACAACTGCTGTTTGTAACACCTGATGATGCCAACATCGGTTGGTATTATCAGCTGTTAGAAAATAACAAATATGAGAGGAACAAGAAAAAGGTCTTCTATAAATGTCTTGAGCACAATTTAAAAGAAAAAAAATTGTTTGGGTTCTTATATGCGGCCGCATGGTGACTATAGTCAAAGAGAATCGATATGTTAAACAACGCTTTAACTTTCTATTATATTCGCCATCACTTTGTGTTGTGAATTCGCATTTGAATAACTTTTTGAAAATATTGTACTCTTTCATCTGACTGTTAAAATTCTTACGCAGAAGTTGGGTTGGAAGTCCCGAAACATGTTTGTGAAAGATGCAAAAAAGTGTTGTGAAAATACAATGTTTTCGATAATTTATTCAAATGCTTTAACTCATTAAAATAACTACGATGCTGATTAGGTCAGAACTCTGAAATTTTTAGATTATAACTTATTATTTAATTTATTATTTAACTAAATTACAAACCTTTATACAAACACTGAGTAATAATAAGTGAATAGTAGCTCAATTACTCACTGATGTCATTATAAGTGAGTCTTCCTGACCTTGGGTGGAAGTATGCTACGATTTGTTGAATAATAGGTACGGAGTATAAATGTTCCACTGACATCATAAAATAATTAAAAATAACCTAAATGTAATTTTTAAATATTTTTTTTCGTTCTAATTGAATAAGATGTCTTACGATACAGATAATTTGATAAAGATAATATGTTTTTTGATACACGTATACACGAACATCAGAAAACACAATGAGTTTCGCATGCTTTGATTTTCGGAGCAATAAATAATACGTTTTGTACCTTCTCGTACGTTTTGAAAATATGTATTCAAATGACGATTGTTGTTTAAAATATTCCACAATATCATTGTGGCATAACTTTTGTGATATTTATGCGTATAAAGGATTTATTTATAAAAATAAATGTTTGTTTATTAAAACCAAATAAATGTATAAAATAACAACAGGTCATTTTTTAATTTTAATAATTTTGCTGAAATCTCTTGATAAAAGTTAATTAAAAAATAATAATTAAACAAAATGCTTTCAATAACTACTTCCACTATCGTCGTTATTTCGACAGCGACCCGTTTCGCCGTTGTTTTATTTAATTATTATTTTTATGAAATTTATTATATTATAGGTGTGACATTGTGACATGTTTCGCCTCCATCAGGCATTATGTCAAACAGTTGATGATATCCTTGCAAAACGAAACACTTCACTCCTATAAAACACGGAAATTTTTATAAATATTAAATATCAAAATAGCATAGTCATTAGAAAGTCTTATTATTTATTTTTCACATGAAACACACACTTTTGGCAATATATTTTGAATGAATGAAAATATAGAATAAAATAAACGATTTGTCTATTAACCACGAAATAGTAATTGTAACTAACTAATTGACTAACTAACCATCTAGACAGAAGTAGGCAGAAACTGACATATTTCTCTCGCTTCCTCAACATTCATACATCGTGTCATGCACGCATGCCGATTTCTCTGACTCCTCACGTGGCCGACATTCAATATTTGATTGATTTGATCGTGCCATGTTTTCATCGGTCGTCCTCTATTTCTAGTTCCCCAACCCAACTGAATACATTGAATTTACAAAACAGGAAATCACGAATTTTGGGATTTTTATAATAACTCGTGAATTTTTTTTAAATTTCATATTCAATTGCGATTTTTCTGTTTTAAAATGGTATAAATGCAAGTACCTACTGTAAAAGTCGGTATTTCGGGGAGTAATGTTTATTTAGGCTTAACATATATACCTTGTGATGAACGTGTCAAAGTCTAAAGTTATGGTATTTGAAAAGGAAAAATGTATGACAGATTGTGACATAAGTGCGAACGGTGAGAAATTAGAGCAAGTCACCGAATTTGTCTACCTGGGAAGCATGTTTACAAGAGATGGAAAAATTGAGAAAGATATAGGAAGAAGGATTGGAGCTGGAAACAAAGTAAATGGTGCACTCAAAGTCATTACAGCCAATAGAAATATATCGACTGAAGCAAAGATGGTAGTGCACAATGGAGTTTTAGTGCCCACCCTTATGTATGGAAGTGAAGCTTGGAGTTGGCAGAAGAAGGATAAAAGTTAGATAAATGCCGTAGAAATGAGGTCACTAAGAAGAATGTGCGAAAAAACAATGTATGATAGAATATCTAATGATGAAGTAAGAAAGGAATGTAAAGCGGATGAATGCGTGATAAATAAAATGGAGAAAGGGTCACTAAGATGGTTTGGACATATGGAACGAATGGATGAGGGAAGAATGGTTAAAAAGATATGTATAAGTAGTGTGAATGGAAAAAGAAGTCGTGGAAGGCCAAGGAAGACATGGCATGACCAAATTAATCAATTACTGAAAGGTGGCCATGTTCGAAGTAGGAACAATCGACGAGCGTGCATGTCACGATGTGTGAATTTAGAAGAGGCGCGAGAGTTATGTCAGGATAGAACAATGTGGCGATCCATCCTCTCTGCCTACCCCTCCGGAGAAACGGAGTGATGGTTAGTTAGTTTTAGTTAACATATATAGCCGATGTACGTATATCGCCATAAAATGAGGTTACTTTCGATGGGCTGGCGGGACGCGGTTTTAATTTGGTTAAAAATGCTTCCTCCTGCGCCTTTCTGTGGTATCAATGAGTTCTAGATTGTGTCCGTCATTCTTCAACAACTTCCGTTTTCCACTCTGACATCCTGTTGACTTCCTTAAATTAATAGGTCGAAACAACTCACAAACACAATTTCGATGTATTCCGGTACAAACGTAGCAAGGGAAAAGGAAAATAATGAGAGTTACATTGGCGTTCCTTGCTTCTTTGATGGCCGCAAAAATGAAAATAATGATAATAATTATTTGCTAAGTAACAAAATATTTTTAAACATTTAATAATTACCAACAAATGAGAAAATATTTTTTATTAAAATGTAACAGTCGCTTTTCCTTAACTGTAGCGTTTTGAAGACCTTCGTATCAGAGTAGAAAGAGTTATAACTTCCTCACCGAAGGTCCGGGCTTAATTATTATTATTATTATGATATATTCCATGGTTTTGGCCGAAACACTATGATACCTTAATATTTTAAACTGTTAAATTAAATAACTTTGTTTTTTGTATCACAATTGTACTTTATTTTACGCGACAGCTGTTTCACAAACCTATGTTAACGTGATCAGGTGTTGTGTTGTGGTGTTGTTGAATCGTCCTTTACATCATGACAGCATTGCCAAATCGATGAAAAGGGTATTATAGCTAATCATAGTGATTCTTTGACATGTGATAGGTAGCTAATCTATAACAATCACACTGCCCTCGCCGAGAATTGAACCCGGAACCTTCGGGCTGGCAGTCAATGCACTTACCACTCGGCCACGAAGTTCGTGCATTATAATTCATTATAATTCTAATTAATTCTTGTCTGTTTTATTGTACGGGTGTGAAACTTGGACCTTGAAAGTTAACTCAATGAACAGACTGGAAGCATTTGAAATGTGGCTCCATCGCCGAATGCTCAGAGTTCCCTGGACAGACATGGTTACCAATACCGAAGTCCTGAGGCGAGCTAGAGTTGACAGGGAATTGTTATCAACTATCAAGGTTCGAAAGATCTCACATCTGGGTCATATACTGCATGAGGAAAAGTACTACCTTCTCCAACTGATATTGGAGGGGAAAATTGAGGGACGCCGAGGGCCTGGAAGGAGACAAATGTCCTGGCTGCGAAACGTGAGGGAGTGGACTGGGATCCGAAGTGTGAAGGAGCTGTTCCGAGCGGCGCAGGACAGGGACAGGTTCGCCGAGATGATCGCCAACGTTGGGGGGACCCGACAGGGCACTTGAAGAAGAAGAATAAGATAATTCTCCCCCTGTCTTTGGTCTGGTGTAGAACTCACGTGAAAATAAAATGGCAAAAGATTTGGCAACCTATCACATGTGATGAGAATCGATAATTGTCATTATTTATACAATACAATACTGGTAATTACAAAAAATACATACACTTAACAAATTTCGATAATGACATGAAATTATGAATCTGATAGCGTCTAGGCGTTTAGGATTTTTTTTGTTTTTAATGCCAATTTTTGGAACTAATTTTCCAGAGAGTATGACAAAAGGTAAAAAGAATACATTATAGTAAGAAATGATCGACGGGGGGTTTCTACGTGCATACTTTTGGGAAAAGCTACATACAAGACAAATATTAAGTTCAATGTGTGTACCGTCAAAACTTGAACCGCGAAACGACGAAAAATACAAAACCCTTTTTTGTGCTTCTTGAAAACCGCAATACCATGTTTCCATCATAGCTAAATAGGCCGAATATGAAAGAGTTTCTTATTTAATACGCCTAAACGTATTATATTCCGAACATTCTACGGTAACTCGACTTCCCGTCTACCACAGCATTACTTTTTTATTGAATGGAGGGAAATAATGAAAACCTAAACGTATTATTAAAAAGCGGCGGTGACAAGGGGTGACCCAAAATATACAAATACCCACCAATAGCCAAATACTCTAAAATCCGTTATTTTTATAAAAGGCTTACACATTTCACTTCCGCTATCGAAATGGGCATGAGCGGTACTAGTTCGCGAGCGGGTGCTGAGGGCGCCTGGAGAATGGAACCGAATATTACAAATTCGATAATCGACTATGAGACACCGACTCACTTACAGTCACGCTACTCCACATATTTAAATCAAACGTACCCATGTCCACATTTTCACTCAAATAAAAAATGGTAAAAAAAATTTTAAAACAGTTTTAGTTGTTTTTATACCACCATATTTTTCTCAAACTAACTGGTTTCGCTCCCGCCGGAGCTTCGTCAGGTTTCAAAACAATTGAATTAAAAATCAGAGAGTAAACACAAACATACAAATAAAATGCAGAATTGAAGTTGCACGAGCTGCATTTAATAAAATGAGACCATTATTTTGCAACGATAATCTTAACTTGAAACTCCGACAAAGAATGTTTAAATGTTTTATATATGGTCTCTTCTACTATATGGCTGCGAAACCTGGACTCTGTAAGTGAATGTAATGAACCGGTTAGAAGCGTTCGAGATGTGGATATATCGCAGAATGAATACCGTGGATCGATAGTGTCATTAATGCAGATATACTGCAAAGAGCCAGAGCCAATAGAGAGCTGTTGTCGAGTGTGAAAATTAGAAAGGTCTCATGTTTGGTCATGTGCTAAGGGGAGAAAAATACCACCGCCTTTGACGGATATTAATGGGTAAAGTGGAAGGACGTCGGGGAGTTGGTAGAATGCAGCTGTCCTGGCTGCGGAACATCAAAGAGTGGACAAGAATAACGAGAGTTCAGAACCTGTTCCAAGTGGCACAGGATAGAGATGCCTTTGCTGCAGTGATCGCCAACGTTGGGGGGACCTGACACGGCACCGAAAGAAGAAAAAAATTCAAAAATTTCAATTTAAACATCTAGTTAAAAATGTTATGATTAAAACTCCGTATATACGAAGAGCTAGAGCAGAAAGAGAATTGTTGTCCAATACAAATATTCTAAAAATAGCTTACTTTTGACACATTCTCCGCTACGAAAAATTCGATTTGTACCTCATCAGAAAGGGAAATATTGAGGATAGTAGCATGTGGGAAGAGCCCAGATATCCTTGCTGAGAAATATCAGACCGGAATTCAGAGGGTGGGGGAGTTCTTCCGGCAAACAGAGAAACCTACGCAAGGGTCATAATCGACGTGGGGGTGACCTGACATGACACATGAAGAAGAATAATATACAGAAAAAGGAAAGAAATCTTATTTTAATTTTTAATGTGCTTCTAAGAAATTATATACTGGATTAATTTATTGTGATGGAATTCCAATTAATTTTTTTATGGTTTTTGAAAAAATCTTTTCTAACACTCTGCCATTTCCCATCACCTACTCGTACGAAAATGCCAAACTTTTCTATCCTGGCTCATCTCCACTGTCAGGTTCTCGCAGATCGACGTATTTCACATTGGTGAAAGTACGTTCAGAAGACAAATACTCTTGACTTTGGAAATTATTTGTATTCCTAATGTCGAACCATCTCTCAATCTCTCATGCGTTCCTGGTATTATATATTTATTATATTTTACTTGTTCTCAATAGATGTCTTCAACTATTATATAATAATTATTTTTAATATCTTTTGAGAAAATAAACTGATTTTAATTGATTTGTCTTTTTATTTTTTTATAATCTTTGTATATACATATACTCGTACAACACTATTTAAAAAAAATTACATATCAGACATGTTTCGGACAACCGGTCCTTCTTCAGTGATACATATTATAAAGATACATACTTAAAATTGTTTACAAATATGATCAATTTTGACACATGTTAAAAAGATTTATTTTGAAACGTTTATGCTTTTGTTATAACAAATATTATGAATCAATTTCAAATTTCAAATAATGATTTACAGTTCTTATTGGGGTTAAGATAATTACTTATAACATAGGAAATAAATCAAAGACTTGACGTTAAATTTATTTGATTATTTAAAATATTTTCTTTGTTTTTAATTGCTTTTTTAATTTCTATAATTTCGAGATTGGTCTAAGTTATATTTCTATTATTAACATGAAAAATTTCAACACCATCATCTTTATTAAATGAATGATCTTTTTCAATGAGGTGGTTAGCAAATTCATAAAATTATTATTAGAGAGTGATTCGATTTTCCATGTTGGCCTACCATGTTGCTTTTGGGCGGCCTCTTCCTTTTGGTTTTGTGGGAATGCTGAGGGCTTTTTGAATTTTAAATATTGGGAACAAATTCTTCAGCATGCTAGACACCTCGAAGTACCCGTAAGCTTTAAAATGTAAATTTACAACCGGTAGTATTAAGAAGCGTGATGAGTCAAGGACAGGTAGGTCATAGACCTTGATTGGTGGACGAAAAATATTACATTTTTTCCAGTGATATAAGAACGTGTGTCAGAAAATTTTACGTTGACATTTAGATGATTTATGAGTCCCATTAAGTTATGTGAATTATATTTCGCCTGGTGATTTTGAAAATCGTTTGAAATGTCAAAATACTAGAAAAATAATGATACTCGTATTTGCGACGAATACAGTTTTCATTTTCGTGATAAAGGTCATTACTTCATAACATATTTGGACAGTATGTGAACTTTGTTGTCACATTTAACCATCTTAAAAATAATGTCTATTACTATCCTTACTATCCCAAAATTCAATAACCTCGATAATAAAGGGTGTTTTTTTTAAGTTTAGTTTTTAAACTTGCAACATTATTTCTACAGACTGTCAATTTGACAGTTGACAGTTGATTTGTAATCAATACGTTTTGCCATTTTACTCAATTGCTCGATAAAGTTGTCGAAAATTGGACTTCACGATTGCGCTTCATTCGAGCTAGCCGTGGCGCTCATATGCTCGAAATCATATTTAAACAATAATGGCATAAAATTATCTATTAAATAAAGCCAATATCATAGACATTAACATTATTTTAATGTGTTTTTTTTTCATTTTGAATTTATTTACCTCTAAAAAAAAACTTATTCACATTGTTATATAAAGGTGTTTTATTTAGAGGTATACAAATTCAAAATGAAAAAAAAACACATTAAAATAAAATAGTAACTTAATTAAATTTTTCATGGCCATGATGCAAGTAAATTAAAAGCGAAGATCCAGACAAGAGAGGCATTTCTACAAAAGAAGTAATTTTGAAACTCATTGAGCGATGTAGGGTTTATCAAGAATTTTCTCAAAGTTGATAAATTCCCGGAAAATTCTTCACGTAGACCGTGATGCGCCTGCCGGAACCTCTCCAATAAAATCTACGTGCACCGTGAACTTTTAGAATTGGCCTCATAAATTGATGCCCTACTTTTAAACAAAAGGTTAAAAGGGATCGTTTTGTTTTATTCCCATTAAATATATTCTTTTATAGTATACGGCAATGACTGCGAATATTTATTTTATAATAGCATATATCAGCTAAGATCAGAGTGCACAATGGTGTTCTTGTGCCGACCCTAGTGTATGGAAGTGAAGCGTGCAACTAAGTCTAAGAACGAGGTCGACAGCCGTATACATCAGGCTAGGGTTGCATTTAATAAAAGGTCGAAAATAATAGAATCAAATAATATAGACCTAAAACTGAGAATACTCCTCATCAAGACCTATGTATGGAGTATCTTGATGTACGGCTGCGAGACATGGTGCCTATCCGAAAGAAATAAGTGAAGACTGGAGGCTTTTGAGATGTGGCCCTATAGAAGACTATTAGGAATATCCTGGAGAAACCACATCACGAATGAGGAAGTTCTTCAAGGAATCGAAGAAGGAAGGCACCTGCTCAGGACCTTGTCCGAAAAGCGTGCAAGATGGATCGGCCATGTAATACGTCAAGAAGGTCTCTTGCATGCCATAATGGAGGGTATGACTAGGGGACGCCCACGCCGAGAGATCTCATCATATGCAGATTTCAAAAGAGCCGCACAAGACAGGGAAGAATTGAAAAGAAGAATAGAAGAAACAAACCAATCCCAGGATTGAAACTTTCTAATAAAAATACCTCTAAAAAAATAACCCTATATAATATATCAGAATATCGAATTAAGTTATTGTACAGAAGCGTTTCAAAATGACAGAATTTATTGAAGTTTATGTTAGATAAACGAATAATTTAAGAATTTAGTACCTAGATATGAGTAATTCCTTAACCGCGTGTGATGTTTTTGTTTAAGGGGTTATAATGCGCAAACATAAGCCAGCACAAACGGCCAAGCACCGGGGTTGCCGACAGACCGACATCATTAGCTGCGTACACAAGGAATCAAATTACTTTATTACACTGTATGACCTATATATAATATAATTATAACAGCGTACAGACACGTACTCTACAACCGCACCATCAGCAATATTTATATATTATAATAACGAAATTATTTGCCGATACTAGATGTCAGCAAAATAGCGAAACTAGGACAAAAAAATGCAGTGTGTTACGGAAGTTTTTAAACATTAATCAATTTACATAATGATTATTTGACAAATGTGATTTTATCTTTTAATTTGAGTTTTAAATGAGGAAGAGAACAATATTAGTTAAAATATTATAGGTAAGGCATATGAAGTAAATTAAATTTGAACGGGATCTATTCCTTAAAAGTATAATAAAGATATTTGAAGAATTATATTTCTTTATATTGTAAAATAGACGTTTTCATTGGTGTTTATTAATTTATATGGAGATAAGATAATCAAATATTTTTCCTAAAATCTCTTGATGAAAGTTCATTTAAAATCTTCTTCTCCGGTCTCTATCTAATGATTGGTCTGCAGCAAGGCGACGCATCTCCTCTTCCACTCCGCTCGGTCCTCGGCAACTCTCTTCAACTCCGCATAAGAGGTGCAACCCATATCTCGGCAAATCTGGTTTGGGTACTCCTGGCGAGGTCATCTTCTGCCAATCGATCCCTCGACCATTCCCCCCAGCACATCATGCAGGAAACATTCGTGTCGCAACACATGACCAATCCATCTCGCGCCTCTCCGCTGTGGTGTTCAACGCGTGCCTATTTGTAAATTATAAACCCGTGCCATTAAAAATAATAATTTGATAAAACGATGTTTTTAAGTACTTTCACCTTTGTATTTATTTCGACAGTGACCGGTTTCTCCAGGCTCGCTGGCATCGACAGACTGGTCCAGTGAACAGTGGTTAAAAAACATCGTTTTATTTAATTATTATTTGGTATGGGGTTAATCAAATCAATAAAATCAGTTTATTTTCTCAAAAGATATGCAAAACAAACGAAATTAACGCTTAAGGGATCTATTAAGAACGGGTAAAATATAATATATTATATTTTACCTGTTTATAATACCAGGAACGCATGATAGATGGTTTAAATTGATTTAGGCAGGATACTCTCAAAATTATTTGTCTTTCACTAATACGAAGGACGTGAACGATAAGTTTTACATCATTGTTTAAACAATAATAAATTAAAGAATGAAAATGTATAATACAGTATTTAAATTCCACTGTTGTATGTGTTTTCGACCGGTTTCGGTAACTCGCTGATATCTTCGGGTAGATGGCTGTCAGCTACCTAAACCAGTTGAAGACACAGACGTTAGTGGATTTGAACTAAATATACATTTTACAAAGAAGATTTTTTACAAAAAAATAGTTTTTTCATTAATTATTGTACTCGTACAATGAACTTCAACTATGAAATTTCAAATAACAACATTGATTTAAAAAATATCTCTAATCAAATTGACCCTGTAACCTCTATAGTATTCAGGTCGTCATTGGTGATACCAGGTAGAGAAAATAATTCATAACATAGTACTCTGATATAATGAATTAATGAGAAATATAACACAATAAAAATATTTCTCCCTATCAGATCAGAGATTAGAGCATCGAAAAACAAAACAAAAACTGGATACATTATGGAACGAATTTAGTAATTTACAATGGATTTAGTATCACGCCATCTGTTGAATGAATTATGGGTTCTTTGTTCGTTTCTTTAACGTTTCATTTTCCCCAAAAATAGAGTAATGCTTTAGGAAAGTGAGCATAATAAACTTGACCCGAATATTTTGTTTCCTGTGTGAGATAATCTAAATAGAA
Source organism: Lepidostoma basale (assembly GCA_022606425.2). Taxonomy (NCBI): domain Eukaryota; kingdom Metazoa; phylum Arthropoda; class Insecta; order Trichoptera; family Lepidostomatidae; genus Lepidostoma; species Lepidostoma basale. Next base: position 478,641 of record JAHDVF020001219.1, on the reverse strand, counting down.
CCCATAGTGACAAAAGTCCATATTAGTTTTGTATTCTGTAATATTCATAATAATTGACGACTTTCCTGGCAGAGTGGCATGAGCTATGAGCCACACAGAAGGTCCCCGGTTCGATTTCCGGGGATGGAAAGCGAAAATGGCTGTTCACAATGGAGTTCTGGTTCCAACCCTTATGTATGGAAACGAAGCATGGAATTTTACAAAAGAAGGATGAAAGTAGAGTAAATGCAGTAAAAATTAGATCTCTTAGACAAATGTATGATAGAGTGTCGAATAAAAATATAAGAAGTGAATGCGGTGAGAATGATGGTGTTATGAACAAAATAATTAAAGAATTATATAGATGGTATCTACAGATTTATGGTTGCCCAGCGCGCCATGGAAAGAGCCATGCTTGGAATAACCTTGAGGGACAGATTTAGAAACGAATTTATTCGACAACAAACCAAGGTGACTGAGGTGGCTCTACGGATAGGCGGGCTGAAGTGGCGGTGGGCTGGCCATATCTGTCGGAGAACCGACAGTCAATGGGGAAGACGGGTTCTGGAGTGGAGACCGCGTACAGGATTCCGTTGAGTTGGACGTACCCCTGCCCGCTAGACTGACGAACTGAAGAGGATTGCTGGACATGGATGGATAGGAGCGGCAATTGATAGGGGGCGGTGGCGGGCTTTGGGAGAGGCCTGCGTTAAGCAGTGGATGACAGACGGCTGATGATGGTTTGGACACATGGAATGAATGAATGAAGAAATAATGGTAAAAAATATATATGTTAATAATGTAAATGGAACTAGAAATAGAGGAAGACCGAGGAAAACGTCGGCCACGTGAGGAGTTAGAGAAATCGACGCGCGTGCATGACACGATGTATGAATGTTGAGGAATCGAGATAAATATGTCAGGAAAGAAAAGTGTAGCAGTGTATTATTTCTGCCTGCACCTTCGGGGAGACGGCGTGATGGTTAGTTAGTAAGTTGGTTAGTTATGTAAATGTGAAATGCAAAAGGAAACCAGCAAAAATTACACTGTGTTACAAATCTGCATTGGATTGGATGAAAATAAGAATGCGAATATTCATACACGTGATGTCGGGGGAGAAGTTCGTGGAATCTCGAATTCCATTAAAATATGTGTTAGGTGTGGAAATCATTTTGGTAAAATTTCGAAAAATGTATGTGAGGGAGTTTGTCGTGTTTAAAAGTTGTAACAAAAAGAACTCACAAAAAAATAAAACGCTTTGGTACAAATGTTTAAAACGTTTTAAAACATTATCTGCAAATATTTTATCATTTAAAGGAAAAAATGAACATGTTTTATATCGCGGTTTCAAATTATAATTTGAAACGGAAATCTATGTGAATATCTAATGATTCAATATATATTTTGGGGTAAAAATTCAACTTTATCATAATAATTTATGTTTACAGATTTAATTTCTCTCTTTCATTTTAATTGGTTCTAAAAGTTTATTGTTATCTGATACCATATCAGATTATATAATCGTGAAAGACATTAAAAATACATTTTAACATTGTATTATATAATTTAAGGATAATAACAATGTTAATTATCTAACTAACCATTACGCCGTCTCCCCGGAGGGGTAGGCAGAAATAATGGTTTGCCACATTGTTCTGTCCTAAGATTTTTTTTTATTTTAAAAAAAGACTAATATCAAGGATTTACATCAATGATATTAGAATTTTTTTTTTTCAATCTTCAATATGAGCAGAAAATAGCTCATTATTATGAAGAAGGAATCTGGTCGTGTCCAGGCTTGAACCCATGTCCCCTGGATCAGGAGCAAAGCGTCCTACACTTCTCTCGAATCCTCTACGTTCTTACATCATGTCAAGCAAGCATTCCCTAACTCCTTACGTGACCGACATTTAATATTTTATTGATTTAAATGTGCCACGTTTTCCTTGGCCTTCCTCTAATTCTAGCTTCGTTCATGTCGTTTACACTTTCTTGACCATACTGGCTTCATAAGTTCTCTCCATGTTTCCAAATCATCTCAACAATCCTTTTTTTTCGTTCATAACACTTTCATTCACACCGCTTTCACATCTTATATTTGCATTTAATGACTTATATACTACACATTCATCTTAGAGATCTCATTTCTACTGCATTTATTCTACTTTCATCCTTATTTTGCTTGTTCTATGCTTCACTTCTATTCACAAGGGTCGGCATAAGAACACCAAAGGATGATAATGTGGTAATTTTTTTATTATCCTTTAAAGTCCATTTTCTTCTTGTTTTTATAACATATATTGTATTTCCGGTAATCATTTTTTTGCTAATATACTCAGCAAAAATAATATGCGAATTGACTCAGCAAATCGTCACCTGAGAGTAAGAGGGTTCCAACTAACAAAATTTCACATTTGGCTTTTTTTCGTGAAAAGGGTTCTTACTTACCTTATCTATACGTACAATTAAAAAAAACATGTAATAGTATCGTCATTTTGATGTTACGAAGAGAATCAAGTTCCATCTGATCATTCAATACACACGCTTCAATGAATAAGGATTCATTTAAACTTAGAAATTTATTATTACAACTGTTGCAAGACAAAATTTATACGTTTCTCAGTAAAATAATCTCTGGAAATTGGAATAAAACCCTTTTATTCCAAGATACACACCCGAAACCAACAAAACTTTGACTTCATTTTTCTCAACTTTTTATTTTTGTCAGTTGGAACCTTCTTACTCTCAGGCGACGAAATAGCGATTGATTAAAAATTCAGCTTCCTGATATTACGCATTGAAATAAATAAGGAACTGAAAACTACTTCATATTTACCAACCTAGTTGTTAACTCAAGTTAAGTTAGTCAACCTGCTGTAGTGAACAATGTAATACATTTGAATAACTTTAAGATTGTATTTTCACAACACTATTTTGCTCTTTTCACAAATATGTTTCGGGACGCAACCTTCCCTTCGTCAGTGTATGAATTTTTCACACACGAAAAAATCATACACAGAAGAAGGGAAGTTTGTATCCCGAAACACATTTGTGAAAAGTGCAAAAAAGTGTTGTGAAAATACAATCTAAAAGTTATTCAAATGTGAATCCACAACACAAAAAGAAAAAATTTCAATTTATTTATTTTTTGAAATCATTAACATCACAATATATAACCAAAGCATTTATGACTATAGAATATAAAAAAAACTATCATTAAATGTGAAATTTCAAAAAATACAATATAAACAAAAGACATAATCACAAAAAAACACAAGATAATTAAAAAATTAAGAACAATTAATTAAATAGAAACAATAAGAAGAACAATAACCCCAATATCGTGGAAGATGTCCACATCCGAAGAAATGCGATTTAGAAGGGTTTTGCCCTGCCCTTATTGTCATTACCATAGGTAAATTAGTTCTACATAGTGACAGGTGAAATAATCTATGTTGCATTTGTCGCAGATAATTGTCAGGGACAAACATAGTAAAATTATTCAAAATATCAGAGTTATGTATTCAGTTGAAAAAAATGAACACCCAAATGGATAGTTCGTCTAATTTCCAATGATTGGTAGTCCAGCATACCCAGCAAGAAATCAGTTGGGTACAGCCAGGGGTAATAACCGTTTTCTTTGAGGTACAAAAAACGTAAGTACTTTTTCTGTACCTTTTCAATCAACAGGCAATATTTAGTGTGTATATGAAAATGTAATAAATCACAATAACTTTGAAGTGACGAGTAAAAAGAAAAATAATAAATCGTTTATAAGGATTAATTTTATCTCAATAGAGACGAAGATGCAAACTGGAAACTGAATATGGTGATCGAGGTGTTTACAGGACTTATGACCTGTCATTGGTTGGGTTAAGCGCACGCTTTATGTAATTATAAAATTCCCCATTCCACCTTTCTTATGACCACCATGTCTGACAAATTTTTGGAAGTTGTATATATGTTAATATCCAACACCACAATTCACATGTCAGTTTCAATGCGCCATCTATGAAGATAAGATTTAAGCATTAAGCAGAAGATCTTAGATTTAAGCAATAAGCAGAAGATTAAGCAGAAGATATGTAGAAGAAGAAGCCCAAAAATTTGTCAGACATGGTGGTCATAAGAAAGGTGGAATGGGGAATGTTATAATTACATAAAGTATGCGCTTAACCCAACCAATGACAGGTCATAAGTCCTGTAAACACCTCGATCACCATATTCAGTTTCCAGTTTGCATCTTCGTCTCTATTGAGATAAAATTAATCCTTGAATTGATTACCCGCAATGGGTAAATAAAATCCAGTATTCGTCTACAAGTATTTTGTATACGTTCAAAATGTTGTACGAGTATAATGGTTTATAACTTTGGAAATAACAATATGATATTGGAAACACTAGTACAAATATAAAATCCCGTTTTTTGATGAGCAGATGTACGCATTCTATTTTTGAACTCGTCCTATTATTTGAAATCGTTCGACCATTAAATAATACGTATTCTTAATTATGATCTGGTGCTTTTGGCGCCAACCGCACATTTTTAAAGAAGGCCACTAGAAGTGAATTCTTTAATATTGAGTTAACTTTGTTTTCTAGAAATAAATTTGTGTCAAGTTATGATAATTTATTGCAATTTCTAAACATACTACAACAAGGCATTTTAAAATATTCATTATTTTAATGGAGTCTTGACTCTATTCTCTAGCATATAGAATGGAATAATACTCCTGGCGGCTTCTAACAATACATTAATAGGCGACAGCCTTCGCATTGTGTTAATAAGGTAGTTTGCTAAATGCTGAAAATCATTCTTCATAGATGGCGTCAGTGGGTGGATTATATAGGTTAATCTTGAAAAAAGATTCACAAGTGTAATCAAATCTACATGGATGGCCAATTAAAACTGACACGTGAAGATAGATATGGATTTGAAGTATATATACAGCTTCCAAAATTTGTCATGCATGATCATAATAACAAATGTGGAATGGGGAATGTTGTAATTACATAAAGCGTGCGCTTAACCCAACCAATGACAGGTCATAAGTCCTGTAAACACCTTGATCATCCATATTCAGTTTCCAGTTTGCGTCTTCGTCTCTATTGAGATACAATTAAATTAGAGTCTTGACTCTTAAATCTTTTAAACTCTATCAATATTTTATTCATTATATTATGCATTGGAAAGTCAACAGAATATAATAAATGTTGATAACAGAAAGCCAGAGCAAATAGAAAGCTGTTGTCGAGTGTGGGGAGAGAAGTACCACCTCCTTCGACTGATGTCGGGGAGTTGGTAGAAGGCAGCTGTCCTGGCTGCGGAACATCAAAGAGTAGACAGGAATAACAAGAGTTCAGAACCTGTTCCAAGTGGCGCACGATAGAGATGCCTTTGCTGCAGTGATTGCCAACGTTGGGGAGACCTGTCACGGCACCGAAAGAAGAATACGAAGTAAAAAATGGCAGTGCACAATGGCGTTCTAGTGTCTACCGTTATGCATGGAGGTGAAGCTTGGAGTTGGCAGAAGAAGGATGAAAGTAAAATAAATGCCGTAGAAATGAGGTCACTAAGAAGAATGTGCGGAAAAAAATTTGTATGATAGAATATCTATGATGAAGTAAAAAAGGAATGTAAGGCGGATGAATGCTTGATAAATAAAATCAAGAAAGGGTCACAAGATGGTTTGGACATATGGAACGAATGGATGAGTTACCCCTTCTATTAAAGGCCTCATGGTTATTTATTATAGTTATTCAATATTTATAATAGTGGAATTTTGAAAATATTTAGCTTATATTTAATACTTTTAGCGACATCTGTTCTTTTCTACTGAACTAGCACGTTGAATTGCATAGATGCCGCTCAAGTCATGACTTATTACACTTTTTAATACTAGTAAAATGTATACAATTGTTTAGACAGTTCATTGATACTAAATGTTTTTTATTAATCTTTTCGGTAGTATAAGATAGTGTGCTTAAATTAAAATGCAGAAACACGTTTAAAATTAGTTTTGACTGTATTTTGTATTCCGAGTAAGTCACACGAGGGCTACGTCGTATATTTCTAATTATCTCCATCTACAGAATCAATCGATATGCCATGTCATGTCTTCCTGACGATAGATAGACAAAATGCCTCTTTGCTAGTATCCCAGAACTGCGACCCGAAACCCAAGACATCCCTCATGGAGGGGCCACATTAAAAAGACCGCCGGCGCCGGTATAACATGGATGCGTGTTGCCCAGAATCGAGAGAGATGGAACAAGATGGAGGAGCCTTACGTCCAGGAGTGGACTGATATTGGTTAATAATGATGATGATGATTACATATATAAAATATTCCCACCACCACTCGAGACTGTTATAGGACGCAGCGACGCCCTTTCGCCAGTCTCGCTGCACTATCTAGGCCTGTTCCTTGTCCATCCGGGACTCACGTTAATTTATTTTAGCTTTTTCTTGTCATCAATCAAAAGGGTGACAGACCACATTTAATCTATTCTTTTAACCTTATATATCTCCCGCGCGGCCTCACATCTCTTTATTATTAAATAGATGATGATGATTAGAAGGAAATTGGGAAGACCTGTCAGGGACAGGAGATAAAGGAGCACTGTTGTAGAGGAAGCTAAATTCCACACCAAGATGTAGCGCCGAAAAGAAGAAGACACTCACATACATATTTTTAAAAATAATCAGCATCAAGAACATCTTTGTGCCATACCATCTTGACTTTAGTCGTTCTTGCTGTGAATTCCTTTTAGTGAACTATATTTTATTCAACACTCCTCTCGGCTCTATGTTTACAAAATAAAGTGGATAATTTGAGAAGCCCAAAACAGAGATAAATGGAAAAAATAGTGAAGAGGCCAGCAGTGAAGAGATATTTTTAGCAAATACATCCAAAAGTGGAGAGATGGAGGATAAGATGAATAATATGTTTTATGCGTTTATATGATAAAATCTTTGATTGCATTTTTCAATAATTATATCAAATTTCAAAAGAAAGGACAAGAGACGACAACTCTTACAGCAAAAAGTGTCCACAGGCTCAAGTGTACACAGAGGTCCATGGAATGACAGATACTTGGTGTGAGCTTGCGTGACCGTATAAGAAATGAAGAAATCAGACGTATAAGAAATGAAGAAATCAATCAGGGTTGCTGGCGTCATGGACCGAGTGGCAAAATTGAAATGGCAATGGGCTGGACACTTGGCTAGACAGGGTGGCAACAGATTGGCAAACAGGATACTCAGTTGGAGACCATGGGAAAATAGTCGAAGTGTCGGAAGGCCACCGATGAGATGGACCGATGATATTATCAAAAGGGTTGGAAAATCTTGGATACAAAAGGGGCAGGATAGAGACGAGTGGAAGAAATTGGAAGAGGCCTATATCCAGCAGTGGAGGGAAGAAGGCTAGCAAAGAAAAGAAAGAAAGAAAAAATATATTAAATTATCGTTTTATTACTAATACACAAAATTGTTAATGGGCACACCTCCCAAGAATTTTTAATGAAGATAAAAAGTAACCAACATGAACATCACTATGAAACAAAAAAGAAAAATAAACTAAGGCTCCCATTCAGAAAAAAAACCTGAATCACACAATTCCCTTATCTATAAATCATTTAAAATTTATGAAGATAAACCGGAGGATGTCAAAAGTGTGCAGAGCATAATTTTTTTTTAGAATAGAATATAATTAATGCTTACATATAATCTTAATAGATGGCTCTAGTGTAGATTGAACAAAAATATGTGAAGTGTTCCTCAACATATTAGCATATATACATCTTTCAGAAAATTTGTCAGACGTGGTGGTCGTAAGAATGGCGGAATGGGGAATGTTGTTAACATAAAGCGATCGCTGAACCCAACCAATGACAGGTCATAAGTCCTGTAAACTACCATATTCTGTTTCCAAAAACCATTTACATCTTCATCTTTGTTGAGATACAATTAATCCTTAAAAAATGATTAACCCGCAATGGGTAAATCCAGTATTTGTCTACAAGTATTTGTATACATTCAAAAACAAAAAGAATAGAATTAAATAAATATGTAAACAAAATGTAACCTTATATTGGACGTGTATGTGGATTATTATAATTGAATATTTAATTGTTTTTATTAGAACATGACATGTGTACTATTTCAAGTAAATAAATAAATGGCAAAAGATATGTATTAGGTATACTTTTTATTATTATTTTTATTTTATTTCATTTATTTTTTTAAAAACCAAATTGGGTTACATGGTTACATTTTTAGATCTTACTATTAATTATGTATTGTTTCAGATATTTTTTATATTGAGTTGTAGTGAGATTCCGTGTGTCTTTTGGTAGTTCATTGTAAAGTTTCAGTCCATTGTTCATATCCTTGATTGTCCTGTCTTAGTTCGTGCAATCGGTAAGTGATATCTGTCACAGTTCCTGGTCCAGTGTCTGTCTATGTCTGAATTTTTAGCTGCTGTCTGTTGTCTTTTCCATGGTCACTCTGTATACAATTTTTAAGATCTCATATTTGGTCAGGTCTGATATGTCCATTTGTTTTGTTTGTCTGTAAACTTGTATGGTTGGGGTAAGGTAGTCAATGTTATATGCTAATTTTATTATTTTATTTTGTTGTCTTTGGAGTCTGGAGATGTTATTTTGGTTTCCTGTCCCCCAGAATATTGATTTTATAATCGTTATAACCCTTGATTTTATAATCGTATTTTTTTATTATTGTACTATGTAGTTACAATTAACCACATCATATTTCCCAAAATATAGTGTTATTTTAATAATAATTACGTTTTACAATTTTGGAGTTTCAGTCAAGTTTCTAAATGTTTATGAATTAATTGAATTAAAAAGTTTTAAATTAAATTTCCCAAGTTGCGGAATTCCGCGCTGAGACACGGTGTAGGTGCGCCCGGGCCGCACTATGTACGTTTCACACACATTGCAAGGGAATTTTAAAACTATTACGACCCGATGTCGTTGGAAATTGTTCGGTCATACTTACGAGTATAAGTTCAAAAATTACAAAAACAATCTAATAATTTGTCATCTCACTACGTTGGAATGTCATTTTAAATTCAATTCGATTTTTAAGGATTAATTGTATCTCTTGCATAACACCAGCAAAACTAGTAGCTAGTCCTACTCGTTAGTGTCCTCATCACGAACCCCGGGGAATGTGGCTTCACTCTGGCAGAGGAGTCATAGCAGGTAACGAGAGGATGGAAGGCGAGTTTCTGGCGCCTCAAAACCAGATCACCGCAGCTAATGGAAGGTAACCCCAACAGAAAATCCACCAGAGAAGCCAACGGGAAACCACTCTGGTTATATATTTTCCCAGGAAATCACTATGGAGAGAAATCGAGTTTACCAGAATGATCGCCAACGTCGGGGGGACCTGGCAGGGCACTTTAAGAAGAAGAAGAATGGCATCTCAATAGAGACGAAGATGTAAATTGTTTTCTGGGAACATAATATGGTGGTCAAGGCGCTAACAGGACTTATGACCTATGACTTATGACTTATTATTAGTTGGGTTAAGCGATTGCTTTATGTTAACAACATTCCCCATTCCGCCCTTCTTACGACCACCACGCCTGACAAACTTTGTCATCGTCCACACTAAATCAAAACACTAACTAACCATCACGCCGTCCCCCCGAAAGGGTTGGCAGAAAGAATTTACTGCCACACTTTAATCGATGCGGCACTCCATCCTTTTCATTTAGCCCCCACGGGAGACGCGGTGTGATGGGTCGCGAACCTCATCGCCATCAATAGGCATCTCCCGCGCACATCGATCGTTCAACATCTACACAATAAATCTAAAACAAATTATATAAAATACAATGATACAAACTAAAATAAAATAACAAAGAAAAATAATTTGACACATATTGTTCTTTTAGATGGTGCACTTGTCGTCAGCTGGACGATCCGGACATTTGTGTTTATTTTTGTTCTACGTTATCCACTGTTTTTTTAAATTAAATGTAATTAGGCACTTAAAACATTCCAACACCAGCAAAAACTTAAAAATATTACCGAAGAATTTATTCGTCATTGTAACAAATGAATTTTTTTTCCACCTGTCAAAATTCTTTTTATAAACGAAAAAAATTATATATAATTTTAACATCAAAACAGTGAAAACTTATTTTGTGTCATAAAGTGCGGCAAGAGTCAAATTGACCAAAATAATTCACTTATACACGAAATATCTCCAAATTTACGGGGGCACCACATGAACCAAACCAAATTTTCAAAATCAGAACCAGTTTATCAAAACACTTTTTGTGTATTTATTTCGCAGGTGTTGCATACTATTGTAAAAAGCACCACAAACAATTCAAAAAATAATTTTCAGATAAAAAAAAACGTATCTCATCGTGTGGCAGATTAAAACATTAGATTCTTAGCAAAGACTTATGTGGGTAAGATCGATTACTGGGTTAAGAGCACTTAGTTTCTCTTAGTGTCTAGTTTGTATGAAAAGCTACACTGTGCGCGCCTTGGATATAGGATACAAAGGGAAGGTTCCGCGGCGTCATCCTATGCGTAAAGAAGTGCCTGTGGGGGAAGAACCCCTGCTCTAGGCCCCATACTCGGGATAACGTGAGCGGGGTTTCAAGTTTTTTGATATCTTATTATAGAAATCTTCGATATGAGTTTTATTTATTTATTAAGGGTAACATACAGCGATATCAATATCACATGTTATCTTCGGTCATCCACGACTTATCTTTCCATTCACACTGCTTGTATACAACATTTTAACCATTCTTCTCTCGTCCATTCGTTCCATGTGTCCAAACCATCGGAGGGATCATTTTTTAATTTTACTTATGATGCAATCATCCGCCTTACATTTCTTCCTTATTTTTCTTCTTCTTTTAAAAGATCTGACGATCTGTGACACGTCTGTGAAATCATGTCTCGTCGGATGATGAGATCCAGCTGTCCTTCCATCTCTTAAGCGGTCTTCCAGGTGGGTGGTGTCCGGAGGGGATTTCATAAGCGGCTGTATATGAAAGTCTGTCACGTTCCATTCGGGCTACAATATACATTTATTTATTATGTGTTTTTAATTTGTTGATGTGCTTTATGTCAACTGCTTGGGGCGGAATTAATAAAAAAATGTAAAAAACTGTCGTATAACACTGTTTCCATGCGAATGTATCACGTTCGTCGGCCTTATAGGGCTGTGTGGCTCGCTGCCGGCACCCCCGCGCTGGAAGGCTATTGTTCCCAAAATGACTTGCAGCGCGTACTTAATGCCGCTCCGCACAAGCTTTCACAGCTCACTCCGAGCCCTAATTAGCCCCGCCGGCACCAGGACCAAATTCACAATATTTTATTATTAACATTAAAATATAAAACACTGTTTATCCACAGAAGCAAAGATGGCAGTACACAATGGAGTTCTAGTGCCAACCCTCTTGTATGGAAATGAAGCTTGGAGCTGGCAAAAGAAGGATGAAAGCAGGATAAACGCCGTAGAAATGAGATCACTAAGAAGAATTAATTAAGTTTGAATTTAATATTTTTTATATAAAATGTGTTAAATATACGTTAATTAATAATATTCAATAAATATTTTAGTCTTTAGATAGTGACAATATATATATATATATATATATATATATATATATATATATATATATATATATATATATATATATATATATATATATATATATATATATATATATATATATATATATATTATATATATATATATATATATATATATATATATATATATATATATATATATATATATATATATATATATATATATATATATATATATATATATATATATATATATATATATATATATATATATATATATATATATATATATATATATATATATATATATATATATATATATATATATATATATATATATATATATATATAAATTAATCAATTACTAAAAGGCGGCCACATTCGAAGTCGGAATAATCAACGTGCGTGCATGGTACTATGTATGAATGTAGAGGAAGCCCCAGAGGTATGCCAGAACAGAGCATTGTGGCAATCCATCCTCCTGATGATGAAAATATCGACTGGCAAAACAGCTGTCGCGAAAAATTAAAAAAACAAAAAAAAATTGTAATACCGTAAGCAGCGTTTTATATTTAAACAGTTCATAATGTTGAAGTATTATTATCATAGTGTGTCGGCCAAAAACAATGGACTATTTAATGTTGTATTATTTTTTTTAAATGTAGATTTAAGCTTTTATTAATTTTGTTATAGTATTTTCTCTTAATCCGAGTAAAATATGCCATGACCAAATAACCAGATGAAAGGCGACCATTTTGCAGATGGTTGCATTCTTATTAAATTAATAATAGCATCTCTTAGAAGGTTTGGAAATATAGTACGAAGGGATGAAAAAATAATGGTTAAAAAGTTTTTATATAAGCAATGTTAATAGAAAAATGACCCGAGGGCGGCCGAGGAAAACATGGTATGACCAAATTAATCAATTACCGAAATGCGATAAGCGTCGGTCTGTAAATGTAGAAGAGGCGTGAGAGTTATATCACGATAGAACAGTGTGGTGGTCCATCATCGCTGCCTACCCCTCCAAAAAACTGCCTGATTGTTAGTTAGTTGATTATGTTTAAATTCACATATTTACTTGCGTATCAAAATGCTTATAGATACCACAAATAAAAAACACCAATATTAATTGAAAAAAAGGTATTTAAATAAAAAAAATACTATTATTTAACTAAACTCACTATCTAACTCACTATCTAATTTAATCTCACAGGGCGTTAAAAAAATCCTACGCATTCGTGATAGGGATAACTGCTCTTTTTTAAACATACATTTTTCTAAAACAGTATTCGATTTGAAATTGGAATTGAAAGGGATGATTTGTGTCAAAATTTCCTCATTTAATTATAATATATTATAATTAAATACTTTTTTTATTACCTTTATGTAATTTGTTTTAACATCACCTTATTTAGCAAGTTAGCATATAAATTGGTGTGACATATCCAGGCGTTATCTAGCAGTGCGTTAATAGGCGGTAGCCTTTCACATTACGTTATAAAGATCTTCTGCTTAATGCTTAAATCTAATCTTCATAGATGGCGCATTGAAACTGACATATAAGTTGTGGTGTTGGATATTAACATATATACAACTTCCAAAATTTGTCAGACATGGTGGTCATAAGAGATGTGCATCACGACGTCTCCCCAGAGGGGTAGGCAGAAAGAATGGGCTGCCACACTTTTCTTCCCTGACATATTTCTCTCGCTTCCTCAACATTCATACATCGTGTCATGCAAGCGCGTCGATTTCTCTGACTCCTCACATGGCCGACATTCAAAATTTGATTTATTTGATCGTGCCACGTTTTCCTCGGTCTTCCTCTATTTCTTAATTACTGAGAGTAAATTAAAAAAAATAATTAATATTTTATATTTATTTACTGAGAGTAAATTAAAAAATTTAATAAAAATTATGTGATTCGCTATGTTGAGAAAAGAGCCGGTTTTCTGGTTTTAATATGCTATGAAATTGACTTCCTATGACATAAAATGTTAAAAAATGCCATAACAAGGCGAATATCGTAATTTTCATGAAACATAATAAAACTCGTAGAAAACATATGTTTTCATCCATTTTCATTATTTTATATGTTTTACATCAATGTTCAATGAACAATAAGAATATTATTTTTATAGGACTAATTTATAAAATTTATTAGAAATAAGTATCGTTATTTGGAAGTTAATATTGTTTGCTATTGTGTTTAATGTTTAGGCGCTGTGTTCTGCTTCTGCTCTTAAAATTAACGTTTGACGTAAAATAGACACTTAGTGGAAAAAAATAAACAAAAACGTAAGTATGCAGTTTCGTTTTATATCATATTTAGTTGTTTAGTTTTTTTGGCACTTAGTGCCTAGTTTACTTCAACCATTCAAATGTTTTAACTGTTATCGCCGAGAAAACTTTAATAATAATAATAATAATATAATAATTCGGCTAATTTGCATAGCGCTGTTTTCGTATATAGCTCACCTCAAGGGCGCTTTGACAATGGTTTTAGTCATGAGAGCTGCATGTGACACCAGCAATCAGATAACCATTGTTTACATCTTATGCGATATTTTGAAAAGGTGGGTTTTTAGGTGAGATTTAAAATCTGTCAGATTGTCAATGCATCTGAGGCGTGCAGGAAGCATATTCCAGGCTGACGGACCTGCCCCTGCGAAAGCCCGATCTCCGAAATTTGTCCGGGGGTAGCGCTTTGGCTCAACTAATCTGCCTATTGCCGAGGAGTTTGCTGATCAAAGCGTAGATTGTCGCAAGTTAGGGCTATCAGCAACACATAGTTCAGATAAATAGGTGCCATTTCGTGAAGCGCTTTAAAAACCGTCCAGCATAGTTTATACTGGATTCTTTCAGGACATTTGAGCCAGTGAAGATCTTTTAGATGTTGTGAAATATACGATTTTTTTGGAACACCTTATATAAGCCGCGTTGCCGCATTGAAAGCAGGTTAAAGTTTATTTGTTTGTTTTTTGTGTATGTGTATTTAATACTCAACCATCAAACATATTTACGTTAAAATGAAAAATGGCACATGTAAAGCGATAGACATTGATGAGTGTTAACAATATAAAAACAAAATCTGCAGGTTTTTACTTATGTGGTTTTGCTATGTTGAGATACTTCTATTTACGATTTCAATATATCCATTTGAATAAAATAAAAAAAACACAATAAATTGTCTGTATGCCAAAAAAAAAAAAAACATTTTCGCGAAAAGAAAAGAAAAGAAAATGAATTTCTTTTGTTCAAGTATTCGTAAAGTACTCTCGTACTTGTACGTATTTTCCTTTTTTCGGCCCATGAAGCGTTTCCCATTGTTACCTTCCTTGGTATCCTCATTTATTATAACCCGGTAAAGTGGAAAAATTCTAAAAACTTTATAATAAAACAATGCTATCTTGTTTGAGATCGGTTTGCAAAATAAAATATTTTCATTGTACATTTAAATTCTGTTAAATATTGAACATTGTTAAGGTCGAGTTAATTGATTACAAATATTTTGAATTTTACTATTTGCTACTTATTCAGAATTCATAGTTATTGAACCTGCTCCATCTAGGAAGTTGTAGAGGAGGTTGTCATTCGTATTAATACTTTCCTGATATGTGTAAATATTGTCAAACATTAAAAACTCATTCCATTAAACGAATTCAGTACAAAACTTACATCAACAAATTAAAAGCATTGCAAAAATAATCAGGTGGTGGTCTAGGGGATATAACGCTTAGCTCCTGATCCAGGGGACATGGGTTCAAGCCTGGACACGACCAGATTCCTTCTTCATACGAATGAGCTATTTTCTGCTCACATTGAAGATTGTAAAATAAATTCTAATATCATTGATGTAAATCCTCGATATTAGTCTTTTAAAAAAAAAAAAACTTAATAACAAACAACAAAACAAACAAAAACCATCACGCCGTTTCCCCGCAGGGGTAGGCAGAGAGAATGGACCGCCACACTACTCTATCCTGGCACACCTCTCTAGCTTCCTCCACATTCATACATCGAGTCATACACGCACGTCGATTCTTCCGGCTTCTGACATGACCAACTTTTAATATTTGATTAATTTGGTCATGCCATGTTTTCCTCGGTCTACCTCGACTCCTTACTCCATTCACATCGCCAACGTATACCCTTTTAACCATTCTTTCTTCACCCATGCGCTCCATATGTCCGAACCAACGAAGCGAACCTTTCATAATTTTGTTCATAATACCTTCTTTCGCTCTACACTCTTTCCTAATATCAGCATTTGAGATTCTGTCGTACATCGTTCTACCGCACATACGTCTTAGGGACCTCATCTCTACCGCATTTATTCTGCTCTCATCTTTCTTCTGCCAGTTCCATGCTTCGCTTCCATACATAAGGGTTGGAACCAGAACTCCATTGTGAACGGCCATTTTCGCTTTCATTGATAAATTCTTGTTTCCAATAACTACTTTTAAAGCTCCATTCACTTTGTTACCCGCACCAACCCTTCTTTCAATATCACTGTCCGTTCGGCCATCCGCTGTGAACATGCTACCTAAATACACAAATTCGCTCACCTGTTCCAAGTTCTCTTCATTTACACCTATATTACAAACTGTCATTTGCTCTTCCCTTTCAAAAACTAACACCTTTGACTTTCCGACATTCATCATTAAATCGTTCGACTTGCATACCTCATACATTCTCGACACCAAGACTTGTAATTCGTCCGCACTATCCGCAACGAGAACGGCGTCGTCCGCGTAAAGCAGACAGTTTACAGACAGATCACTCATCTTAGCACCAGCATTTATACCTTTAAGTTCTTTCATACACTTGTCCATATACAGATTGAACAACCAAGGGGACATCACGCAGCCCTGCTTAACACCCTTCGTGATATCAAACCAGGGCGTGATGTCCCCATTTACCCTAACACTGGCAGTGCTCCCTTCGTAGAGAGAAGCAACCGCCCGTATCAGTTTTGTGCTCACTCCGTATTCGGACAAGATTGACCACAGTTTTTCTCTGTTCACTCGATCATAGGCTTTTTGCAAATCGACAAACGCACAGAAAAGCTTACGGTTTTTGGCCATAAACTTCTCCGCAAGCGTTCGAAGTGCAAAAATCTGATCCATACAACCTCTTCCGGTCATAAAAGCGCCTTGCACATCCCATACTCTTTCAGTCGTCGTCTTTTTTACTCTTTCTATTAAAATTCGACCGTAGAGTTTACCAACGGCGCTTAATAGGCTTATTGCCCGGTGATTTCCACAGTCCATACGAGACCCCTTTCCCTTATAAAGAGGCATGATAACAGCCCTCCTCCAGTCGAGCGGCGTATATCCCTCCTCTAAACACTGTTTAAAGAGTCTATATAACCATGCTGAAACCACCGGCCCACCGTTTTTGATAAACTCTAAGGCTACACAGTCATATCCGACAGCTTTTCCACCTTTCATACATCTTACAGCACTTACTATCTCGTTCAAATTTATTTCAGTAATTTCACTTCCGCTGTTCGTGCAACTCTCATTTGTAAAGCTCATTCTTATTGAAGTCATTTCACTGCCATACATATCTTTAAAGTACTCCATCCATCTTCCTTGTATACTTTTGAAATCAGTAATCATTCTTCCCTCACTACTTAAAATTGCTTTCGCACAACCACTTTCGGGAGGATTTCGGGCTTTTTTGACTTCCTTCCAGAACATTTTTATGTTGCTCTGGAAGTGATTTGTCATCTTAAGTCCGTCATCCTCCTTCATTTTATCCTTTTTCGCTCTCACTTTCAACTTGACGTTCATCTTGCAAACTTTGTACGCTTCTTTCGCTCTTTGATATTTCACACAATCACTTTTATCCACAGACAACATATTTAACCATGCATCCTTCTTTTCTTTAACAAGATTTTTTATACAGTCATCCCACCAAGCATCTCCATTTCTCCTCCCTTGCACACATGTACCACATACCTCTTTCGCTGCTTCACATAGACTTTCTTTCAGTTTCTTCCAGGTCTCATCTATGCTTATATATTCCGATTCTCGATCACTAAGACTATCATTCACTTTCATCATAAAACTCTCTTTTACGCCATCGTTTTGTAGTTTTTCAACTTTTACTCTAGACGGGGCGGTCACTGTCTTGTTCCTCTTGGTGCGCCAGCCTCGGAACAAATTTACCTTTGTTACCACCAAAAAATGGTCTGTTCCGAGTTCGGCCCCTCTGAACACTCTGGTATCTACAGTGTCCGCCCGTAATCTAGAGTCCACGATGACGTAATCGATCGTCGTCCTTTCATTTCCTCTCTCCCATGTATACTGGTGGATCCTCTTATGGTCAAACATCGTGTTTGACACAAAGAGGCTCCACTCCAGGCACACACCAAGCAATCTCTTTCCATTATCATTCGTTCTACTATCACCATACTTTCCGAGACATTCTTCATAACCAGCCCTTTGAATTCCTACCCATCCATTCAAATCTCCTGCTATAATAATTCTTTCGTTCGCATTTTTACTCGCTGCTATCTCGTTTACTCTATCCCAGAACTCATCTTTCACAGCTTCATCTTCGCTATTAACAGGAGCATACCCAATTATGAGTCGTACTCTTGTCAATCCAATTTTGAAGCGGATCCACATTAGTCTAGGATTCACACATTCGTATCCTTTCATGCATTCTATCATCCTAGGAGCTAAAATTGCTGCCACACCCTGGCCTCCTCTTTTTTCTTGTGGTACCCCTGACCACAAGACGACCTTATCCCCATGCTCTCTGGATCCACACTCTTTAACCATGCATTCAGTCACACACAGAATATCTAAACATTTATTCTCAAATTCATCGCACATCTCATTTAACTTCCCTTCCATACCTCCTCTTATGTTCCAAGTACCGATACGGCACTCCACTCTCCTCTGTTCGCCCCCGCGGGAAAAGCGACGTGATGGGTGGCGGACCTCATCGCCGTCTACAGGCATTTACCCGCATCAACTTACAAACTACCTTAAAATTAGTTACATTATATTATTAATACACATTTTAACATTTCAAATATCCTATACAAAATAACACAATATATACATATTTTTTCCTCCGGATTATCCTAAATTTACAGTATAAACACAAACTTCTCTAAGAAATAAATACTAATTGTGGGTTTTACCAAAATAAAATTAAAATTACAATTAAAATTACAGTTCTTTGAATGCACAAAATTCTTGGAATTATAATAAACAAATTTGGTCAGGAGACGGTGGCTTTAGCAAACATCCTCGGCGCATGAGGAGGTGTGCTTGATGATGATGAAGGTGATGGATGCCGAAGATGATTGGTTGTAGCACGTACTAAACGCTGTTGAAGATGACGACGGGAAATCCAAGAGCGGTATTGACATTTTCGAGGCCATCACGCTTCCTCGGAGTGGATTGAGCCGGCATGAGCTTCTTGGGTGGCGGTGTGTAGGCATACGATGAAGTAATAGAACTACGGATACGAGTACGTAGAATACTGTAGACGGAGAACAGCCTAAAGGTGTTTAAACAAAGGGTCGTTAAGATGGTTTGTACACATGGAAAGAATGAGTGAAAACAGAATTGTGAAGAAGGTACATTTAAATGGCGTGAACGGAGCTAGAAATAGAGGAAGACCGAGAAAAACATGGCATGATCAAATCAATCAAATATTAAATGTTGGTCACGTGAGGTGTCGGAGAAATCGACGTGCGTGCATGACAAGATGTAAGAATGTGGAGGAAATGAGAGAAATATGTCGGGAATAAAAAGTGTGGCCGTCCATTATTTCTGCCTACCCATTCGGCGAGACGGCGTGATGGTTAGTTAGTTAGTTAGTTAGTTAATTAGCTAGTTAGTTATTACTGCCATCCCTTAATGGAATTGGTGCACATCGGTTATTAAAAATAGTTAATCTTTCTGTTTTAAATATGATTAACTGGTAGCACTTTTTATAATTGACGCAAAGGGAAACAAATCAAATTTTCAACGTAATTCCGCCATCGGTTATTGAAACAGGTTAGATATTTATAACTGAGATATAATTATATTTCCTCGAGTGCGATAAAGCCTAAAACTCTCCATTTTACAGCTTAAACATCTATTAGGCCGATACCTTTCACCCCTGGGATTAACCTCCAGTCATCGGGTCTTTTTTGCGGGGGAAAGAGACCCCGACCCAGATTCGTTAAATTACAACCTTTTTGTAAAGCAAATATTGTAATAAGCACTTAATTGAAAATCGTGGGATGGAGTTAAACTAGCTATAACATTAAGAAAAACTGAAATACGTCATTTAAGTCATTTATAATTTCGATTGCGTAAATCCCATTCGTAAGATTCCTTGCGAACGTTCCTTAAGTCCAAGCTTCTACTAAAAACACCAAGCTACGAATTTATATCACCATCATCAATCCAGTGGTGACATATGGTTCTGAGTCGTGAACAACAAAAAATCTACTGGTTTGAAAATAGAATACTTAGAATTATCCTAGACCCAGAGTTTTGCAGCGGGAACTTGGAGGCATAGGACCAACCAACGGATCCGTACGATGACCCAGCAGCCCCTTATAATGAGCACCGTGAGAGCAGGTCGCCTGTCATGGATTAGGCACGTATGCCGAGCCAAAGAGACCAGAGCAATCAAGACCTTGTACGCGTCTAGACTGACTAGAGTATGACCTCTAGGAAGGCCTAGACAGCTCTTGATGTTCTGGCTGACCGGGCTAGGTTGGACAAATTGGACTGCTGAGAATCGAGAAGCTTGGCGAAATATCATCAGAGAGGCCAAAACTCTTCAAGAGTTGTATGGCCATAGGAAGTAGAAGTTAGTAGTATTGCGTAAATTATTTTTGTTCAGCAAGAGAAATCTATGAAACAAATTATACAATTGAATACAAGTTGCGCAATTAGAGAAAACTTTTGAAAGTTCTTTGATAAACTAACAAATAATTCGCAGTTTCCCCAAAGGGATAGACGAGACAGCCAGAGAGAATGGATTACATAAATATTGTTGCTAGTTTGTACCACTCGCTTTTATTGTCATGTTTGTGTATTTATGCAGCATAATATTCATCTGTGTTAAATGTTGACATATTATATTAAATTTTATTAAGTTAATATTAATTAAATAGTTATTGGAAACAAGAATTCATTAATGCAAGCGAAAATGGCTGTTCACAACGGAGTTCTGGTCCCAACCCTTATGTATGGAAGTGAACCATGGAACTGGCAGAAAGAAGATGAGAGCAGAATTAATGCGGTAGAGATGAGGTTCCCAAGAAGTATGTGGGATAGAACGATGTACGACAGAAACTCAAATACTGATATTAGAAAGAAATGTAGAGCGAAAGAAAGTATTATGAACATAAACATGAAAGGATCGCTGCGTTGGTTCGGGCATATGGAGCGCATGGGTGAAAAAAAATGGTTAAAAAAGTGTACGTTAACGATGTAAATGGAGTACGGAGTGAAGGTAGACCGAGGTAAACATGGCATGACCAAATTAATCAAATTTTAAAGGTTGGACATGTCAGAAGCCGGAAGAATCTACGTGCGTGTATGACTCGCTGTATGAATGTAGAGGAATCTAGAAAGGTATGTCATCTTCCGCTGTGGGGAAGCGGCGTGATGGTTTGTTGTTGTTGTTATTAAGTTGTTATTAAGTGTTGTTTTTTATGTAAAAAAGTATTAAAAAAATATATATTAGGTATATTGATTCCTTCGTTCTCATTCACGATGTTGTAAGGATTTTCCATTTGGAATGTTTTACGATTAGTTTAATCCATTTATTTCACAATAAAAACGTTATATTATAAAATTTATGATGTTAACAAACAATAGAGGCATTGTGCAAGATACTGTTTGTTTTGAATACACTGCGATAAGCTAAGTCTTCTGCGATCGGTAGATTGCCTGTGCCAAAACGCTGTCCAAGCACAAACTTTGGCGACCGAGCCTTCGCGGTAGCCGGCCCATCAGCCTGGAACAGTCTTCCAGCAGACCTTAAGTGCATTGAGAATCAATCAGAGTTTAGATCGAGACTCAAAACGCACCTTTTCAAATTATCATTTCCTGACAGGAAGGGCTGATCGACTTCGTCAGGTGCAGCCCTCATACTAAATATGATTAATATTTTTGTTATCATTATTAACATTATTATTATCTAGTTGATAAAACGGAGCATCTTCTACAGCGCCCTTGAGATGAGTAATTTATAAAAATGGCGCTCTATAAATTATTCAATTTATTATTATTATTATTGAATTTTATGTATGGAAGTGAAGCATAGAACTGGCAAGAGAAGGATGAAAGTAGAATAAATGCAGTAGAAATGAGATCTCTAAGACGAATGTGAGGCAAATCTGTATATGATAGAGTGACAAATGCAAATATAAGAAGTGAATGTGATGCGACTGAAAGTGTTATGAACAAAATAAGGAAAGGGTCATTAAGATGGTTTGGACACATGGAAAGAATGAGTGAAGACAGAATGGTAAAGAAGGCATATGTAAACGGCGTGAACGGAGCTAGAAATAGAGGAAGGCCGAGGAAAACGTGGCACGATCAAATCAATCAAATATTGAATGTCGATCACGTGAGGAGTCGGAAAAATCGACGTGCGTGCATGACAAGATGTATGAATGTAGAGGAAGCGAGAGAAGTATGTCAGGACAGAAAAGGGTGGCGTTCCATTATTTCTGCCTACCCCTACGGGGAGACGGCGTGATGGTTAGTTAGTTAGTTAGTTATCATTATTATTATTATTATTATCTAGTTGATAAAACGGAGCATCTTCTACCATGTACATATGTACAGAGCCCTTGAGATGAGTAATTCATAAAAATGGCGCTCTATAAATTATCCAATTTATTATTATTATTATTGAATTATATAATAACTATGATCCCGAGCCGTCACTGGTGACACATCTTCGTAAGTGTTACAAGTAGCAACTCACTCGCTGCACAGCGCATGGTAAATACGTACGAACTGAATGTACTCGTATGCACGCTAGGAACGTTTCTGTCCTAATGGGAGCTTGTTGCCTCCTTTTTAGCTTATGGCAGTTCCTAAATGGTTATGAAAGAACTCCCGCGTACAGTCTGCCGCGTATAATCCAGGCTTAATTAACAATGTCATTTATTTTACACGGCGCCTCGCGTATTTAGCACGAGACTCAACTTATTTATATACGAAAATAATTTAATATTTTTTGGAGTTAAATAACTTTTGACTCATGACTAATATATTCCATTTTTTACCCACCTTTCTGCTCGGGCTATTATAGAATAACAACAAAAAGTTGATTATTTCTGTATTTTTAATAAATAAAACGGTATTATGAATTAATTAACATACTAACTAACTAACCATCACGCCGTCTCCCCGAAGAGGTAGGCATAAATAATGGACTGCCACACTTTTCTTTCCTGACATAATTCTCTTGATTCCTCAACATTCATACATCGCTTTTGCTCGGGCTATTATAGAATAACAGCTCGGGCAATTTGCTCGGGCTATAATAGAATAACAACAAAAAGTTGATTATTTCTGTATTTTTAATAAATAAAAATACAGAAATAATCAACTTTTTCAGGAGTTCCACTAAAGAACACCAAGGAGTTTGTCTACCTCGGGAGCAAAATAACATGGGACGGTCGGTCTAAGAGCGAGGTCGACAGCCGTATACATCAGGCTAGGCTTGCATTTAATAAAAGGTCGAAAATAATAGAGTCAAATAATATAGACCTAAAACTGAGAATACTCCTCATCAAGACCTATGTATGGAGTGTCTTGATGTACGGCTGCGAGACATGGTGCCTATCCGAAAGGGATAAGCGGAGACTAGAGGCTTTTGAGATGTGGTCCTATAGAAGACTCTTTGGAATTTCCTGGAGAGACCACATCACGAATGAGGAAGTTCTTCAAGGAATCGAAGGAGGAAGGCACCTGCTCAGGACCTTGTCCGAAAGGCGTGCAAGATGGATCGGCCATGTCATACGTCAAGAAGGTCTCTTGCATGCCATAATGGAGGGTATGATCGAGGGGACAAACTCTAGGGGACGCCCACGCCGAGAGTACCTGGAGGACCTGTTGGTGGACGTACGCTGCTCATCATATGCAGATCTCAAAAGAGCCGCACAAGACAGGGAAAAGTGGAAGAGAATAATGGAGGAAATTGCTGCAAACCAATCCCAGGATTGAAACCAGAGAAGAGAGAGAATAAATAAAACGGTATTATGAATTAATTAACATACTAAGTAACTTACCATCACGCCGTCTCCCCGAAGGGGTAGACATAAATAATGGACTGCCACACTTTTCTTTCCTGACATATTTCTCGTGCTTCCTCAACATTCATACATCGTTTCATGCATGCGCGTCGATTGCTCTGACTCCCCACGTTGTCGAAATTCAATATTTGATTTCCCTCGGTCTTCCTCTATTTTTAGTTCTATTTACATCGTTAACATAGACTTTTTTCCCATTCTTTTTTCATTTAAATATTTATGGGTTTGCAGGATAGACAAACCATTCGATGAATATTACCAAGGCTGGATATGTTTAACAAAAAAAAAATGAAGATCATATACAAATGTGGATCTAAGATAAATTTTTGATTTGATGAATTTAAAATAACTTTTATATCATTGTATTTTATGTTATTTGTTTCAGATTTATTTTGTGGGTGTTGGACGATCGAAGTGTGCGCGGGAGATGCCTATTGGTGGCCATGAGGTTCGCAACCCATCACACCGCGTCTCTCGCGGGGCGAAAAGAGAAGGATAGAGTGCCGCATCAGTAAAAGTGTGACAGTCCATTCTTTCTGCCTACCCTTTCGGGGAGACCGCGTGATGGTTAGGTTAGGTAGTAAGTAAGTAAAATAAAATCAATTTGAAATCTGATACACATAGGAAATTGATAATAACTTTGTTTATAATCCACAAAATATTTAAAAAAACACGACATATTTCGTTATATGGTATGTTTTACGAATGCTGGGCACTGAATTGAGTATAGAAAAAATGACTCCATGAAAGTTATGTTTTAAAATTCCATGTGGCTATTTAAATAATTTATAAAGTATTCAAGAAAAACGAGCTGGCGGGTTATGAATTTATCTAGGATTTTATATATTTTTCTTTTCAGGCGAACCATTTAAGTTGGGTGTTATAAAATGATTAAAGGCCTGGATAAAACGCTGCTGACTGTACATGCGAGGGCTGTAGTCTTTCATAGAATTTCACACAAGAGCATGTAATCGCATCCCTCTACCCTCGCCATATAATAACTCCCTAAAATACTGTAAAAAAATACTTGTTTTTTTCATGATGTATCAATGATCTGATTTATATTGTCTTTAAACACACCCCTTGCCACAACTATTCGTAGCTATAGAAGCGATACAAATGTATTTTTTGCCAGGGCTTTAAGAGCCTTTAACACTAGAACTCCATTATTCCATTATTAGAATTTCATTATTGATAAATAATAAGAATTTATATTACATCGTTTTCCTCACGTTTAAGGAGTAAGGTAAAGTATTTTCTTCCTTTACATGTCGAGAAAAGTAAGTATAAATAATTATGCTTAAGTTTTATTAATTAAATTATTAAATTTGTGCTATGCTTTCCATCTTTAATAGATATCCGGAGATAATACTTTATAAAATACTAACTATCTCAAACATAATCTTATAAAGTAGCACTTAAGTATTATTCAACCCAGTGTCTAGATATTCTTGTGAAATTTGAATATGCAAATTAATACAAACTATAAAAAAGAAAAAAAATTAACTAACTAACCATCGCACCGTCTCCCCGAAAGGGTAGGTAGAAAGAATGGACTGTCACACTTTAACCGATACGGCAATCCATTCTTCTATTTTTGCC
Source organism: Lepidostoma basale (assembly GCA_022606425.2). Classification (NCBI taxonomy): domain Eukaryota; kingdom Metazoa; phylum Arthropoda; class Insecta; order Trichoptera; family Lepidostomatidae; genus Lepidostoma; species Lepidostoma basale. The sequence continues at coordinate 453,161 of JAHDVF020001219.1, read as the reverse complement.
CCCGCGAGAGACGCGGTGTGATGGTAGCGAACCTCATCGCTACCATAGGCATCTCCCGCGCATACTTCGATCGTCGAACATCCACAAAATTAATCTAAAACAAATAATTTAAAATATAATGATATATTAAAAACAATGTTCTTTAAGATCGTGCACACGTTGTCAGCTGGACGATCCGGACTTTTGTGTTTATTTAATTTATATTCCACGTAGCCAATTTTTATGAAAAAAATATATTATAATTATTTATTTGACACATTCACCATGGAGTGTTATGTGTCATACAAGTAATAATAAATTAAGGTAACATATTTATATACAAACAATTATTACATTTATAAATAACATCATTGACTAATATATATTATAATTGAACAGTTTAAATTAACAAATATTTATTTTATTCTTAATAATTATGTGAAAAAAGGATTAGAGAAACTAACTTAAAAAAAATTTAATAACACTATAAAATCGTGAAATTCCTATAATTTTAAATTACTAACAGAGAGAAAATGATTTAATAATACAATATAATTACAAAACTGTAATTCGGCACCTAAACCAATCCAACACCAGCAAGAATTTAAAAATATTATTGAAGAAATATTCAAATTGTCATTGGAACAAATGAAAAGTTTATTTATACACCTGTCAAAAGTCTTTATATCAAAAAGAGACTGTAACAATTCGCGAGGTACCTATATATAAAACTATAATATGTGAAGCATTTAAAAACCATATTGCGAAAATCAGCCCTTGCGTAGGTAGGGGTAAAATAATACTTCGGTATTCCGTGAGAGGAATAAGCGTAAATGCGTAGTAATGTAAAAAATCCACGTATCGAATAATCGAAAACCTCTGCTCATAGTTAAGCTGGAGTTAGCGAAAATCGTCACAAAAGAAAATTGAAAAATAAAAAAATACGCATTTGACAATTTCAGATAAATTTTATGTGGACGCAAGCAAATTTTATTCGAGTTCCTTGTTTTCAATTTTTATACTTATCTTGTTCCCCGAGTTTTATTGTTACAGAACATAAACAAAGGTATTATTACAGTATTGTAAACGAGATTTATTGCCGAGTCCACAAACTTTACTCGCGTAAAATAAACATGTATGGGCAATATTACATTGTTTGGGTTTCCGAGATGCGGTTGCGGGCTTTTTTAATTTAAAAGTTCATCCATTTAACTCCCGGAGCGGGTGCGTCGTAACAGAGATGAAGGCAAATGAACTCGAGGCGCTCAACTTGTTGTTGGAAGAGGATTCCGATCGGAACGGAAAGCAAAGAAAATATCGAGAGCGGATACTGATCTAATGAGAGAAGAGAGTTAAAAGAAGCTTTAAATTTGAAAAGCTTATCTGTCTGGCGCGTGACTTTGGAAACTTAAACTGTTTGAAGCTAACCAAAGTCAGTTAATCCCGGTTCTATTTAACTTTCTGAGTATTTTATGAACTTTCGTAGTATGGCGGGAGTAATGGGACGGTTGCATTAATTTAGTGATATCACGCGATCGTCGGGGTGATAATCATATTTCCGGGTTCTATTTGGCGATCGCAGGTTAGTTGGCAATACTAATAACAACACTCTAATTTTAGAAGCTCCTATCGAATTTTGTTTGAAAATAGCCATACATTGAGAAATAACAAGATTTGTAGTGCAAAACAGTACTTTTTATTCTTTCTCTAACATATGTTATTTATGTATCAATTGTGTATTTTCTTTTGCTGTTGTATTGCTATGTGTGTACGGCGGGACATCGAGGGAGAGTAGCGTAGCTTAAATGTGGTCTGGGTCCCACTTGGTTGCAAAAATACATATTTTGTTATTATTTTTTTTTTAACTTAAGTCCCGCATGGACGCTGACGAAAGGCGCCGCTGCGCCTATAACAGCTTCGGATAAGCGGAGGGAGCCCTCTATGGCTTGGCCATATATAGTGCAAAACAATTAATACCTTGGGCATACTTGTCGAAAAACCAACGTTCATGTTTGTTCTCCAGCAGTTTTATTTCATTTTATGTGCATGACATGTTCCGCCTGCAATTTTTATATATTATATAATATTTGAAAATGACTTAGCAAGGCGAAACATGTCATTACCTCAAAATATAATTAATCTTCTAGAAAACTTTAAGAATTTTACAAATTATTTTTAAACTCTATTAATTTTATGAGTACCAATGTGGAAAATTACCTTAATACTGTTCAAATGGTGTCATCAATATTAAAAATATAATTTTTGTTTCTTCTAGAATACAGACGTTAATTATCAATCTATAAATGGAACTGTTTTGATGTTACAATTATGTACGTTTTTTCGTTTATATAAAGAATTTCGGTTAACAAATTTTTTTATATGTTAAAATGACTATTTTAATAATTTCTTCAATAATATTTTAAAATTCTTGCTGGTGTTGGATTGATTAAAGTGCCTAATTATAGTTAATTAAAAAAAGATGGATACGTAGAGTTATAAATTATATTAAATAAAATTCAAAATTTGATAACATTTTGAAGATCTTGCTAGAGTTGGATTGTTTTAAATGGCTAATTACAATTATTTAAAAGAACGGTGGATGCATGGAATATAAATTAAATAAACACGAAAGTCCGGATCGTCCAGCTGACAATATGTGAACAATCACAAAAACATTGTGTTATATTATTTTAATTTATTTATTTTATTTTATATCATTGTATTTTAAATTATTTATTTAAATAACGGATGGAGTGCCGCATCGGTTAAAGTGTGGCAGGCCATTCTTTCTGCCTACCCCTTCGGAAAGACGGCGTGATAGTTAGTTAGTTAAATTGTGAAAATCATTCTCCATAGATGGCGTTAGTGGGTCGGTTGTATAGGTTAATTCTTGAAAAAATTCACAAGTGCAACCAAATCTACATAGATGGCTGACTGAAACTGACACGTGAAGATAAATATGGATTTTGAAGTATATATACATCTTCCAAAAATTTGTCATGCATGATCACAATAACAAAGGTGGAATGGGGAATGTTGTAATTACATAAAGCGTGCGCTTAACCCAACCAATGACAGGTCATAAGTCCTGTAAACACCTTGATCATCCATGTTCAGTTTCCAGTTTACGTCTTCGTCTCTATTGAGATACAATTAAAATTAGTTAAATTGTACTTAAATGAAGTTAATAAGGGGGTATTATATTCTAGACGCCCGTATTTTAGGTGTTTTTTCGGGCGATATAATTTTTTTTCTCATAAATTATAAATTGATATTTTAACAATATTAAAAATAACAATTATAAAAAAAAATCAAACAGGTACAGGCCGGCAAAGTAGGGGTTTACACAAAAAAGTACGTCCTGGTTGGTAGGATTTTATTCCTTCCAGTGATATGAATTGTTTTTTTAATTGTTGAAGAAGAAGTAGGTACGTAATTATCGCAATAAGTCGCAACATTAAAAAAAAGAAAAAATCGCAAAATGGTGGCGATTTGAAAAAATAACCAATTTTGGTATATATATTTTTTTTTTTTTACTAAGATGTATAAAGAAGATCTGTACTAAATTTCAAGTAAATCGGTACATTAGAATATGAAATATCATGCCAACGTTTTCGAAAAACGTAAGTTTTGGAAAAACGCGTTCAATATTTGGAGTCGAGTTTGCGATCTAAGTCGTTTAATGGTGTGTTATACTTACATTTTCTCAACGTGAATATTTTATAATAATAAAATACATCAAAACGACCATGAAGTCGTTTTATAATGATTTATTGAGTATAAAAGAGTTTTGATAATTCGGGCTCTTCCCAGGTAGTCAGATTTTCCCTGCAGCCTAGTGTTCATCCGTCCGGACCGATTTTGTCGGTGCGTCACAAAAAAACTGTAACTATGAAAATATTCAGAATTACAGAAAATCCTTGTAGGTTCATATTTTAACTAATTAACTAACTAACCATCACGCCGTCTCTCCGAAGGGGTAGGCAGAAAGAATGGACTGCCACACATTTCTTTCTTGACATAGTTCCACGTTTTCCTCAGTCTTCCTCTTTTTCTGGTTCCATTTACATCGTAAACATATATCTTTTAACCAATCTTTTTTCATTCATTCTTTCCATATGTCCAAACCATCTAAATGATCCTTTCGTTATTTTGTTCATAACACCATCATTCGCATCGCATTCACTTCTTATATTTTCATTCGACACTCTATCATACACAGAGTATCCACACATTCGTCTAACAGATCTCATTTCTACTGGATTTATTCTAGGTCTAAACTTTAAAATTATGAAAAAAAAAAATAATTAAATTTTCTACACTAGAATGTCCCCTTAAAGAGAAATGTCGGCCTGAAACATTAAAAGCAAATATATAGGTTAGGGGTGACGTGTTTCGTTTTACAATGGCATTAGCAAATTTTACTGTATCAAAATGTCTTTTTCAGCGCTGGTTGTTTGGTAGTTAACGATACAACTGTGTACAACTGATTTGACTTCTAGCCGGGGCGGCCCCAATGGTAATGGTATCACCGCACGAGACCTATCGCCGCGCCGCCCGCCTGCCGTATCTTAGGTCAACGAGACCAAGAGAGTCTGACCCACAAAGATGCTCGCAGGTGCTAAGGAGCGAATGAAAATAGGATTATATCGTGGGTATTCTGCGAAAAAGCACTAAGTCAAAATTTTGCTGTTTTGACTTACCCCATCTTTGTATAATGATGGGGTTATACTATTGAAAAAATACTCTACAATCTGCAAAAACGCACTAAGTCCTATCTACACTACAAGTCGAGATATTTTCTGTAATAAGTCAACGACAAGACGACCTTCGTGGCAGAGTGGTTACGAGTCTGACTTCCATGCCAAAGGTCCAGGGTTCGATTCCCGGCGATGGCACTGTATTGTCACACTGTCTTTGTTCTGGTGTAGAAATCACGTGACAATAAAATTGCGATAAATTGGCTACCTGTCACATGTCACGAGAATCAATGTAATAGCTAAAAAAAAATTTGAAAAAAAAAAAATTATACAGTAATAGGGTCCAAAGGACCTGTTGTGTACAAAAAAAACATAAATCCGTTCAGGGAAAAAGCACCAATTACCTGGATAAATTTTCGATGATAAATTATCAATAACAATATTTCTGATGTATTCAGCGGAGCTTATGGAGCAGTACTGACTTGAAAAAATGTGAGATTGTTGGTCGGCGACATGATATCCTGGAGATGTCTAGTAAGTAATGTATACGTACTTCACTCGGGGGCAAACGTGGCAATTATTATTTTCTTTCTTTTCTCTTTTTAATAATTAATTATTATTTTTCCTAATGTAATAGGTACTGTACATAAGATACAATGATTGCATAAAAAATACCTTACTGTGGTATTATGTATCAGCGAAAATGCACAAAGTCATGTCAATCCACTATTATTTTGAAACTAATGTCCTGATAGTTCAGTTATTATTTATTAAACCATCAAATGCTGGTGCTAAGATGAGTGATCTGTCTGTGAACTGTCTGCTTTACGCGGACGATGCCGTTCTCGTTGCGGATAGTGCGGACGAATTACAAGTCTTGGTGTCGAGAATGTATAAGGTATGCAGTCGAACGATTTAATGATGAATGTCGGAAAGTCAAAGGTGATAGTTTTTGAAAGATGAGCAAATGACAGTTTGTAATATAAGTGTAAATGAAGAGAACTTGGAACAGGTGAGTGAATTTGTGTATTTAGGTAGCATGTTCACAGCGGATGGCCGAACGGACAGTGATATTGAAAGAAGGGTTGGTGCGGGTAACAAAGTGAATGGAGCTTTAAAAGTAGTTATTGGAAACAAGAATTTATCAATGAAATCGAAAATGGCTTTCACAATGGAGTTCTGGTTCCAACCCTTATGTATGGAAGCGAACAATGGAACTGGCAGAAGAAAGATGAGAGCAGAATAAATGCGGTAGAGTTGAGGTCCCTTAGACGTATGTGTGGTAGAACGATGTACGACAGAATCTCAAATGCTGATATTAGGAAGGAGTGTAGAGCGAAAGAAGGTATTATGAACAAAATTATGAAAGGTTCGCTTCGTTGGTTCGGACATATGGAGCGCATGGGTAATGAAAGAATGGTTAAAAAAGTATACGTTAACAATGTTAATGGAGTAAGGAGTCGAAGTAGACCGAGGAAAACATGGCATGACCAATTTAATCAAATATTAAAAGTTGGTCATGTCAGAAGCCGGAAGAATCGACGTGCGTGTATGACTCGATGTATGAATGTGGAGGAAACTAGAGAGGTGTGCCAGGATAGAGTAGTGTGGCGGTCCATTCTCTCTGCCTACCCCTGCGGGGAAATGGCGTAATGGTTTGTTGTTGTTGTTGTTGTTAAATAAAATGTAGTTAATAGATCAACATACCATTTTTTCAAATTGGCTTAGTAATGATTAGTATAAAAACAAAATTGTTATATCCTAACAAACTTTGATCTTCAATTATCTCAGAAGTAGTAATTTTGACTTAGTGCTTTTTCGCAGAATACCCACGATTTATTTAAGTTATTTCAATAAGGGCTGCAAGTTATCTCATTTATTAAAAAATTGACACAATTAATAACTAATGGTCTTAATGGCAAACAGCATTCTGCAGTCCAAGATTGGATTAATGTTTGAGTTTTGTCATATTAAATTTACTGTTTCTTGAACAATGGCGTAAAACACCATATTAAATAATTAATACGAATGAAAATGTCTTTCAGGCATTTTCAAATGATGAAATTTGATCGACAGCAAGATCAGAATCTATAAAACATGCATGCGACCTGTCATGACGTACGCTGTAGAGACGCGGGCTGACACTGTGCGAACCAAGGGACTACTAAGAACATCGGAGATGAAGGTCCTAAGATCAATTACTGGAAAAACCCTCCGAGATGGTGTCGGCAACGTAGACATAAGAAAAAATAGATGATAATATGCGAAATAGAGGATATCGTTCAGTGGAGTATATCCAGAAGAAGATACTGGAGGGACCATGTAGCCCGAATGGATGGTGAGAGACTTGCATATACAGTCGCTTATGAAATCCCCTCCGGACACCGCCCACCTGGAAGACCGCCTAAGAGATGGAGGGACAGCTGGATCTCATCATCCGACTAGACATGATTTCGGTGTCACAGATCGTCAGATCTATTAAAAGAAGAAGAATAAGAAGAAGAAGAAATTTGATGAACCTAGCAAGCGAAACATATCATTTCTATAAAATATAGTCAAACTTCTAGTAATGACATTCATGGCAAGTGGCAAGAGCTATTCCTGCCACATCGAAGGTCCCGGGTTCGATTCCTGGCGATGGGAGTGTGATTGTTACACTGTCTTTGGTCAAGTGTAGAATTTACGCGACAATAAAATACCTATCACATGTCATGAAAATCGATTGCTAAAAAGTTGTTTACATTAATTGGGTTCAAATAATCTGCTGTATACAAATATCTTAACTTGAAACTCCGACAAATAATGATTCAATGTTATATATGGTTTGTTCTACTATATGGCTGCGAAACCTGGACTCTGAAAGTGAATGTAATGAACCGGTTGGAAGCGTTCGAGATGCGGATATACCGCAGAATGCTCCGTATATCGTAGACCGATGGGGTCAGTAATGCAGACGTACTACAGAGAGCCAATGGAGAGCTGCTGTCGAGTGTGAAAATTAGAAAGGTCTCATATTTGGGTCATGTGCTAAGGGGAGAAAAATACCACCTCCTTCGACATTAATGGGTAAAGTGGAGGGGCGTCGGGGAGTTGGTAGAAGGCAACTATCCTGGCTGCGGAACATCAAAGAGTGGACAGGAATACCAAGATTTCAGAACCTGTTCCAAGTGGCGCAGGATGGAGATGCCTTTGCTGCATTGATGGCCAACGTTGGAGGACCTGACACGGAACCAAAAGAAGAAGAATACGAATGTCGAAAGCAAAGGGACAGTACCACATTAAAAAGGCCCATGTAGCATTCCAAAACCAACAAAGATGTTAATTCTGAAGGTATGTTAGACTAGCTTACCGTTGATATGAAGAAGAAGAAGGATTATTTAAAAAAATACTAATTATGAAATTACATAGTGTTCACAATTACATTTCTCGAAAATTAATTTGTAAATATTATAATATTACTGTATTTTGCGGACGAAAAGACGCACCCCAAAATGTATTTATCAATAGCAATTACATCCATTTAAAACAAGATTGTTCTACCATATAATCTTTCAGATAAGAAAAGAAACAGTTAAGGCTGTCAGGGCAAGGTTACAATCCTAATCTTACAATGTGATCATGGTAGAACATTTTTTTCGTCACTCGGGTCTTTTCGGCGAAGCGGCGCTCTTACGACGCAGCATTTATCTCAAATTAACTAGGGGATGGGCACCCTCCCTTCCACCAACCATGGAGCTAGCCACCAAGCAAAATAAGCAAATACTGAAACGACCTGAAAACCGAAACAAAAATTATGAAAACGATTCTGTTTAACCGCTTACGGCACTAGTTGTACAAACATACACTAGCTGTTTAAACCAACAGAACGCAACCCCAATTAGCAAGCAGATTTTGCAACCAAGGTAGGTTTGTTGGACTCTGTAATTATTTAAGTATTAATGAACCACTATGCCATTCTACATAGGTTGCCTTTTACGTTTTTACAATCGAATAGTAGATGGCGTTAGTGAGTTGTGGCATCACTGTATTTGTGAACATTGACGTTTGTTATTGCGAAGCCAGTGGCAACATAGGAATTGACCGATTAGGATGTTGATAGTGAACGTTTAAAAGAAGCAAGTTTGTGCGAAAATGATGAGCATTTAGGTGTGAGAAAGATTTGTTCCAGATGGATTCCGCATAATTTGACCGAAACGAAAAAAGGGCTCGTGTTGATTGATGTCACGAAATGTTAAAAAAAATCGACCAAAGAAGGTTCAAAATCCGTATACTATATTGGATATATTCGTATGAACCTGAAAACAAACAACAGTAGGTATACTGTTAGGGTGTTTGACGCTGAACCCAATCCCACTAAAGTTGTTCGTTCACGGAGCACTTCCAAGAAAATGATCGCTTGTTTCTTCGGTTGTACTGGACACTTTGCCACCCTTCCTTTACAGGATCGAAGAACTGTTAATGCCGAATGGTATACAACAATTTGTTTGCCAAGGGTCTTCGATGAACTAAGGAAAAACAAAAAAAAACGTCGCATCATTCTTCATCACGAAAATGCTAGCTCCCATAAAGCACGTCAAACAACTGAATATTTGAAGGAGAAAAACATCGAATTAATGTCTCATTTTCCGTATTCACCTGATTTATTGCCTAATGACTTTTTCTTGTTCCCTACCGTCAAACAAAAGATGCGCGGACAGCGATTTTCATCACCTCAAGAAGCTGTTGAAGACTTTCAAAACCATGTTTCTACAATATCAGTTTCATAGTGGAGAAAATGTTTCCAGAATTGGTTTGAACGTATTCAAAAATGTATAGACCTAAAAAGCAATTATTTCGAAAAGCAATAAAACACTTTGTTTCAAACTTGTTTGTTTCTGTTTCACTTTTTGTAAAAACATAAAAGGCAACCCTCGTATAACGTCATAAGATTAATTCAACAACAAAAAATCTACGAGCAGTTATCTTACTAACTAACTTATAATTACGCCGTCTCCCGAAGTGGTAGGCAGAAATAATAGATGGTCACATCTTTCTTTCCTGACATGCTTCTCTCGTTTCCTCAACATTCATACATCGTGTCATGCACGTACGTTGATTTCTCCGAGTCCTCAAGTGGCCGACATTCAGTATTTGATTTATTTGATCGTGCCACGTTGTCCTCGGTTTTTCTTTATTTATAGTTCCATTTACATCGTTAGCATATATACTTTTTAATATTATTGTTTCATTCATTCTTTCCATGTGCCCAATCCGTCATAATGATCCTTTCATTATTTTGTTCTTAAGACTTTCATTCGCACCACATGCACTCTATCATACACAGATTTTCCTCACATTCATCTAAGAGATCTTATTTTCACTGCAGTTCTACTTTCATCCTTCTATTGTTAGTTCTATGCCTCGCTTCCATGCATAAGGGTCGTCGGTACACGAACACCATTGTGTTTTAGATAGGCTTTTGTTTGCAATGACAACTTTAAGTGCACAATTCACTTTGTTGCCTGCCCCAACACTTCTTTCAATATCCCAGGTACAGTTATCTATTTAAATTAATTAGACTTTGATTTTAATTTATTCTAAATTCGCCATAACTCTGTGTTGCGGATTAATAGAACAAAGTTTATTTTCTTAATTTAACTTTGTACACAACACTCACTTTATTACAAAAATTAAAATTAAAAAAACAAACATGTTTCGGACACAGAGGCCTTTCATCAGTAAAATATGGTAAATATTAAAAAAAATCATGAATGTGGTCAGTTTTGACAAAATGATTTATTTCGAAACGTTTATGCTTTTGTTGTAACAAATATTTCGAATAGATTTAAATTCATAATTTTAAGTTCTAATTGAGCTCCAGGTATTAATCTGATTTTTATTGTGTCATTTTTTATTCACAAAGAAAATGTCTCTTATCCAGGTGATAAGAGACAGGCTCTGTGGCAGCTATGAAGCGATGAAAATACTGTCTGTAAACAGGACTGAGTGAAGGGAACGAGTGAGGCTTGACGCAGACCAATCCGCAGGATTGTAACCACGAAGAAGAAGACTGAGGAATGGCGTTTACTGGCCCCTTTGAGGGGGTGCCGATTATCTTGCTGGGGGGAGGGGAGACTGATCCGCAATGCCAGACCTCATCCTCCTCCTCCTTAGTTCAATTGCATGATTTTTCTTCTCTTAATATATATATAGAATAAACTTTCTATATTACCTTCCTTAGTCCACACATTAAATAAATTTCCTTTTTTCCCCCATCCGGCATTTTGTCTCCTCCCTCCCTCCTGTGCCTCCTGCTGTGCATTATTTCTTTTTTTTATTCTTTCTCTAACATATGTTATTTATGTATCAATTGTGTATTTTTTTGCTGTTGTATTGATATGTGTGTACGGCGGGACATCGAGGGAGAGTAGCGTAGCTTAAATGTGGTCTGGGTCCCCCTTGGTTGCAAATATATATATTATTTTTTTTTTTTTTAACGTAAGTCCCGCATGGACGGGGGACGGGCTAGGGAGTGCACGAGTGAAGCTGACGAAAGGCGCCGCTGCGCCTATAACAGCTTCGGGTAAGCGGAGGGAGCCCTCTATGCCTCGGCCATATAATGGCGTTTGTGGCCCGATACATGTTTGAGAAAAGTGCATTTTTTTTTGTAATTCATCAAATGACCTTATTATTTCGCAGTATGGTCATTTTTGAATTTAAAGAAAATATCAGATTAGTATGGAAAATAATGTCAAATGATAATTACACGAAAAAATAAAATAAAATAATATAGGAATAAAATTCTGATATTGTAGGCATTTCGTAAGATGACAAAATCACAGAAAAATAGTCGTGTGAATAGTCTAAGTCTTGGCGTGCTTGGTTGCGGGGGGGCCCGTTAATGGCACATTTAGTTTGTCAGAATAGGGGAGCGTAGCGGTCGTTGGTATGCGTAAAGCCCTCTGGGAAATATCGTGACGTGGAAATATAGTGATACACATTTCTAGCTTCAAACCTTTTGTTATCGCTTCCACTTGAACATATTTTCACGAAAGTTCGCATTGCTAAAGAGTACGTTTAATCTGTTTACAAAGGAAAAAGAAACAAAATATCAGTACATAACTACAGCGGTATTTTAATACTCTCAGGGCTTATCTCTCTAATGATTTCCTCCTCTCTCCCCGTGACCTAATGAGCCCGTGCGGTGCTGGGAGGTCAGCGGGATATTTTATTTCAATGTATTTAGAAGTGTGAAGCAGTTTATATTAATCCAACTTTTATGGGTCTTAGCTTATTAGACACTGTTAATTATTAATCAATATTTGTAATCGATATATGCATTCAGATACACACATTAATTTGGTCATGCTCGGTCTCCCTCAACTCCGTACTTCAGTTACATTTGTCCGTACCAACGCAGCGATCCTTTCATAATTTTGTTCATAATATCTTATTTCGCTCTCCATTCCTTTCATATATCAGCATTTGAGATTCTGACGATCTTCTTCTCCCAGTTCCATGCTTCGCTTCCATACTTAAGGGTTGGGACCAGAACGGTCGTTGGTAGTATCGTAAATAAATCTTTGAACTATTAATATATACAATAAATAAAACAATGTGTGAAAATGTGGTGGTAAGATATTAATTATCATAATCTCCAACGGGTTGGACGCGTTCATTCGTTTTTGATGAAGATGTACGTCTTAATAAAATATTCAGACAAGCTCGGTATACGTATCCCGGGTACAGATGTTTATCCGACTTGCAGCGGAGGGCGCGCGGGGGTGTAAATGATACGAGAGCACCATCAGTCAGCGCGTGAGTTTACAGATGTTGTGTCCATTAGGCTCGCTGTCAATTTATCACCAAACTGATGGGCCCTGGGGTGGCAGGAGACCGATAAAAAATGAAGTCTTCTGAGTTGCCGTGTCTTTCAACGCCAAGATTCAACATAACTACGCCCACAGAAACAATAAACGCGCTTTACTTTAGCTGTTTGCCTAATGGCCTGACTCCCGCCTGAAAGAATCGGCGCGCTTTTTGCTTACATAATAATATGTCCTGCTTAGCAGCTTTTGCTGATACCATCGCTTTTATTTTTTTGACCATTTTTATGTTACGTTAAAATAATGAATCGGGCATTTACCACTTTATTCCAATAATAACGTAAATGTTTATAATTGACTTGATTGTAAACGTGTAAAACTCCTTGAACAAAGATGTAAAACTCCATATTAAATTATTAATATGTATGAAAAAACGATAGTTATCAAAGAGTTTTATTATAATATTTATGTATGAAATGTTTCGCTCTTCTAATGCATTATCAAATGTGAAACATGTCATACATAAATATTATAATAAAACTCCTTGAAAACTATAGTTTTTTCATATAAATTAATAAATAAAACTATGTTTTTTTAACTCCTTCCACTTTTGTCTTTATTTCGACAGCGACTGGTTTCATCAGGCTCGCTGGCATCGTTGGCTGTCGAAATAAAGACAAAAGTGGAAGTAGTTAAAAAACATCGTTTTATTTAATTATTATTTAAAATGAACTTGCATCAAGCGATTTCAGTAAAATCATTTGATTATCGTAAATGTTTCATTTTAAATTTGGTGTATTGAATTGTTTTTTTGCAAAGATTTTTTTTTTACTTTTCCTACAGAGAAAAATGTCTTCGTTACTTGCCAACTTATCCCGTGTCATAAAATTAGAATGGCCTGCCGTATCAGTACTACCTTTTCGAGATGTCTATTAGCATTCATTAGTCGTTGCTTAAGAAAATAAAATGTGAAAATTCACAGAACACGCCCGCCTGATAGCATTCGGAAGGTGATAAAAAATGCTCAATTGGTGGAGTTTGTATAAAATACAGTTCTCTGGAACTATTCATTACTCTTCTAATTGAATTGAGCGTGATAATTTATATCTTGTTATCTTGTCGCGCTGCCTGGAAAAAACCTTAATTGCCTACGTAAGAATCGAGCTCGCCATATTATCCCGAATTTTATCATTGTCGTTCTAAGAAGCGGCCCGCTAAAGCCCACGCCAATTTATATGCAATGAACAGCAGCAACCTTTTAGGCGAAAGGGCTCGTACATTTATATTCCAGCGAGGGGCACCCTAATCCGAAAAACATCCTTTTTATTTTATAGCAGTTCGATTAAACATTTCTCGAACCAAGGAAAAATGCGAGTTTTTGAAAACTTTGTAAATACATAAATCATTCAAGTCATACGATGTGAATTCGTGGGCTGTAAATAATATGTTTTTAATATGGGCATACAAGCAAAATGAAATGTATTCAGTTATTACAACTTCTTTTTAATAACGACATATGGAATGACATATGGAATAGAAACGAGAGCTGACACAATCAGAACAAGAAACCTCCTAAGAACCACAGAAATGAAGACTCTCCGATCCGTTGCGGGAACGACACTCCGAGACAGAATACGAAATTCTGAAATAAGAGATGTCGTGCGATGGGGAAGACTGAGAAGACGCTACTGGAGAGATCATGCGGAAAGAGTGATAAATATAGCCGCAAATAAAGTACCATCGGAAAATCGACCTACAGGAAGACCACCTAAAAGATGGCGAGACAGTTGGACATATACATCCCAGGAACAGGCTCCGAGAAATAACAGGACAAAGTCCTAAATAAAGCAGAAGAAGAAGAACTTCATTGTAATCTTCTTCCTCAACCTTGTTCTCTCTACTGCTGGATATAGGCCTCTTTCTCTCTTGCCAAACGTATCTATTGATTCATGTCGTTAGCCTTTCTCACACACTATTAACCAACTATTGATGAGGTTACATCCTAGGCCCATCTCTTCTACAGCTTTCCGATACCTATTTTTCTCCAAGGTCTTTATTTGATTAATAAGGCGTCCACCTATTGTTTACTTGTTTTGTTGTTTCCTGCCCATTTATTAAAATATATCTGTAAGATCCACGTTGTAAACAATATTAATACAATATAGTTGTTAAAGTAAATACTTGAAAATGTTTAACTATTATACTTTATTACAAATGATTAGATACACAATTTGTCTTCTTGTCCATTGAAACCCAATTTCTTTAAGAGATTTATAGGCAACAGCAGGGGAACAGAGCAAACGAAATATATCATTATAATAAGTCGGTTTACCTTGTATCTGAAACTGTCAATATATTGAACAAAAATTTTATTTCGAAATTTATGTAAAATTTTGTGGGTAATTTTCACATTTTTATTTAGGAACATGGATGATATCAAGTGGGAAATATTTTCTTAAGGTTTAATTAAGGATTATTGACTTTAAACTTATTGTTTGGCCTTTCACGATGCAGAACCAACATGCCAATGGTTATGCCGGTAGGTAAAGCAACATCTTTGCTAAATCGTGTCAGCCCGGAGGTCGACGTATTTTGTGAAAGTGTAATTCATTATGATATTTTATTATGTATTATTTATTGTTGTGTGTTTTGATCTTTTTATTAATAATTTTATGTAACATATTATAATATATAAATAAAATTAAATGATATATAATAAAAGCGCTGCGCTCGGGTTAAGAAATTTGTAAGTTCAAGTCTTGGAAGATTGTTTAATTATTATAAATATTATATAACGACCTTCGTGCCAGAGTGGCAAAAGCTATGATGCCACACCGAAGGTCTCGGGTTCGATTCGACAATAAAAATGGCTAAAGACCTATAACATGTCATGAGAATCATTTACTTAAAAATTATATAATTTATTGGGTTGTTATTGGGTTCAAAAAACCTGTTGTATACAATTATATGAAAAACGCAACGAGAAACTGAAGGTCCAAATTGTTTTATTAATTAATATGTAAACTGTTAAATCATAAAACTCAGTTTTTATGTACGAGTGTCACAATTTTTTTTTCGCGACAGCTGTTTCTTCAATTTAAGTCAACGTATAAATAGTAAATGACGTTTTTTTTTAAATAACTTTAATAAGGTATCTAAATCAACTCCAGCAAGAATTTCAAAATTATATTAAATAAATTATTCAAAATGACATGGGAACAAGAGAGATATTATGTGAGATTGAGGCTATTATAAGATGGAGCAGACAGCGAAAAAGGGACTGGTACGGTCATGTTCAAAGAATGGACACCACCAGACTCCCCTATAATGCATTGCATTATCAGCCTCATGGGACTCGTCCTCGTGGAAGACCTCCAAAAATATGGAAGGACATTAGGGAATCTACCTCACAGGAGGAGCAATACTCTGGAGAACAGGACACATAGGTCTACAGTAAGGAAGAAAAAGAAGAAGAAGACATAGGAACAAATACACATAAATATTTATTGTTTCTTGAACAATGATGTAAAACTCCATATCAAATTATTGACATTTGATAATGCCTTAGAAGGGCGAAACATGTCATACATAAATATTATAATAAAACTCCTTGAAAACTATCGTTTTTAATATATATCAATAAAATATGAAAAACGACAATTCCCTGGTAAGAAGTCGGCTGGAATATAGTTCCGTTATTTGGTCACCGCCTGGGATCCGATATTCTCTGTTGGTGGAGCGAGTGCAGAATTTTTTTTTGCGCTTTCTTTACCTCAGGGAGCGCGGTTATTACCCGTCGCTCTTTCCGACTGAATTCTTGCTAGGTATGCTAAGCTTCCAACCATTGGAGAGAAGGAGGAATATTCACTTGGGAGTTCACTTCTTTCGGCTGATTGGCGGCCGTATACAAAACTCGGATGTCCTGAGTGATGTAGGTCTATTTGTCCCTGATAATTACCTTCGTCAAAGACAGCACAGACTGTTTTATTTACCGCGCTGCAGAACCAACCTGCCAATGGTTATGCCTGTGGGTAGGGAAATCTTATTGCTTAATCGGATCGCCTCGGAGGTCGACATATTTCGTGACCGTGGGAGTTGCAATATCAATGTTATAATTATTTATAATTCTTAAGCTTATTTTTTTTTATGCTTCTCTTTTGAATTTTCATAATGTAATTGCAAACGATCTGGAAATATGTCTGTAATGTTTGTAATTTTTATTAAAATAAATTAAATGAAATACACAAAAAGGCTAGAAAATTCATGAAAATTGTGATATATAAAAACAGAGTTTTATAATTTAACAGTTTATAATGTTGAAGTGTATAGTGTTTCGGCCGAAACAATGGACTATTTAATTAATATGTGATACCAATTTGAATATTTTAATAAAGTCTATTATTTACGAACATGGTCCCAAAGCACAGTGATCGCGCGAAGCGGGTGAGTACTTGGTATTTTGATCGCCTAGTTTGTTTGGTCCGACCCACCGTGCGGCGGGCGGCCGCAGCCTCCGCAGCAGCCGCGGCGGACGCCGGCAGATGGCGCACGCGCCGGCTCTCCGCACTGCGGACATTGCAGCCGGACTCATTGCATTTAGCTTTCCCGCCAATTATTTCCATGGATCATCGATACCATTGATAAGCTTTTAAAAATACCATTACGCAATAAATGGTACTATAAGCTTTTCATTCATTATGTTCATACAACTTACGATTTGTTCTGTTTTATTTTTATTTGTGGCATGTGGCACTAAAATTTTGTTCTTCTACCGATCCTTATGAATCGAAGCGAAGCATGGAGCTGGCAACAGAAGGATGAAAGTAGAATAAATGCAGTAGAAATGAGATCTCTTAGACGAATGTGTTGATACTCTGTGTATGATAGAGTGTCGAATGAGAATATAAGAAGTGAATGCTGTGCGAATGATGGTGTTATGAACAAAATTATTAAAGGATCATTAAGATGTTTTGGACACATGGAAAGAATAAATGAAGAAAGAATGGTAAAAAGACGTTAATAGAACGAGAAATAGAGGAAGACCGAGGGAAACGTGGCACGATCAAATAAATCAAATATTGAATTTCGGCCACGTGAAGAGTCAGAGAAATCGACGTGCGTGCATGACACGATGTATGAATTTCGTGGAAGCGAGAGAAATGTCAGGAAAAAAAAGTGTGCCAGTCCATTATTTCTGCCTACCCCTTCGGGGAGGCGGCGTGATGGTTAGTTAGTTAGTTAGTTATATAAAATACAACATATGATCAGTAAGCTCTGGACAGAATCCAGTGGGTTGGTGTGCAAATGAGTTAATACATATGTAACAAATATGTAGAATTCCACATTGAATAATTGATTCGAAATATTTTATACAAGTTTTATTATAATTTATGAGAATGACATGTTTTGCCTTTCTAAACATTAATTCTTTTTATAAAACTTGTATAAAATATACGTTTTAATTCGTAGTAATTATTTAATTGTTCAATAAATAATTAAATCATCCAAATAATAAAACCTTCCGAAATGACACGTTTCGCCTTTTTAAGCTATAATTCTTTAGAAAAGGAAACATGTCATTCATAAATTAAAATAAAACTTCTAGAAAAGAGACGTTTTTTTTCCGTGTTAATTATTTTGTTGATACTTTGCTAAAAAATATTATTAAATTATTTATTGAATAATGATGCAAATCTTCATATAAAATAATTAAAATTTTCTAGAACTTTTATTTCATTTTAAAAATATATGTTTCGCCACGCTAATGCATTATCAGTATCATTTGACAATGTTTTTGTAAGGTAAAATATGTCATTCCTAAAATATATTATAAAAATATTCCGATCGTATTAAATAAGGAAACTTAGTGCCATTTTCAGGGAGCAAGCTGCTGAAACCGGTCGACGTTAAACAAAAGTGGTAGCCCACTAAATATATAATAGTAAAGAAATTTTGTATATATTTTTTTATGTATTTTCATTGTTTAATGATACAATGTTTTGTTGCTTGTAGATTTTCCTTGTAAAACCCTTTGGAGGGAGCAAAGCTTAATTAATAAACACATAAAAAGATTCTATTATTTAAAAGTTTAGTCACTAAGAGCCTCGTCATTCAACCAATAGCACGCCCCGGTGAATGGGGGATTAGAGTTGAAAAATGTTTCGAAACAAAAAAAGAGTCGGAAAATTTAGCGGGATTGAAAAAGCCGTTTATGATATTATTATTTTTTCAACACGCGGACGTAAAGCAGACACCATTTTACTGAAAATTCTTCACTCGTATAAAAAGTTTTCAATTTAAGTGATAGGCACACGTTTTGTCCTTGCAAATATTTTACAAGAATGTGTATTATAGGACAATTTAGCCGCAAACATATCAAATAAAAATCGATGTTCCGGTGTACCTTATTTACACAACAAAATAAATGTATCCAACTTTTTAAATGCTGTAGCTTAGAATGTAGGCCACGTGAGAAATCAGAGTGCATGAAACGATGTATGAACGCTGAGGAAGCGAGAGAAATATGCCAGGAAAGAAAAGAGTGGCGATCCATTATTTATGCCTACCCCTTCGGAGAGGCGGCGTGATGGTTAGTTAGTTAAATACTGTCATATCACGCTGCTCCTGAAGGGACTTCACTGGCTTAAAATCTGAGAGCGAGTAAAATACAAATTGTGTTTGACAGTGTTTAAGGCTCGACACCAGAGAGCGCAAACGAATATTTCGGGCCTCTGCGTGACACCTATGCCAACGAAAAGGCAACGTTCACTCCGATGAATATAAATAAGCGCAAACAACATAACAATTCCAGATGGAGCCAATAAAGCAAGTTTCAATGATCGTGCTTTTAGCGTTGGGGGTCAGTTGGTGTGGTATAGCCTCTTTGTTAATATTAAGTATGAGGATAGTGACGTTAAATTTAAGAACCTTCTAAAGACTGCCCTGTTCGGTCAGTCATTTCCTAGTGCGCCCTTGGAATAATTGATTTTACAAAACGGCGCACTTAAAATAATAATAATAATATATTAGATTTTAATATGTAGATTATTTTATGATCGCGAATCACAATGGTTAAACATAAAAAAAATAATATTGGTATATATTAGTGGTCCTGTATTTAATTCACACTGGGGAAACGATAGCCCTGTCTATCTAGCAACCTTCAGAATTTGGACAGCACATACAGAAGAAAGAAACAGAAAGAGAAGTAGGAATAAGAAACTTTACCCAATTATTCTCTGAAATGTATTTGTGTATAAAAATATATTAAAGTGGTTTATTTTAGAAATCGATCTCAAGACCTATCGGAAAAGTTTCGAGTGAAATGAAAGGTTAAAAGGTCGGATAATTAATTCGCTATTTGCTTTAAACACATTTAAGTATTTACCAAACATTTGTAATAGAGGAGGTTTTAAATTTACCAAAAATACTTGTTGTACAACTCTGATATTGTTGTTTAAATTAATATCCGATCCGATTAGTCGGAGCCAATTAACTTCTGATTAGAGTGTATTGAGACACCCAAGTTAAAATGAACGCATCTTAATTTCTTATTCTTTTTTTTAATAGTAATAATAAATATATTATAATAATATGCTAACTTTTAAAGCGCCGTTTTTGTGATGTGATCACCTCAAGGGCGCATTAAGACGTATTTTATATCTAAATGTTATCTGCATCTTTTTGATATTCGATTAGAAAGTATAATAGAACAAAATACGCAGGTTTTAAATTGGGCATGAAATATGAAAAAGATTGGTTTTCAGCTTAGATCTGAAGTCTGTCGGATCATTTATGCATCTGAGGTGTGACGGAAGATTGTTCCAAGCTAATGGACCGGCTACCGCAAACGCTCGATCCCCGAAATTTGTACTAGGCTAACGCTTTGGCTCAACTAATCTTTCTATTCTTCCTCTTAGTTAAGGTCGTATGACCTATTTGTGACGGTGAGTTGTCCTGGAATGATGATGTCTTGCCATCTCTTCATCTTTTTGGCGGCCTTAGTAGTCTCTTGCTGCTCGTATGTCAGGTAAGAAAAGTGTGGCATCAATTATTTCTGCCCACCCCTTCGGGGAGATGGTTAGTTGGTTAGTTAGAGCTCTTTTGAAATAGAGATAATACGATATCCTTGTATGATGAAACTTATCATAATATATAATACGGTAATTTTTAAATGTATTTGTTTCTCCCCTTTCTTCTTTCTCTTAAGTAATATAAAACGTAATTCACGTTCGAAAAAACCAATTTTTCTGCCCACCCAGTGTCTGCTGTTCCAAACCGGTTTATACAAAATACATTAATACGAAAATTTCGCAGGACCGGGACCAACTAAACTCTGACTTTGGAATTGACTTAGGGGAAAGTTTTTCAACACTTAAAAGAAAAAGTTCCCAACACTCGCGTGTATCTAGTTAGTATTTTTTAGAAAATACTCGATCGGTATAATTTTAATTATTGGAAATTTGGGATATTTTTGATATTCATTGGGATCACATCACATATTCTGAAGCAAAAATAATACCTAACATTAGATATTAATATTCTGAAGCAAATCAAATATTGAATGTCGGCCATGTGAGGAGTCAGAGAAATCGACGAGCGTGCATGACAGGATGTATGAATGTTGAGGAAGTGGGGGAAATATCTCAGGAAAGAAAAGTGTGGCAGTCTACTCTTTCTACCTATCTCTTCGGGGAGACGGCGTGATGGTTTGTTAGTTAGTTTAAAAATACCTTATTTGAGTATAATATAGGGTGTTTTTTTAGAGGTTTGGTTTTTAAACTGGCATCTATGTGTCTACAGACTGTTAATTTAACAGTGAATAGTTGATTTGTAGTTAATACGTTTTGCCATTTTACGCAGTTGCTCAATAAAGGTGTCGAAAATTGGACTTCATATTTGCGCTTCATTCGAGCTAGCTGTGGGTGGCGCTCATATGCCCGAAATTATATTTAAAAAATAATGGCATAAAATTATCTATTAAATAAAGCCAATATCAAAAATATTAACATTGTTTTAATGTGTTTTTTTTATTTTAAATTTGTCACACTCCGGACAAGGATTTCCCCCCCCTGCTGGACCCCGTCCTCTCCGTTTCACCAGCCCCTGGCACGCAGCCACGAATCTTCTCCATACCGCATGTGGTGGGGACATGGAATGTCAGAACTTAAATTTTATTATTCTGCTAAATAAACACTTACATGTTTTATAAATGGACATTCGTTTGTTTCTCGCCACATGTAAGCACGTTCTAGGAAAGCAAAACATGTTACTCTCAAAAAATATCAAGTTAAGTTCTTGAAAACTGGTATTTTCACCATTGCTTAATACACAAAGAAGTACTTAAATTAGGCCAATTACATGTTACCACAAATATAAATGAATGAACAGAGGTAACATTATAGACTTATGAAACGAGATTTAACTAAACTAAAATCAAAATAAAACTAAGGTATATAATAGTATAATAATAATAATAAAAAAAATAGTATAATAATAATAATACAAATAAAGGAATATAACATTATAGCACTATACACACCGAAAAGTTGCTGCAACTATTTTTTTTAAATCATAAGCGTTAAGGTGAAAAATAAAATCAAGCATTGTTTTTCTATTTACTAATAAACACAGTAAAAAACATTTGATTTCTTTATAAGTGTATTTACAATATTAATTTTCTTTTTATTAATAATTAAAAAAAAAATTTACACATTGAAATTATTAAGCCATTCCCAGCAAGCTGAGTGTCACACAAAGAGCAATCAGCTTCCTGGATAGGGTCAGAAATAAGGACATACGACCCAGGAAAAAAGTCTCCGACGTCATCACGTTGGCCGCAATCCTTAAGTGGCTTTGGGAGGGACACGTGACTCGTGACCCAGATGAAAAGTGGACAAAGGAGGAGCACGGCGAAGCGTGGAATTGGGCACCCACAGTTGCGTTGGCGCGACGATATCCGGAAGAGTGCAGGAAGTACCAGGATGGGGATCGCTAAGAATATAAGGAAGTGGAAGTGGAATGGACCGCCACAAAAGGTTGAAGAAGAAGGAGAAGAAATATTGATAATAAAATTATTTAATATAATTCTTGGTAGCTATCTGTGGCTTTATCCCACTGCATGCCTATTGGGCATGCTGGGGACCCATCTCTCATGCGTTTCTGGTATTATATATATTTTTTATGTTTTATCTGTTCTCAATAGATGCCTTAAACTATAATTGTTGCTGGTAATATCTTTTGAAAAAATAAACTGAATTAATTTGATTTGATGAATTTAAATTGATTAAATTAAAAAAGGATCCCTGAGATGGTTTGGACATATGGAACGAATGGATGAGAATATAAGGGTTAAAACGTTGTACACAAGCAGCGTGGGTGGAAAAAGAAGCCGAGGTAGACCGAGGAAAACATGGCATGACCAAATTAATCAATTACTAAAAGGCGGCCACATTCGAAGTCGGAATAATCGACGTGCGTGCATGGTACGATGTATGAATGTAGAGGAATCCCGAGAGGTATACCAGGACAGAGCATTGTGGCGATCCATCGTCTCTGCCTACCCCTCCGGGGAAATGGCGTGATGGTTAGTTAGTTAGTTAGTTTTAAATTGATTATAGCTGACATATTTGAATAATTGATACTTTTATTTTTAATATCACCAATGATTGAGCAGTGCCAGAATCGAAGATTGTGAAATCTGCGTCAATTGAGGGCCAACGGTATAAATTAAGGATAACAAGAAGAGAGATTTGCGTAAAATTTTGAGTAGGAAAAAAACATTAATTATTTTAAATGTTTAGTCGAGTGACAAAGTTGAAATAATAATTAAATGTAATAACACGTAAAGCGTACATTTTCATTAATTGATAAGATTTTCACACGCTTACACGGTCCGTCAGTTAAGCCATATAACGTCTCCCGGGGGAACGTTAGGGAACTAATTTAATTATTTTAAACGGTTACTTCAACACATTATTTTATATAAGCAAAATGGGTTAATCTAAAATACGTTTATTCACAGTATGAGATCTTAATTATTGTTATTAAAGTTATCGCGCTTGTACTAAGAAATTTCTTATTAGGTCATTTTATATAATGGACATTTTATGTAATGATATTCTTTTGTTTTTGAAAATTTGGTTTGGTTCATGTGGTGCTCCTGTTAATTTGGAGATATTTCGCGTATAAGTGAATTGTTTTGGTCAATTTAACTGTTGCCGCACTTTATAATAGTTAATTGTGACACGTAATACGTTTGTCCTGTTTTGCTGTTAAAATTATATTAGTTTTATCGTTTTTATAAAGAATTTCGACAGGTGCAAAAATATTTTTTTCATTTGTTTCAATGACAATTTGAATAATTTCTTCAATATTATTTCAAAGTTCTTGCTGGTTAAGTGCCTAATTACAGCTAATTTAAAAAACGGTGGATACGTATAACATAAAT
This sequence comes from Lepidostoma basale, assembly GCA_022606425.2. Classification (NCBI taxonomy): domain Eukaryota; kingdom Metazoa; phylum Arthropoda; class Insecta; order Trichoptera; family Lepidostomatidae; genus Lepidostoma; species Lepidostoma basale. Next base: position 429,228 of record JAHDVF020001219.1, on the reverse strand, counting down.
TAAATAAACACAAAAGTCCGGATCGTCCATGTCAACATGTGCAACATCGAAAAAAACATTATGTGTTATTACATTATGTGCTAAATTAAAAAAACGGCGGATTCGTGGAACATAAATTAAATAGACAATATGTGCACCATCTAAAAAGAACATTTTGTGTTAAATTATTTTTTATTTTGTTATTTTATTTTATATCATTGTATTTTATATTATTTGTTTTAGATTTATTTTGTGGGTGTCGGGCGATCGAAGTGTGCGCGGGAGATGCCTATTGGTGGCGATGAGGTTCGCAACCCATCACACCGCGTCTCCCGCGGAGCGAAAAGAGAAGGATGGAGTGCCGCATCAGTAAAAGTGTGACAGTCCATTCTTTCTGCCTACCCTTTCGGGGAGACGGCGTGATGGTTAGTTAGTTAGTTAGTTATATAATGGAATCAGCTCGTAATAAAATTTTGTTTTTCCCCAAATTTGACTCATCATTTTCTAAGATAAACTTTCTTTATACTAAAGATTAAAAGCCTTCGAAACCCTTCGCGTTGAATTATGTAACAAATAAATTAACGAACGCTTACATTATACAAATTGTTTTATTATATACTATCATATATTTTCATTTGATTAATACTAGCGTTATGGCATTAAATTTATCTATTACCAGGATTGCTGGACTCTTAGTATTCCGTTAAAAATACATTATAACTCTTTATTCTAAAGATTACAAGCCTACGAAACCCTTCGCGTTGAATTATGTTAAAAATAAATTAATGAACGCTTTCATTATACAAATTATCTTATTATAAACTATCATATATTTGCATTAGATTAACAATGACAGCTGGAAGGGCCTGGAGAACATTGGCGAGAGACCGAGAGAGATGGCGCGGCGTGGGGGTGAAGAGGCTTACGTCAAGCAGTGGATGGAGACAAGCTAAAGAAAAACACTCAGCTTTATGGCACTAAATTTATCCATTACCAGCAGTGCAGGAATTTTAGTATTCCATTAAAAATATATGTTTCAAGGATTAATTTTATCTCAATAGAGACGAAGATGCAAATTGTTATTTTTTTAAACAGAATATGGTGGTCGAGGCGTTTACGAGACATATGACCTATCATTGGTTGGATTAAGCGATCGCTTTATGTAATACAACATTCCCCATTCCGCCCTTCTTACGACCACCACGTATGAATTTTTTTTGAAAGATGTATATTAGGGTGTCCCTTATTTTTCAAAGTTTTAATTTTACAATGCATAGGCTATTGTTTTATTCATTTGGGGCTAAAACATCCAAAAACAATTTTTTTCCTTATTCGGAACAGTGTAACCCGTGCCGACTTGCGCGCAAAGATCTCCCATACAAATTGCGTCATAGGAGCGGCGCGTTGTCGTTGTTATTATCATTTATTGTTAGCTTGTCGGGTAGTAAGCACGGATTGTTTTATATTTCGAAGATATCAATGAAACTAAGAAGCAATTAAAAAAGTATTTTCTTGGTTGGTGAAGTAAATCACCAAATAACAGATGTAAACTACTATCTAATCGTCAATTTCTCGCAGTTCTATTTTTCAACATACGTGAAGTTAATTTAACTTTTAATGAAAGTGCTAATGCTGTCATTCTGGAGTGCAATATATTCTGAAAAAAGGCTAGAATACCTACCAGAGGTGTTCTTAATTATGTTAAGAAGTTAGTAGATCTGTATCAGGTCTGATGAGAACTGCAAAAAATAGCAAGAAGATTCAAGACTTACATAGGCGCCGCGAAGAGAACTTTCAACTTGAATTAGATAATTTATTCGATATCGCACATGCCGATGCTCTTAAATGTGCTGTGATACGACAGCATCTTATACAGGACGCTTGCATGGAGCTTGTGTGCAAAAACTTGAAAGAGATTTGTTACTCTTTGCTTGCCGCAATCATATATACGAACTGATGCTCAAAAGTGCGTTTGAATCGCAAAATCAATTATACGAGAAAATTATAGCGAACTCATTGAGCTTGCTATTGTTTTTCTGGATGGAGGTAATAATAATAAATTAAAAATCAGACATTCTGGCCCAATGCATCAAGCACGATGGATGGCAAGAGCTATTTACTCCTTAAAAATACGTTTGCTGCAGTCCCAGTTTAAAATGTGCGCTAAGGACAAACAAGCTTTACGAGATGTTTGTTTATTTATTGTGGTAGTTTATGTAAAGCCCTAGCTTGAAAATAGTTTGGCGATAAAAGCTCTAAATCAAGATTTTTGATTTTTAAAGACCTTAAAAGATTACGAAGAAGTTGACAAATTCCAAAGAGGTTTTAAACAAGTTCAGTCAACATTTGTAGTAATTGTCAATGGAAATAGCCGTCCTTTTAATTTTTGATGACAACCTTGATGAGCAGACTGAAGAAAATATTGTTGAAAACTTACAAAAATAAAGTTTTGGTGATTCGGGAAAGAGATATGTTCCATCGAAGGAACAGATGTCTGGCTTTCTATATCGTACGTAAGTAGTGTTGAATCTAGTATTTAATTTAGAACTTATTTGTTTTATTTAAAGGTACTACAAGTATCTGTTATCTTGTTTTATGGAAATCTTTGAGTGATTTTATTTCTGTCAAGAGTTAAGATTTATTTTCACGACTGAAACTTGATAATAGTTTCCTTCAAGAAATGGTATCTTCATAGAAAGACAGCGCGGCGTTTGTGGAAGCTAAAAAGAAGGGTACTAGCTTAAAAACAGTTAATGACACAGCTGAAAGAGCTGTAAATCTAATGACAGACTTTTATGGTTTGACTACCACAGATGAAGAACATAAGTAGTTCATGTTATGTTGTGTGCAAGAACATAGAAAAAATTATCCAGACTGTAAAAAAAGAAACTTTGAAGAGGAAATATCTAAGTAAAAAATGAAAATTTGCATCTTTTTTGATAATTACAAGAAAAGTATTACATAAATATATGTTTTCATCAATATTTATCTAACATAATGGTTTTAAGTGATCATTTACAACTACATTTAAGAGACACTTAAAGTAGATATTTTTTAAAACTTTGAGGCCAAGTCGGCACGGGTTAGAATTAACGTAGGAAGTTGATATTCTGTATTTGGGTAACTAGTAGACTATTAAACATAATTAGGGGGTATGCGTTTCAATAATCCAACAAAATATTTTTTTGGCCATATAAGGGACACCCTAATGTATATATGCTAATATGTTGAGGAAAACTTAACATATTTTTGTTCAATCTACACTAGTGCCATCTATTAAGATTAGGGGTAAGCATTAAGCATAAATCTTTATTAATGCAATGCGAAAGGCCACGCAATTATCTTACATTGCTAGATAACGCCTGAAGATGGCTCTCAGTTTTTTTATACAACATTTTGAATGTATACAAATACTTGTATATTTAACCCATTGCGGTTTGGTTAATTCCAGTATTTGTCTACAAGTATTCGTATACATTCAAAATGTTGTATATATGTTTTAAATTGATATAAGTAAAAAAAAAGCAAGTATGACCTTGTGATGAACGTGTCAAAGTCTAAAGTTATGGTATTTGAAAATAAAGAATGTATGACGGATTGTGACATAAGTGTGAACGGTGAGAAATTAGAGCAAGTTACCGAATTTATTTATCTGGGAAGCATGTTTACAAGAGATGGAAGAATGGAGAAAGATATCGGAAGAAGGGATGGTGCTGGAAATAAAATAAATGGTGCACTCAAAGTCATCACCGCAAATAGAAATATACCGACTGAAGCAAAGATGGCAGTGCACAATGGAGTTTTAGTCCCGACCCTTGTGTATGGAAGTAAAGCTTGATGTTGGCAGAAGAATGATGAAAGTAGGATAGATGCCGTAGAAATGAGGTCACTTAGAAGAATTTGCGGAAAAACAATGTATGATTGAATATCTAATGATGAAGTAAGAAAGTAATGTAAGGCGGATGAATGCGTGATAAATAAAATCAAGAAAGCGTCACTAAAATGTTTTGGACATATGGAACGAATAGATGAGGGAAGAATGGTTAAAAATATATGTATAAGTAGTGTGAATGGAAAAAGAAGTCGAGGAAGGCCAGGAAGACATGGCATGACCAAATGAATAAATTATTGAAAGGTTATGTTCGAAGGAATGACAAATTTGATAATGCCTTAGAAGGGCAAAACATGTCATTCCCATATAATATAATAAAACTTCTAGAAAACTAGCGTTTTCATTCGTATAAATTATTTAATATGGAGTTTTACACCATTGTCCAAGAAACAATAAATTTATTACTTTAACTTATTCAATGACAAAACTTCTATAAAACACACGCTTTTCTTAAAAAATTAAAAACACCATACACAATTGATGAAGCAAAAATCAAATGCAAGATTTAAAATCATTTTGTTAATATTTTATGCGAAGGATAAAAACCATCACGTAAGAGTTAAATAGTTCAGAGTAAGTTTTGTCGTAGAACCACGTCTTGTAATACCTTTTTCAACTTAACTCTTTAATGACTCTTTAATTACTCAACTCATAAATCGAAGTTAACGAGGCGCGAGGTTAACACAATACTCGTGTATTGCTCTGTCCTAGTTTTTGGGGCAGACAAAATGTATTTTTAACAGAAAATCCAAATTAAGAACGACGACTGTATCATTGTCGATCTTAACAACAATCTCATTTTTTATTCTTCATATCTTCTTCTTCTTCTTTGATGGCCCTACAGCCCATATCGAGCCTTAGCCTCCAGCATTCTTCGCCTCCAACTCTTCCTGTCCTCCCCTTCGACCCTCCAATCTGACACTCGTAACAATTTCGCCACATCTCTCCCAACTTCATCCTCCCATCGCAGCCTTGGTCGTCCAATTGGTCTTCTACCACCTGGGTGCCACTCCAGCAATCTTTTTTCCAGCAATCTCTCTACACTTGACCGGCCCATCTCAGTCTATTCAGTCTCCCTGAATTTTTCAATCAATCTCCGACTGATCCAGTCTCCCTGAAATTTTCAATTGATTTCTTCACACTTGACGAAGTTAAAACACTATTCCGATCATATTTTGTATGAAACATTTGAACTGCGGCCGATAAAATTTCATTATTTTAAAGATATTGTTCAATTATGAAAACACGTTGTTGTATCGTGTAACGCTCCATTTTTACTAACCCTATACTGTCAGCTACCAAATTGCTTTTTTTGGTTTTGGCAACAATTTACTCCACAAAGGGCGGTACACCCTATACAAAGTTATTGTTAATGCAGAATCCGAATACATGTCAAGGTGCTTAAATAATTATTTAAGCAAAAAAAGTATGTCTTCTTAAATTATGAGCTACTGACTTATGGTCCAAAGCTCCGCCTTATCCATGAGCCGAGTTGGGCCCACGGAGATTTATCTCAAATTAGAAACAAAGACCGTTACGCAAAGGCCTTAAGTAATGACGTCACAGGATCGATTGCAGGGCGCAATTCACAAATGTCTACCAGAAGTGGATACTATATTCTATGCGTTGCGGCTCGGGAATGCAAAGGTCAACGCTGGAAGCTAGTGAATGGGAATTCGTAAATGAATAAGTTTATTTTAATATATATTTGACCCTAGTTCATTGAAGTAAAGTATAGATTTAGCAAAATAAAGATAAAGTAGAATCAATGACATATAAATGAAATAATTCACAAGAATGTTCAGAAAAAATAAAATAACGATAAAATATCAAGCGAAAAAGTTAGAAAGACACGTGTCCTAGATAAAATTAAGAAAAGGACACTAAGATGGTTTGGAGACATAGAACAAATCGATGAGGGAAGAATGGTTAAAAATATATTAAATCAAATCAAATCAAATAAATAGATTTTTTTTACTGGTTCCATTTACATCGGTAACATATAATTTTTTTAACATTCTTTCTTCAATCATTCTTTCCATATGTCCAAACCATCTTCATGATCCTTTCATTATTTATTTAGTTTTATTTTACTTGTTTTATTTAAATAAACCAAGGAAAATGAAGGATACTTATTATATCCACTTTCATAAAACATCATATTAAATAATTAATTCGTTAATATATTATATAATAATTAGACATTTTCATCATGCGTTAGACAGCCGAAATATGTCATTCACATAAAATATAATAAAACTTATAGAAAACAGACTTTCTCATTCGTATTAACATTTGGGATCAAGTATAGTTGATTTGAGCGTAAAGGATTCTTATTTCGTAATTTATATAATAAGGTTATAAGCGATTTGGATTAATGTATCTGTGATGTTAATAAAATTAACAGAATGATGGAAATCGCTTACTACAGAAATTTAAGCTAAGGAATTGTTATTTCAATACATTATATGACGCATCGGTTTATTTCAGTATACCTAACTGAATTCAATTTTCGAACACGCATCAATATATAAGATGGTATTCTTTTCACAACTCCCACGTGTAGAGGCACACGACGTGACGCAATTGTATGTGCATTAGGAAATACGTTGGCGCAAGAAAACTGGATGGATCGGTACTTGACGATCGTAGGTTATTTATAGCTTTGAGAACTTATACGATTTTGATATATGTTATATAAACACTTTTAAAGAAAGAAAAAAAGCAAATATTTTTCAGACAATCTGGAAATTCAGATTTCTTTAGGCCAGATATTTAAGTTTGTTAATACGAATGAAAACGTCTGTTTTTAAGGAGTTTTATTATATTTTATGTGAATGACATATTTCGCCTGTCGGAGGTATTATCAAATGCCTAATACAGGCGAAACATGTCATTCACATAAAATATAATAAAACTTCTAGAAAAGAGACGTTTTTTATTATTATTATTATTATTTTTTTTTTTTTATTTATTTAGGGTAACATACAGCGATATCAATAACATATATATATATATAAAAGAAACATTCAGAATAATTAAAATAAGGCCAATTACATGCTACCACAGATTAAAAATAATAGTTAACAATCAACAAATGATAGTGAGAAACATTGAAGTTAAACTAAGACAAAATAAGGTATACATAATATTTAAGAGTTAAAATACTTATAGTACTGGAAATAAAAATTAAATTAAGATAAAATAAAATAAAAAGTAATATACAAGTATTATAATATCATGTTACATCGTGGTCACATCCGCGCCGAAATGTTGCTCCGATCTCTTTTTTAAAATTTCGCTCGCTCAAATGAAAGACGTCAATGTCTCCAAAATGTTTGTTGTAGAGTTAGTTTTCATCTGTATTAATGATTTAATATGAAGTTTTACATCATTGTTCATTTAAGATTGTAGTTTTCATCAGATTGCCTACATTCGTATGGAGATGTCTACATGAGGAGAATAAATTATAAAAGGGTATTCTCATATACACATTCGGATATGTAAGAATTATTCCCTTAACATTTAAAGAACGGTTGCATTTCTTACATGGATAATTCATATAATTAATATTTTGAATTGAAATTTCTTGGTAAGAGTTCATATTATAATTTTTTTGTGTACACTTATGTTATTATTAAACACACGTGGAAGTACACTAAATACATAATAATAAAGAAATTTTGTATCAAATTGTTTTTGTTTTCGTTATGGATAATTCAACCTAAATAAACTTTAGGAGTTAACACTGCGGAATCCTATGAATTGAGACACAGGCGTTTATATCGTTCTCCCGATGTAGGAGAGTATTAAACACAAGATTTTATATCATTTTCTCGATGATGAAGGTGTAAAAACTCTCGAAACATGTTGTAACAAAAGTGTAAATATATCATAAGTGGTTAAAACAAATAATAAATTGTTTAAAAAAATTCCATAGTGTTCTTATCCATAAAAAATCTTATATATGATATAATTATGGTTAAGTTGCAAATCTTTATGCAATGTCTAGAATAATATTTGGAAGCTGGAAAACTTCTTACAAGACTCATTAATGCTTACGAAAATAAGACATAAACATAAGAGTAATGTTAAAGGTATGCGGACTTATGGAACGATATTTGAATTTTAAATTAACGTAATAAAAGTTATGTAAAATATCAAAGGGCTAAACCCTCTTCTTGCCTCAGGATATAGATAAACCGCCTTTTAATATTTAACCCAATTGAAACCTTCATCCGGGAAATGTAATATATTGTATAGAATCAACATACGTAGTTTTTTTTCTTTTCATTTATTGGTTTCAGTAATATTATCCTTGCTGATGCTTAACTCTATGATATTACTAGTAATTATTAACTAATTTCTACTCTTCCTGGTTTCCTTTCTTCACCATAGCAGGCGGATGCTCCGTTTCGAGTTTATCAGATACAGCATACAACATCTGACAACGAATCTAGTTTTTCAGATACAGGATACTGTCGGCGAATCTAGTTTTTCAGATACAGCATACATCACCTGTTGGCGAATTTAGTTTCTCAGATACATCTTCTGTCTACGAATTCAGTTTTTTTAGATACAGCATACTACATTCCACTGCATTCATCTTGGGCATGCTGGGGACCAATAGTGTGCAGATAAGAAGAGATGGGCGCACACTTACACATTTCTTCAGACTGATAAGGGGATTCTTTGAGAATTCCGTTATCTTGGAGGCTATCCATCTTTATGTTCCAGATGGTTATATTCGACAGCATCAGCACAGACTGTTTTATCTCCCAGCATGCAGAACCAACCTGCCTCTGGTGATGCCGGTGTAGAGAGCAATCAAACTGCTGCGCATGATCGCTTCGGTTCGACTTTTGAGAGTATCTTGTATTTCTAATGTTGAACCATCTCTCATGCGTTCCTTGTATTATATATTTTTTTATGTTTTAATTGTTCTCAATAATTAATTCAATTTGAGAAAATAAACTGATTTAATTTGATTTGATTTGATCGTATGTCTGAGAATCTAGCTTCTCAGATACAGTATACATCATCTGTGGGCGAATCTAGATTTCCAGATACAGCATACAAATTACTTAAAAGGGCAATTTGTACTACATAAGAATTCGTATGTTTTTAATTTGAAATGAATGTTTTTCTTAATAAATAAAGTATACTTTTCATGCGTGCGGTATTAAAAGGGTTCAATAAGTATGTGTAAAGATGGTATTCGGGTTATACGGGCATAAAGCCCCTTTAGTGAAGTACCCACTAACAGCAACGGAGTAAAATATTACGATACTTTGCTCAGTTTGTTAAGTCACATACTTGTTTTAATTACTTTAAGTAGGATGAATCACAGACTCCCAACTTCGGGAGATAAATAAAGCGGCGTTGTTAGCTCCAGTTGTGTCGGAATAATTGTGATTTATAGAATACCGATGAAGTGGATTGCTTGGTTTTATGGAAATTACATTTCTTTTATTTATGAATGCTTCTTATTGAATTCAAGATGTAAATATGCACGCTTGAATACATAAATAATTTTCTTTAATATCAATATTAACTGTGTTAAAACTAATTAATATCGCCAATAAATAATTTCTTGTATTTTAACCTTTCATAAATATGGGTTTTAATTTTCATGCATTTATCAGAGCTACGCATAATCCTTTCTATTGATTTATATAAACGAAAATAGTTCATTTTTGACGTTTTATGGGTATAACATTTATTCTATTATCGAGAAGCCATGTAATAAAATAAACTTCTAGAAAACATGAATTTTTATTCGTTTTAATCACTCAGCGAAAAAGGGACTGGTACGGTAAAGTTAAAATAATGGACACCACCAGACTCCCTTATATTGCATCGCATAATCAGCCTCATGGGACTCGTCCTCGCGGAATACCTCCTAAAAGATGGAACGATAGCTGGGAATATACCTCACAGGAGGAGCAACACTCTGGAGAACAGATCACATAGGTCTACAACAAGGAAGAGGAAAAATAAGATTAATCATTCAAAATAGAGTTTTAAATTATTGTTTAAGAAACAATAAACATGTTTTGTATTGTTTGTTCGATAGGTTTGAAGTGTTGTCACAACCGTAAAATCAAATCAAATAAAACCAATAAAAACAAATAAAATTAGTTTATTTCAACAATAGACATTACAAAATAAATGTTTAAGGCATCTATTGAGAACATATAAAATAATATATTGAATATAGTATACTACCAGAATTGCATGAGAGATGGTTGGATTAGGAAAACAAGATTCTCTGCAAAATTAAGAGTATCAAGAGTATAGAGACCGCGTTCAGCAGATTAAGTGCTCTTCCCACCGGTGTCACCAGAGGCAAGCTGGTTCTGGCGACCGGTAGGTAAAACAATCTAAGCTGTCGCTGTCGGAGATTCTATCAGGAACAAAAAGGCGAACATCCTCCAGCACGGACGAGTTCTCGAAATATCCCTCGAGTAATCTTAAGAAATGGGCTATGAGATGCAAATCTCTTAGAAGCTGCAGAGAGTTGGTCCCAAGGATTCCAAAAAGAAATGCCGTGGGATAAAGCCACGGATAGCTACCATATTCCCACATACTATAGAGACACCTCTGGAATATTTTTTCGGAACCCTTTCCAGCATAACGGAATATCTCGCCTCTTGAGGACTTATCACATGACCACTTTCGAGTCTGCTCTGAACCAATGCGTTATATAGGACTCTGAGCATATTGGGATCTCTGAAAACTCTTCCGGTCCGGACGATGAAGCCCAACATCCTTAGTGCAAGGTCACACATCCTCTCGATATGTGAACAAAATGTCAGCCAATTCACATAAATGATCCGGCGATCTCACATCGTATTTAAAAGTAAAATTAATATTATCTTAAATAATGATTAAATCACTTAATTTTATTGAGCTATCCCTCTCACTACGTGTCAATTTCCCTATTCTATTACCATAGGAAAACTCTAGCAAGTACATAGTTTCCAGGAGCGCCGGAGATAAAAACCACACGCGGAGATATCTTCCTTGGCCCCAAAACCTTTTTGCATTTGAGCTAATTTATAGTACAAATTATACAAGTAAGGGTTTGAATAAATTATCGATCATTCTTACACATTACGTCACTCTTAGCGCACCACACACAAGATAATAGCAGACTATAAACTATTTTACAATCAACTAGCTTGTGCATAAGGCCACTAAAGGTATCTTAATGTATCTCTAGCAAGGAAACTTTGTTCAACTAATGTAACTACTAAGTATAAACTTAATGGCTGTTTGCTTTTCGCTGTTTTATTAAAAGTGAGTTGGCAGAAGAAAGATGAGGGCAAAATAAATGCGGTAGAGATGAGGTCCCTAAGACGTATGTGTGGTAGAACGATGTACGACAGAATCTCAAATACTGATATTAGGAAGGAATGTAGAGCGAAAGAAGGTATTATGAACAAAATTAAGAAAGGTTCGTTGCGTTGGTTCAGATATATGGAGCGCATGGGTGAAGAAAGAATGGTTAAAAAAGTATACGTTAACAATGTAAATGGAGTAAGGAGTCGAGGTGGACCGAGGAAAACATGGCTTGACCAAATTAATCAAATATTAAAAGTTGGTCATGTCAGAAGCCGGAAGAATCGACGTGCGTGTATGACTCGATGTATGAATGTGGAGGAAGCTAGAGAGGTGTGCCAGGATAGAGTAGTGTGGCGGTCCCCGGCGATGGTTTGTTGTTGTTGTTGTTGCTTAGTTTGTTTTTAACACTACCAATCGGTTTCGCTCGAAGCTGAGTTTCATCAGTGTAACAAAAAAAAATCTGTCTTTGTCAGTGTGTTTTGTTTTCCTGATGAATCTACACTTGGGTCAAACTGATTGGTGTGTTAAAAAAATTGTATTGATACGAAACTTATTATTTTTTTTCTGTGATGTACAAAATGGGCTCTCTTATCGTTAAAAAGAGGGTTTATTTTTATTATCTCGTGAGTTTTATTTAGTTATAACCATGGGTAATGGTTTGCAGTAAAATTTATTCACGACTTTACTCGATTTTTTTTAATGCGGTAGTTTTCCGTTGCTTTCTACATTTGTATACAACAGATTATTTTAACCCAATTACTGCTTATAACTTTTTAGCTATTGATTCTCATGACGTGTGATAGGTAGCTAATCTGTCGCCATTTTATTGTCACGTGAATTCTACACCAGACCAATGATAGTGTGTTCATCACATTGCTGGGAATCGAATCCGGAATTTTCGGGTGGCAGTCATAGCTTTTACCTCTGTCACTCTGCAACGAAGGTCGTCTTTCTGAAGTATTAAGCGATTCATTTACATAAATTCTTCTTTGCTTGGCTTCTTCCCTCTACTGCTGAATATAGGCCTCTTCCAATTTCCTCCACTCGTCTCTATCCTGCCCCCTTTGTATCCAAGATTTTCCAACCCTTTTGACAATATCATCAGTGGCCTTCCGACACTTCGCCTATTTGCTCATGGTCTCCAACTGAGTATCCTGGGTGCGCATCTGTTGCCACCCTGTCTAGGCAAGTGTCCAGCCCATTGCCATTTAAATTTTGCCACTCGGTCTATGACGTCAGCAACCCTGGTGCGGCGTCTGATTTCTTCATTCCTTATGCGGTCACGCAAGCTCACACCAAGTATCTGTCTTTCCAGGGACCTCTGTGTTCACTTGGGCCTGTGGACACTTTTTGCTGTAAGAGTTGTCGTCTCTAGTCCGTATGTCATTATGGGCAGTATACACATGTTGTAAACCTTTCTTTTGAGACAAACCGGTATTTCATCATTTTCAAAGACATGTCTCATTTTACCAATGGCGGCCCAACCCAATCCAACTCTTTGAGGTAAATAGGTTACATAAAATAATGTACACCAAATAAAATGGTAGTCCAATTTTTAATTGTGTGTTTCACTGTAAAACGGAACAACAATAATTCACCACGTGTATAGACCTTTATAATTTGTGAATAACCTAAAAGTTTTCAAGTATCGGTGTTGTGATCAACAAATTATAGCACAGGAGCGGATAATAATATGATTAGGGTAAGTCTGGGGTCGGAGTGTGGCGACTCTGTAAAGATTAATCTAGTGTTTTAAGGCATTAGTCGGAAATAGACGCCGACCCTTCTAGAGGGTCACAAATGACTGAGAAGTCTTTAATAGAAAGGTTAGGTTTGCGATGGAGCATTCGCGTGGATAAGTGAAGGTGCAAGAACCCAACCAAGCAGACCCTTAAAGATTTAAAACAAAAGATCCTTAAGGAGAGAACCTTAAACCGTGTCATGTTTTTACATTTAGCATAAAAAATATAATTCAAGTGAAGCTTGGAGTTGCCAGAAGAAGAATTACATATTTCAATCTGGTGAGTGGAAATTTAAGCAGTGGAAAATCTAGAAAATCATGGCATTACCAAATTAATCAAATACTTAAGGACGGCTACATTTGAAGTCGGAAAAGTTGGATAAATGCCGTAGAAATAAAATCACTAAGAAGAATTTTTGGAAAAACAATACTTGATAGAATATCTAACGAAGAAGTAAGATAGGAATATAAGACGGATAAAAGCGTCCTTAAAAAAATTAAGAAATGGACGGTAGAGATTTTGGAAATATGGAACGAATGGATGAGGGAAGAATGGTTAAAAATATGTATAAGTAGTGTGAATGGAAAAAGAATTTGAGGAAGTCCAAGGAAGGAATGGCGTCACCAATATTAAAATTGACGAGCGTGCGTGTCACAGTGTGTGAATGTAGAAGAGGCGTAAGAGTTATGTCAAGATAGAACCGAGTCGCAGTCCATCCTTTCTGCCCACCCCTCCGAGGAAACGGCACGAAGACTAGTTAGTTAATTATTATAATTAAGAAATCTCAAAAATATACAATAACCACAAAATCACTTCTCAACATTATATTTTCACTATTTCTTATCGTAGGCCTACGAGTTGCAGCCTCCTTGCGAACATTCCTAAAGTCCAAGTTTCTATCCAGAAACACCAAGCTGCGTATATATAACACCCTCATCAAGCCAGTGATGACATATGGTTCTGAGTCGTGGATAATGACTCTAAAAGAACAACAAAGAATCTCCTGGTTTGAGAATAGAATACTTAGAATGATCTTTGGACCCAGACCCGGTGTTGCAGCGGGAACTTGGAGGCATAAGACCAACCAACAGATCATGGATTGGGAACGTATGCCAAGCCGAAGAGACCAGAGCAATCAAGACCCTGTACGCGTCTAGACCGACTGGAGTAAGACCTCTAGGAAGGCCTAGACAGCGCCTAATAGACAATGCTCTGGCTGACCTGTCTAGGTTGTGCGAATCGAACTGCTGAGAGCAAAAGGCACAGGATCGAGGAGCTTGGTGAAAAATCATCAAGGAGGCTAAACTCTTCAAGAGTTGTTTAATAAATGTTGGGAAATAATCATTTATTCGTTTTTATTACATCTCGTGAAATTTATTGTTACTTTGTAGGATTGTGATATATGTTTTTGCTCTTCCAATTTAATTATTTTATCACCTCTTTTACACTTTATCCATTTAAAATTCCGAAACTCACCTCAAGATAGTCTTTAATATATGTAGATGAAAACGCCAGTTTTTAGAAATTATATTATAATAAATAGGGGAGATATTTTTCTTCTGGCTAGGGAATTATCAAATGGCAATTTGAGGTGAAATATAATACTCCATTTTAATATAAAAAAATTGTCAGAATACTAACGTTTTTGCCAATATCAAATACATAAGAATTACTCAAATATCATAAAATGTATCAATATTCGCAACTTATTGGACTTAACCGTTTAATAAAGTGATTGATAGAATCAAACTTAAAATCGGCAAATTAATATTAAAATAAAATACATACATCTATGATACAACTTCTCAGTGAAAATGACCGAACCGGATGTAATGCAAAAACTAGGAAACATCCCTTCTCGTTAGATTATTTCTCAGTGTCCCGGCACACAGGTAGTTGCTTAAGTAATGTATGGATGGAAGTATCTAAAACATCGGATAGGGAAAGGTATAATTTGTCAATGTTTTTGAAAATCGGTGACATAAATTTCCCCTTTGTTGGGGACCGAAATAGTGTTTGGGGCAACACATAAATATATATATATATTAGCATGCAAATATATATAGTAATACAATACAATAGACGTCATCACTTGGGATACTGACTAATACTTTAATAATATTTCACAGCAATTTACAAATCTTCTCTTCTTATTCTTCTTCAGCCTGTTGTGTTCATCCACACCTGGACGTAGGCCTCCTGTCGTATTTTTCACTCTCTTCTATCCCGAGTGATCCGCATCCAGACACTTCCCACAGTTCCAGATATCGTCACGCCAACGCAACTTTGGGGGCCCCACTCCGCGTTTTATTGTTCTCGGGCACCAGCAGAGCAATCGCTTTATCCACTTTTTATCTGGGTCACGAGCGACGTGTACCAGTGTAAGGAGGCTCCCACCAACTTGATGACGTAGAAGACATTTGTCCTGGCTTGTATGTTCTCATTTCAAACCCCGTCCCGCAAGCTGATTCCTAACATAAAGAGATCCATTGCTCTCTGTGTGACTCACAGCTTGTTGAGACTTTTTTTTGTGATATTTGACTGTCTCAATACCATAAGTCAACACTGGCAGAACACAAGCGTTGAATACTTTCCTTTACAAGTTGATGGGTATTTTTAGATTATTTAATAGTTATTGGAAACAAGCATTTATTAGTGAAAGTGAAAATGGCCGTTCACAATGGAGTTCTGGTCCCAACCTTTATGTATGGAAGCGAAGCATGGAACTGGCAGAATAAATATGAGAGTAGAATAAATGCGGTAGAGATGAGGTCCCTAAGACGTATGTGTGGTAGAACGATGTACGAGAGAATCTCAAATGCTGATATTAGGAAGGAATGTAGAGCGAAAGAAGGTATTATGAACAAAATTATGAAAGGTTCGCAGCGTTGGTTCGGACATATGGAGCGCATGGGTGAAGAAAGAATGGTTAAAAACGTATACGTTAACAATGTAAATGGAGTAAGGAGTCGAGGTGGACCGAGGAAAACATGGCATGACCAAATTAATCAAATATTAAAAGTTGGTCATGTTAGAAGCCGGAAGAATCGACGTGTGTGTATGACTCGCTGTATGAATGTGGAGGAAGCTAGAAATGTATGTCAGGATAGAGTAGTGTGGCGGTTTCTTCTCTCTGCCTACCCCTGCGGTGAAACGGAGTGATGGTTTGTTGTTGTTGTTCAAAATTTGGCCAAGGTTTTTGTCAGACTTGATCAGATTCATTTACCAATATGAAACATAATCTGGTATCATAGATAATCTTTTCATTGAATTTTTTTGCTCCTCCTATTTATTGAAATCAAATAAAATCAATATATTTTCACAAAAGACGTTACAAACATATTATTTAGTAGTTGTGGCTTGCTGGTTTTAATGATAATAATTTCTCTTCACAAAGGTAAGGGTATTATATGAATGAATAAAATTAGAAGATTCAATTTTTCAGTGTGGGTTGCTTAAATATTATAGATAGAATCGTAGATATGCTAGATCGTAATTTATACTACCCTCATTGCAATATTGAATGATATATTGTAAAAATGGTAATAACCAGATCATTCCTTTCAGATAATCGAGGTCTTTGCGAAGGGTTTTCTTTAAAAAATGGGCTTTTATGATAATTGAGATGTCAGCGTATATAAAATATTATGTATATTATGTGTCGTGTTAGTCTTCACTTGCTCGTATATTTATAGGGTGTGGAAATCGGACTAAATCCGTGAAATCGTAATCTTGTAATAAACAGCGCCAGCCGAATCGATATCAAGAGTTTACAATTGCTATCTTCTTCTATGTGACAACAACGACGACTAGGCTACCTATCAAATGTCACGAGAATCAATTTAATAGCTAAAAAATAAATTGAATACAGTAATTGGGTTCAAACGACCTGTTGTATACATAAAAAAAATATGCACTGCCATTGCCGGGAATCGAAGCCGGGGACTTCAGGGTGCCAGTTAATGCACTTTCCACTCGGCCAGAAGGTCGTCAATGTATGTTCTCCACAACTTTATTGAATATATTTCTATAGTGATTGGAGAGCACTATTTATTTTGACTCAACACCAACCCTCCTTTCAATGTCTTTCTCCATTTGTCTTCTTTGTAATATATGTCACGAATTTAACTGAGTCCCTAAAGAGCTTAATTAACTATATTTTAGATTGATCGCATCATTGTGAAGATTGCAGCTAGTCGATGGCGCAAGCTTTTAATACTGAAGCTTATAATAATGAGCGTGAAGCTGTCTCCTCGGGCGGGTTGTTAAGACCGTGGGATAGTTCCCTCCGCCCGGTGTGCGGTGGGTGTCGATCCAAGTTTATGCTCGTAGTTAGTGAAGCGCTCTTACTCTCCTAAGTCGTATTATACTTCATTCATATTATATTAGGACCATCGTAAGCCCTACTAATATAATTAAAGTTCTAGACTTTATTAGATATATCCAAAATATGAAATAATTTCATTAAGTTTTACCAAATTAAACCATGAGAAGGATACCCACCGCTAACCCGAGGCTGTTATAGGGCGCAGCGGCGCCCTTTCACCAGCCTTGCTTGTTCACTTCCTATGGCCGTTCCTTCGTCCTTCTGCGACTGACGTTAACAGTTATTTCATTTATACAAATCAAAAGCGACACCACGCCACATGTAAGTTACTCTATTTTTCAAATACAGACACATGGTATATATGTAACAACAATAGAAACATCTTAACTGTAATGGAATAAGTGACCAGAGTGGTAACAGCTAAGACTGCCACACTGAATGTCCCGGGTTCGATTTCGGCGACATTGTGAAAAAAAAATTCTCACCACAGTCGCATCGCATTCACTTCTAATATTTTCATTCGATACTCTATCATACACAGAGTATCACACAATCATCTCAGAGATCTCATTTCTACTGCATTTATTCTACTTTCATCCTTTTTTTGCCAGTTCCATGCTTCGCTTCCATTATAAGGGTCGGTGAAAGAACACCATTGTGCACGGCCATTTTAGATTTTTTGGATAGGTTATTATTTGCGATGACAACTCAATTTCAATTCACTTTGTTGCCTGCCCCAACCCTTCTTTCAATATCCCTCTCTACCGTTTCTTCTCCCCATACCAAACATTTACTCTCTTCCACCCCCAATTGAATCATTAAAATAACAACTTACAAGTCTTATAAAAAATATATTATATGTACTAATAGCACCAATTTACAAGACTTGGAA
Organism: Lepidostoma basale; assembly: GCA_022606425.2. Lineage (NCBI taxonomy): Eukaryota > Metazoa > Arthropoda > Insecta > Trichoptera > Lepidostomatidae > Lepidostoma > Lepidostoma basale. Next base: position 411,049 of record JAHDVF020001219.1, on the reverse strand, counting down.
ATATATCTATCGACAACGTGTATAAAAATGAGAAGAAAAAAAAATCCGGAGTAAATTTTTATTTATGAAATCTAAAAATAAATGGTATCTTACACTAAATCACCCCTTTTTCCGAAATATCACTAGAAACATCGCATTTAAATTAGGAATTCCAGAATGATCATTTAAATTTGTACAAGCTTTCGCATCATTTACTTTCACACTTACTTTCTCTGGGAAATATAATTCGATGGGATTCAAAGGAATAATTAAATTCTGGGTGTTGAACTAGGCCGAATATTTTCCGTTATCATATTACGGGAAAAAATTTAAGTGTCAAATTTAATTATTGTTTTAATAACAAATTTGATCATTTTAAAAACTTTTTTGTTTCTATAATAATTCAAGATTCAAATTTAATAAAAATCAGAAATAGGGTATTAGAAAATATAATTATTAATTATAAATGAATTCTTTAAAAAACACGATATCTCTCTATAAAAAGGATTTCATTGTAAAGTTTATTGATTTAAAAAAATAAATTTATAAGCACGGTAATAAAGTGATTACTTGTATCTCAATAGAGACGAAGATGAAAAATGGTTTTTGGAAACAGAATATGGTGGTCAAGGCGTTTACAGGACTGATGGGTTGGGTTAAGCGATCGCTTTATTTTAACAACATTCCCCCTTTCCGTTCCGACCTTCTTACGACCACCACGTCTGACAATTTTTTTGAAAGATGTATACATGCTACTTAGTTGAGAAACACTTCACATGTTTTAATATAATCTTAATAGATGGCGCTAGTGTAGATTGACCTAAAAAATGCGAAGTGCTTCTCAACATAGTAGCAAATATATATCTTTCAAAAAATTTGTCAGACGTGGTGGTCGTAAGAAGGGTAGAATGGGGAATATTGTTAACATAAAGCGATCGCCAACCGATGACAGGTCATCAGCCCTGTAAACGCCTTGACCACCATATTCTGTTTCCAGAAAACAATTTACATCTTCGTCTCTATTGAGATACAATTAATCCGTAAAAATGATTAACCCGCAATGGGTAAAATCCAGTATTTGTCTACAAGTATTTGTACTCGTATACATAAAAAAAAACAAATTGTAATAAAGTGATGTAAAACCAAAGTACACTGTTTTCACATGTTATTTAGTAAAGTCACACCACAAATTTAGTGCTTGGTGTGAAAGGTAAAGAAAAAACTGTTAAATCTGTCATATGAATACTTCAATCAAATAATAATTTTCAGTAAATGAACATTTTTGATGGTTGTGGTATTTGTTTTGTAAAACTCCATTAATAATTTATACTAGTAAACACGATTGTTTAGTGGTTTTACTTGGATTTCATTTATATAAATTATATAAAAAGTGACAAATTAGTTTCTCCTTGCGAGGGCATTCTCAAACTGAACCTAATCGCCAAACAGTGTGTCCTTATATTGATTATAGAAAACCTAAAAGTTATTCGAGTCCAACAATATGGACCTGAACCTCCGAAAACAACTTTTAAAAACATTGGTGTGGAGTGTTTACTGTACGGCTGAGAGACTTGGTGCCTGGGCGAAAGATAGCGTAAAAGGCTGGACACATTTGAGATGTGGACCTCCCGACGAGTTGCCCATGTTTCAGGGAGGGACCACATTACAAATGAAGATGTTCTCAGCAGAGTTGAAGAGAGTAGACACGTGTTGAACACCTTAGCGGAGAGGCGCGCAAGATGGATTGATCATGTGTTGCGACACGAATGTTACTGCATAGTGTGTTGGAGGGAATGGTCGAGGGATCGATTGGCAGAGGACGACCTCGCCAAGAGTACCTAGACCAGATTAACCTAGATATGGGCTGCACCTCTTATGCGGAGTTGAAGAGAGTTGCCAAGGATCGAGCGGAGTGGAAGAGGAGATGCGTCGCCTTGCTGCAGACCAATTGCTAGATTGAGACCGGAGAGAGAAGAGTTGGGGTAAATTATATAAATTATATATAATTATATAAAATTATGGTAAATTATATAAAATTATGTGTAAATCCAGGATTTGTATACAGGTATAAGTATACATTCACAAATATTTGGTCTTCAAATATTCTGGTCAAAATTCTTTGGCATATAGAATGGAATAATACTCCTAGCGGCTTCTAACAATATGTTGGTCAACAGCCTTCGCATTGTGTTAATAAGGTAGTTTGCTAAATGCCGAAAAATCATTCTCCATAGATGGCGTTAGTGGGTCGGTTGTATAGGTTTATTCTTGAAAAAATTCACAAGTGCAACCAAATCTACATAGATGCCTGACTGAAACTGCTACGTGAAGATAAATATGGATTTTGAAGTATATATACATCTTCCAAAAATTTGTCATGCATGATCACAAATAACAAAGGTGGAATGGGGAATGTTGTAATTACCAACCAATGACAGGTCATAAGTCCTGTAAACACCTTGATCATCCATGTTCAGTTTCCAGTTTACGTCTTCGTCTCTATTGAGATACAATTAAAATTTAAATTATATAATGCAAATTTTTGAGTTGTTAAATAAATCAATACTGCCAATAGTAACCCTCGATAATGTTTGAAATTTGTGCTTAACTTATTTTTGCATAACTCAAGGTGCAAATTGTTCAATCTAAATAAAGGCATGGAATGTTTCCAGAAAATCTCAAAATCAACTCACAAACCTAATAAATATTTAGATTTTGTATACCTTCGTATACCACAGCCATTCTACAAGCTCTGGCAGCGGGTTATTTCACGCCGCCTCATATCGTATTTCGGGAGTACAGGAGAGATAATAGTAAAAAATTCTGCCTCTTCTTTACTTAATATGCTATATCGTAGACTATAAACCCTTTAACTCCATAAACAAGAAATACGAGAGCGCAAAAAACTGTTATACCTTGTTATTGAAGTTAAGGATACTATTGGTTGGACGAGAAAAATATGGGCGCCTAAAAAAAATACATAAAAAAGTAAACACGCATTTTTTTTTCACGTGAAAATATTAAAAATATAAGTTTTAAATATACACTTTGAATTTATTCACGGAATGTTTATTATAATATGAACTAATTTTGCTTGTGAACAATCTTCATCTAAGCAATATAAGAAGTTATTTTATTGCATTCATGAAACTTGGGTTTAATACAAGCGAAATTAGTTGACTTCAATTATAATTACCAGGCTGTGGTTAAATGGTAATGTTTATTTTATTTTGTTTTGTTTATATAAGTAAAATAAACTTTTATGATATGAGATGAGAGATACCATAATAGGATAAATTGGGGGTGGCTGAGATGCGGGCGATAAGAATGATAGCAGGAAAGACTCTTCGAGATAGGGGGAGGAACACGGCTATCCTCGAAATCTGCAAGGTGGAAGATATCGCAATATGAATGCATATTGTTTTATCCTGACATACGAGTACTCCTCTCGATTCGTCTACATTGTACGCACATCAATTTATCGGACTCTTCTTGGGCCACGTTATCCTCGGTCTTCCTCTATCCCTTGTTCCATAAACATTAACATAAACATTTTATTTATTTATTTTTATTTATTTATTTATAAACATACAATAGATACATTGTATTCCCATGAGTAGAAAACTCATTATGGGACAGAAGGGATAAGTTACATATAAAATAATTATGGACCTTTAGAAAACAGAAAAGGAAATTGACTTAAAACTAAAACATTTTACACTATGAACATTTTGTTGCTTTATACAATTATTTTACATAATATTTGATCATTTTAATACATGATAAATTGCACTATTTAAAGGAAATATAAGAACACATTTAAATAGTGAATTCCATTAACTTAATAGTATTCACCATATGAAAATAAAAAAACAAAAACCATATAAAAATAATAATTTTATGCAATTGCACGTTAATGAAATTGATGTTAAAAGTGCAATTATATTTCTAATATCATTTAGGTATTCTTTACCAATCTTTCTTCATTCATTCTTTCCACGTATCCGAACCATTATTAATAACTTTTTCATTATTTTGTTCATAACACTTTCATTTTCACTGCATTCATTTATTATATAATATTTGAATTTGACACTTCATCATATACTTGTACATATATATTACACAGTCGTAAAAGAGATCTCATTTGTACTCCTTGTACTTTCATGATTTTTTTCTTTTCGTTAAATCAATGATCATACTTTTATTATTTTACCGCCATCTATGAACGTGTACAGTTGGTAAATTGGGTACTAAAATTCTTCTGCTTTATTTAGGACTGCGTCCTGTTATTTCTGTGATGTAGATGTCCAACTGTCTCGCCATCTTTTGGGTGGTTTTCCTGTAGGTCGATTTACCGTTGGTACTTTATTTGCGTGAGTGAGAGTAGGAAGCCCACAAATGAGGTGGAGGGATGACCTGGAACGATACGCTGGGGTGCTATAGATGCAGACTGCGCAGGAGAGATCGACATAAAGGGACATGGAGGAGGCTTTCGTTCAAGAGTGGACGGCGATAAGCTGAAGAAGAAGAAGAGACATTATTTGCAGCTATATTTATCATTCTTTTAGAACCACACGACCTCTCCAGTAGCGTCTTCTCAGTCTTCCCCATCGCACGACATCTTCCACATTGCAGCTCTTTTTTATTTCAGAATTTCTTACTTTGTCTCGGAGTGTTGTTCCCACAACGGATCGGAGAGTCTTCGTTTATGTGGTTCTTAGGAGACTTTCTGTTCTGATGGTGTCAGCTCTCGTTTGTATTCCATATGTCATTATAGGAACTCTGCCAATTGCCGATCCCAAGTCCGGATGCAAAAGAAGGAGGGTTCTTAGGTGTGGTTAGCTAGCTATCTAGGATAAAAAAGAAGCGAGCTCACAGCCAGGAAAACCAAGCCTCGGAACACCTTAGTAATATAGTAATATTGATAAATCGCGTCACGGAACCTAATGATAATCTCGTATTAATGTATGGATTTTTTAGGTAAATATCCTACATATGCCTGTTAGAGCAATTGCTCGGAAAGCGAAAAACGTGTTCGTCAATATTTTGATTGTTCACTCCCTATACACGTTCGTCACAACACGGATATACAAAGACGAATGGCTCTTTCTACTTGAAAAAAAAACTCAAATGCTAAGAGCAGTAATATTTACACATTTTCAGCGTTTTCTTTATTCTTCTTTGTAACACACAAGGACGCTCTAGACGGTACATATTTTACACCCAAGCTACTTTATGCTTTCCTACAAGAGCGACTTTTATCAGAGTGGAGAGGAGGACATCTGTTAGGGTGAAGAGGCCGAGAGGCGACCTGTTTTATTTCAACACACCCGCATTTATAAAAATATATACAGCTATCTCTCGGGGCTAAATAGAATTTATAACATTTTTAAGATTACCAACCCCCAGTGGAAATGATCAGTCGTCGATCAGTGTAAAATAATATGAAAATTATTATTGTTTTAATAAAAAATTAAAAAATTTCATGTTAGAAGTTCATTTTAAATAACGAAAATATTATACGAAATATTATACGAAAATATTCTGCTTAATGCTTAAATCCAATCTTCATAGATGGCGCTAGTGTGTAGATTGAAACTAACATGTGAAGTTTGGTGTTACATATTAACATATATACAACTTCCAAAAATTTGTCAGACATGGTGGTCGTAAGAAAGGTGGAATGGGGAATGTTGTATTACATAAAGCGTGCGCTTAACCCAACCAGTGACAGGTCATAAGTCCTGTAAACACCTCGATCACCATATTCTGTTTTCAATTTGCATCTTCATCTCTATTGAGATACAATTAATCCTTAAAATATTATATTATTGATGATTGAGGTATTAGTTTTGTAAAACTCCATTATTAATTAATAATAGTAAACACGATTGTTAAGTAAGAACGTAAATTTTACGATTGTTAAGTGCTCTCAAACTGTTTGAGAATGCTCTCGCAACTCATCAAATTTGTCACAATTTATATAATTAAATCCAAGTAAAACCACTAAACAATCGTGTTTTCTCTTTCAGTTTACGTCTTCGATCGTTCCGGTCGAACCGCAAATACCAAAGACACAAACATTAGTGGATTTCAGCGAAATATTCTTTTTGAAAATATGTTTTACAATTTATTTTCATTTTCATTATTATTCTTCTTGTTGTTGTCCTGTCACACTTTCGTGGTGCATAGGGCTTCAAGGAACCTTCTCCAAACAACTCTATCGCATACCTGATGCCTAACATCATCCCAAGTGCCCTGCTGCTTTGACCTCGTCCTGCAGGACTCTTCTCCACGTGGCTCTAGGTCTGCCTCGCTAGGTATTTTCTAGGTCTAGATTTTTTCATTACTTGTTATAATAATAAAATTCTCGTTTTAGTTTGTTAACGAACTAACTTGAGGTGTAGACAGATAGAATGGACCACCAAACTGCCCTGTCTTGAGATACCTCTCTAGCTTCCTCTATATTCATACATCGCTCACTACATGCTGTATACAACATTTTGAGCATTATTCTCTCGTCCATTCGTTCCATATGTCCAAATCATCTCAGGGATTATTTTTTAATATTACTTATGATGCCATCATCTGTTTTACATTCCTTCCTTATTACGTCGTTCAATATTCTATCATATACTCGTACGAGTATCGTTTTCCTGCAAATACTTCTCAGTGATTTCACTTATACGGCATTTATCATACTAAAAATTATAAATCTGGTGGAATAAAAAATTATCATGTAGTACGTTTTAACAATACTATTTGGTTGCATTTGAGTGTTTGATTAATTTGTTCGCGTCATGCTTTCGATGGTTTTCACGGTTTCAACAATTGTATTTCCACGCACTAGTTTTATATAGGTAAGTACTCAAGTAAAACGTTTCGATTTTCTATACAAATTGCGCAACTTTTTATTATTGTGTATAATACGAGTATTAATAACCTAATTTCTATGTTTGTGTTAAGGCTATCCCGTTGGATCAGCATTGAAATTGAAGAAAACTTTTAATGGTAATCGAAATTGAATAATCGAAAATTGAAATTGGTTGCACGAGTCAGTGGAGTCCTGGTGAAATAATATACGAATGCACCCGAGAACCGTATACCAATATACCAATACAGCCTGATTTTCCTGATTTAAGTAATCCTCATGGAATCAAGAGAGTAATAGATTTTCGAAGTTGCTCGCCCAACTACGGTATTACGGCAAAAGCGGATGCTGGAGCAAAATGAATTTACTTTACGAAATTGGAAAATAAATGCATGCTTGCATTTTAATTTGTGTCGTTCAAGCGGAGCTTCATCAGGGTAACAACATGTAAGTGGTTTAATTTCTTTCGTAGAACACATAGTGACATAATCGATACTTTGTATGTAATAAAAGTACTTATAAGTTTATTTCTCTTTTTTTTTATATAATTAAAAAAATAAAATTACATAGACATGTTTCGGACAAACAGTCCTTCTTTAGTGACACATATTATAAATCTACATTTAAAAAAATATTATAAAATTGTTGACACGATCTGACAGATTCTGATGTTATTAATAAGAAAGTATTTAAGAATAAGTTTTTGATTATACAGACTTCATGTGCTATTGATATTATTTGGCGATTTATAGCTTCTTCTATATTTGCCTTCACTTTGTGGATTCATATTTGAATAAATATAATTATACTATGTTAACGATGTAAATGGAACCAGAAATGGAGAAAGGCCGAGGAAAACGTGGCACGATCAAATAAATCAAATATTAATGTCGACCATGTGAGGAGTCAGAGAAATCGACGCGGGTGCATGACACGATGTATGAATATTTTTATTATTATTATTTTTTTTTTTATGTATACAACAGGTCATTTGGACCCAATTACTGTAAACAATTTTTATTTTTTTAGCTTTTATATTGATTCTCGTGACATGTGATAGGTAGCCAATCTATCGTCATTTTTATTGTCACGTGAATTCTACACCAGACCAAAGACAGTGTGACAATCACACTGCCATTGCCGGGAATCGAACCCAGGGCCTTCGGCATGGAAGTCAGAGCTCGTAACCACTCTGCCACGAAGGTCGTTGATGAAGCGAGGGAAATATGTCATAAAGAAATGTGTGACAGTCCATTCTTTCTGCCTACCCCTTCGAGGAGATGGCTTGATGGTTAGTTAGTTAGTTTGTTTTGTATTACAACACTTTTTATTTTCACTGAACTCAGACATGTTTTGGTTACAAGTAACCTTTATCAATGTTTACAATTTTAAGAACAAAAAAAGTTAAGGTATGTATTATCAAGTATTTTTTAACCTGTCAAAGGTGTGTTACTAATTATGTAGAATAATTTGTATTTTCTTATAAAGCACTTAAGCATAGGCATTGTTAAAAATAATATTAAAACAGATTTCCTTCTTTTTCTTCTTCAGCCTATTCCCTTCCATTCTTTGATAAAGGCTTGCTCTATTTGCTTCCACGTCAATCTGTTTCGTGCAGACTGCATTAAGGTTATTCCAACATGTCTGTTCAGGTCATCCTTCCACCGTAGTTGCGGTCGACCTGTACTTCTCTTTGCCGTCCACGGTTTACTAGTCAGCATATTCTTGTCCATTTTTCGTCTGAGCTTCTGGCTACGTGATCTGCCCATTGCCACTTTAGAGTCGCTACCCGGTGGATGATGTCAGTAACCTTTGTTGCATTTTACACCACTTTATTTGTGTTGTTAAAACCAACCGGTTTCGCTCCCGCCAGAGCTTTGGCAGTGTAATAAAGATATACTAACGCTGACAAAGTTCTTCTTTCGCATTTTGGGTCTCCCAGGTCTTCTTCGTCCTTGTGGTGTCTACGCCACGCGTCTACGAGAGTGAGGCATTTTATAACGTTGTCGTCATTCATTCTTATTAAGTGTCCAGTCAATATCAAGTCCCCTTTCCATCATGGAACTAATCACATCGGGCTATCCGTGCATGTTGTATAGCTCTCTGTTGTATCGACGACGCCACCCATTATGATCTCTCACTGAACTTTGTACTGTTCTAAGGATACTTCTTTTAAGTGCAGTGAAATTACCCAAATTTTTGAGGCGTATGTCTAGATATAAATAAATATCTTAATTTGCCAGATTCATATAAAAAAAAACGTAATGTTTAGTTTATTCATTATACAATGAAAAAGTAACCGACAGCTTTAATATTATATTACCCATTATGGAGTAAAGTGAATTTTCAGTGGTAGTCATACCGGAAAATGAAATAATTGGATTAACTTGCGAGCTTGCCCTTAAAAGCCCCGCATTACCGCGACAGCGGTGCAGCCTGCATCCGGGGGTCCATTATGCTAATATTCTCTATGGACTCTACTATGGTGAACGAGTTTTAAAACCGGAAACTTTAACGAAACTGTTTTTTCTACTTTTAAGTTTATTTTTATCTATTTATTTAAAATGTTTTATACCTTCTTCATCGTGAGAATGATATAAACTTGTGTATCGTTTATTTCGTTCTCACAGTGAGTTTTGATTCATTCTAAGATGTAAAATCTTCGTAACATGTCGTGAAAAATAAACCTAAAGTATTAAAAATGATTTTTTATATTCAAAAGCAAATAGTAAACATGGAATTATCAGTGTCTATGCCTAGAGTTTATCAAAAATTAATAAAAATGAAACTTTATTTAATGTTTTAATTTTGGTACACTGTAATAGTACGTACAATAATTCTTTATTAATGTTTTGCCAACCTATGTAGATGAACGTAAAATAATATAATAGTATTTCAAAATAAGAACATATAATAATGTTAAAGTATCATAGTGTTTCGGCCCAAACAATGGATTATCTAATTTAAAGCCGTGCCAGACTGTTTTAAACAAGCTCTCCACATCGGTCTCCACTGGCGGCTTAAAACTGTGTAGACACTTGTTTGAAACCAAAATTCGTTTGACCTTCAACAAACTTTGTGGACGGACGCGCATAGTATGCGTGTGGATCCATCGTTTAAACACGCATTCCACATGTGGAGAGCTTGTTTACAACAGTATGTGGACGCTATACCAACCGCGGGCTCCACAGCTCTCCACCAAGGTCACCCCTGTGGAGAGCTTGTTTCAAACAGTGTGGCACGGCCTAGCATTGTAAACATGAATTGTTCTTTTAATTTTAATTTTGCTTACAAGAACAATATTAATTCTAAGGGCTCATAAAAGTCAATACATAAAAGGACACAAATATCTTATTATAATAATTCGATGACAACAAAATGATCTGTGTATTGTGAAAACTTTTCTTAAAGCAGCGTACACTTCAGAAATAACAAACCGTACAAAATTGTATCGATTCACCCCGAGTGGCGCCCGAGGGGAGGGTCAAACCAAACAATGTTTTCCTATTCAGAGTTCGTAGCGATTTTCCATAATATTTCCATGAATTTTAATCATTTGATTCAAAGTGTGGATTTAGAATGATAATAATTTACAAAATTATTAAAGTTTCCAAATTACATCCTGCCAAACATTTATATTTTAGCCGCAAAATAAAAGTGTGATTTCTTTTAGATCATTTTGCATTGACTGTTTTATGCACTTACTCTTTCGTAAGAGAAACGTCACGAAAATTCAGCAAGTGATTTGAAATCATTGATTAATCATCGATAAAAATATTTAGTGCAAATTTATCATATTATAATATATATTTACAGACATGTTTCTATAAACGGTTTAAATAAGCAACTGTTTTCATAGTCAAATCTTACACAATGAATATTGAATCGTAAAGACACAAAAAAACATTGACTGAATAATTAATTGTTCGGGTTAATTAAGATAAACAAAGATCACCATCAGACACGAGCGGGGTTAGTTAAAAATACGCTGAGGAACTATTTCAAAGAGCGCTATATATTCAAATAAGGGTGGGTTAACATCCTGTAGAGAAGTATAAGGGGGCAAGGGGATTAATCGTAGTAATTATATTTGTTCTATCCACCCGGTTCACACTACAGTCACCACCCTCAGATGGAAGTCATTTAACAATACAAGTTTTGGGAATGCAATAAATACATATAATTTTTGAAAGCTCTTTAATTATTTTAATTACGGTTTCACGAAAAGAATGTTGTTATCTTTGTAATATTAAAATTACTTATTAACTTTAATAATGTTTGGTGTTATTTTAACACCATGTTTTTTTTAACTACTTCCACTTTTGTCTTTATTTCGACAGCGACCGGTTTCGCCGGCGACCAGTCTGTCGATGCTAGCGAGCCTGGCGTAACCGGTCGCTATCGAAATAAAGACAAAAGTGAAAGTATTTAAAAAACATATTATAGTTTTATTTAATTATTATTTAAAATGAACTTCCGTCAAGAGATTTCAGTAAAATCATTTGATTATTTTATTTTATTACATTTTGATTTTAATAAAGAAAGGCAGATATTTAATCATATTTTTTTAATATAAAATGCCGGCCACGTGAGATGTCCATAGGACTTTTTTTGCACTTTTCACAAAAAAATTTCAAACCGCAGTAGTTTTTTCACGGTATATGTTTTACTGCAATAAAATCATTCATGTATTTAAAGACACGAATCTGTATTTAACTGTGAGGTTATTGTACATTTTCTCGTTTGAAAACTCACTTTTACCTAGAAATACGTTGTGTTTATTGTGCGACGACGAATATTTTTTTTGCAGACGACCTTCTTTAGAGTAAAAATTTAACAATAAAATTATGCTAGATCGTTTTTCATTCTTATTTAAAGATGTTATTTCATTTATTTGAATAAAAATCACAAACAATACAGACATATAATTCCAGATCGTTTGCAAAAACAATATAAGATTGATGGTTGAGGTATTAGTTTTGTAAAACTCCATTATTAATTTATAATAGTCGTCTCAAATTCGTTTGAGAATTCCCTCGCAAGGCAAAACAAAAATTGGCACAATTTAAATAATTTATATAAATTAAATCCAAGTAAACCATTGAACAATCGCGTTTACTATTATAAATTTACATTATAAGAATTTATAAAGGAAGCATAAAAAATGAAAATCGGGTGATGGTCTAGACCCTCGAACGCTTGGCTCGTGATACAGGGGACTTGGGTTCAAGGCTGGATTCATAATTATGAGATATTTTCAGCTCATATCGAAGATTGTAATATAAATAACAATATCATTTATTTTAATCCTTGGTGTCAGTCTTATTTGTAAAAAATAATACATTATTTAAAAAATGATTAAATCCACAATACGAAGCGATGGCGAGTATAGAAATAATATATATTAAGTATTCAAAAATCCAATAGAAAACCCTCAAATAAGTATTTATATGTATTGTCATTATAGTAAAGAATTTATAACCATTTTTATCATACAGTATATGTATTAAAAAAAACATTTAAATATCTCGTTTCTATATGTTAGAATTCAGAAAAAAAATATTAACTCGTGTACCGGATTACTAAAGCAAATTGTTATTGGGAAATATATTTCATTTGTGAAAATAACAGAAAATAAATTGATATCGTCATTTAAATGAAAATGATGTTATGTATATTTTCTTCGGTTGAAATGAAGAAATGAAATAAGCGAAGAAGGATTTATTGCTTCCGGCTCTCAATTGAGAAAAGAAATTGATATTTCAGGAAACTTTTTCCTTAAAATTCTCTTGTAATCCTAAAAAAACTTAAGGAATCATCAATTACTTATTATTATATGTACAATTCATTAGCTATCTTTTGTTGTGAATATACCGCAAATGCTCCGTATACCGTGGACCGATAGGATCAGTAATGCAGACGTAATAGAGAGAGCCAGAGCCAATAGATAGCTGTTGTCGAGTGTGAAGGATAGAAAGGTCTCATATTTTGGTCACGTGCTAAGGGTAGAAAAATAACACCTCATTCGGCTGATAATCACGGGCAAAGTGGTTGTCGGGGAGTTGGTGGAAGGCAGTAAATCTGGATGCGAAATATAAGAGAATGGACAGGAAAAAGTAAAGTTCGAAGTTCGAAGTGGCGCAGAACAGATATGCCTTCTCTGCAGTTTAACCAGCATCTCAGAAGAAGAAGATTATCCTTTGTGACTACTTTTACGATTAATTGAATGCTTATTTTCATTGTAGTCAGTTACTTAAATACAGATTTAACTACCCTACCTATTTGAACGTACGTGATACGTTCACTTTGACTGTACCATTCTGCGCCATCCCGTATCACGTACGCGCTTGAGAAAAAGTAATGTACCTAAAATTAGGGATACGCGCGTGTGCCAACAACACTAGAGTACAAGTCTTCATAAATATGATAGTTTTACAAGGGGTAGGCGAAGTGTGCGGCCGAGTATTTGACGTTTCGTAATTTAAAAAAATAAAATGAATATTTAATTAAATTTCATTAATAAAAAACCCTGCTTTATTGCACGTTTCTCGGAAAATAACCTGAACGTAGAGCGGTTAAAAATTTAACAATGCTAGATTTTGATTTTGCAACATTATGATATTTAATAAAATAAATATATTGATTTAAAAGTTTTCAAAAATACCAATTTTAAAATACATTTTTTAGAAATACGTAGCCGAAAGTTGTGGATATCAGCAACACCGAAGAAAAGAAAAACTCATGCATAAGTGACAAATGTGTGTTAAAAAAAAGATTTGAATATTATAGCTAGAATTATAAGTTGAAATCGGAAAACAAATAATTAAAATAAAACAAAATAGCATACAAGTAAATGTATATCGTTAAGGCCATATATACTGCCATACCATATATGGTATGCGGGTTAAGCTGATGATGTGTACATAATAATAGCAAAATGTTATTGGTATACATAATACTAACGATGTTTTGATTACTTACATCTGGGTACACGAGTTTTGTGTTAGATGGATAATCTCGTTACTTTAAAACGCATAATTTAAGGTTTTGCATTCTTACGAACGTTCTACAGTTCCCTGTTCACGCGAAAAAATATTTTAAAATAATTGTTTTAGTACATTTTTATTGTTTTTTAAACAATGGTGTCAAACTCCATACCAAATGTGAATTAAAACGTCTGTTTTCTAAAAAAAATATTCATTTTATAGGAATGAAATGTTTCGCCTTGCTAAGGTATTATCAAACATATTGTCGAAAGGGTTGGAAAATCTTGGATGTAAAGGGGGCAGGATAGAGACGAGTGGAATAAATTGGAAGAGGCCTATATCCAGCAGTGGAGGGAAGAAGGCTAGCAAAGAAGAAGAAGATATTACTTAGCAAGAAGAACCATACCATTCCAATATAAAAAATAAAACTTCTATTTTACTTTCTCCCAATCTTCTTCCACGCAATCCGCCCATCTTTTCCTCGATTTGTCTCTTGGTCTCTTTTTGCGGGGCACCCATCTGGATATATTTTTTGGTATTCTACCCTCTGGCATTATTTCTAAATGGCCAGCCCACCGTAGGCGTTGAGACTTACAGAATATCACTACTGTTTCCTGGTTTATCAGTACTTCAAATTCAAGGTTTCTTTTAATTCTGTAAGTCCCATCCTCCAGCGAGGGCCCAAAATTTTTTCTCAGTATTTTTTCTCAAAAACTGCCAGCCTGCCTTCCTCTCTCTCACCTACGGCTGTGAGACCATGTCTCACAGCTGAGTAAATTAGATCCCAGAAGCTTCTTACACCCAAGAAAAGATCTGTTTGCTTAAACCTAGAGAAATTATATAACCTACAGAAATTAAAAATACTCCTTATAAATAATTACTCTTTCTATTTGTATATTATACATGTCGGTTAGCATTTAGCAAGACAACAAACGCGCTGGGCGCGCACTGAGCACTTAACGAGATTTCGGTAGTGCGCTCCTAGCGCGTACTCAGTAATCAACCCTTCCCGCAGACAATGAGATAATTATTTAAGTACAGTCAAATAGTCTAAAATTTATCTACGTAATCAGTTCATTACATGATTTATTTTCAATAACTAATTTGATAAATCGTTTTGCTTGTGAGAGTTTCTAGTATAGGTTTCACGATATGGAAATCTCATACAATCTTATCTAACAAGTAAAATTTACGATCTATCTATTTCCCAGGATTAATGATAATAATTATTAGCTTTTCACCATTCTGTACTGTGAATCATACGAAACATTTATTAATATGGTGCTTTGTTGTACACTTTAATTTAACCTTATCCATGGTAAGATGGAATCAAATGTTAAATTTGCCAGGTAAGGACTCGGAGAAATTCGACGTGCGTGTATGACTATTGAAGAATCGAGAGATGCGAATCGTGATGGTTAGTTAGTTAATATAAATTGTTTTATTTTTATTGTCCATCATCCAAATAATAGAAACGAGATATTCAAATATTCTTATTTTATTTGAATAACTTTTTTAAAACTTTATGAAAATACAGTGTTTTTAAAAAGTTATTCAAATATGAATCCACAACACAAAAAGATGTCGAATATAGAAGAAATTCTTATTTTATTTTATAAAACGATTTGATTCGGGTAGTGGTCTAGGAGACAGAATGTTTATCTCCTGTTTTGACAGATGTTATAAAGATAATAAAATAATAAAATAATTTATTTAATAAATAAATCTTGATAACATCTGTCAAAATTTATAATATTTGTAAACCATTTTAACTAACTAACTAACTAACTAACTAACTGCTAACAGCTGTCTCCCCGAAAGGGTAGGCAGAAAGAATGGACTGTCCCACTTTAACCGATGTGGTACTTCATCCTTCGCTTTTCGCCCCCCGCGGGAGACGCGGTGTGATGGGTTGCGAACCTCATTTTATATTATTTTAATATTTTAAATATGTATCTTTATAATATGTATCACTGAAGGACTGGTTGTCCGAAACATGTCTGATATGTAATTTTAATAGTGTTGTATATACAAAGTATATAAAAAAAGATAAAAGACAAATAAAACATAAACAACACAAAGTATAGCGAACATAGAAGACATATTACGCACCTTCAGGACGAAAACGACTCAACACGAAAAATCATATTGTTGGGAAATCGCAAAAGAAAATGTAAATTGTGACACTTTCGTATTATTTCTTCGATTGTTTCGATTTCTTTAAAGTAAGTACACTGCGATTACTTTAAAAAAATCGAAACAATCGAAGAAATAATACGAAAGTGTCACAATTTACATTCTTCTTTTGCGATTTCCCAACAATATTACTTTTCGAGTTGAGTCGTTTTCGTCCTGAAGGTGCGATTAATAGTTTTAAGAAAATTTTGCCCGTATTTTTCCTCGGTATGCTAGAGAAGAAGCTCGTTATAAAGGTGATTTGAGAAAATCATAAACTTATTTTTTTCCTCATTATATCCGAGATCTCGCTATTCCCGTGATCTTAATAACCGAGTTCGACCGTATTACATAATAAGGAAACGTGAGCAGCCCCTACGTCCTAGTCCCCGCGGGCAAGTTTTTACTTGGACCAAATTACCGTAGTGAAAATTACGACTTAAGTACACACTGAACAACGAATAAATGAACTGAAATGAGCGATCCAGCGAGGCGGTATAACGTATTATTACCACGATAAACATGATTAACTAATAATGGTTTCAGTATGTTAACGGGGACCATGAAATAACTTTATTAACGAAATAATTACTACGGCCGGATTACGTGCAGTCATACAATGTAGATTGTTCATTTGACTACTTAATCTCCAATTCTTGAATTGTTGCTTCCAGTATATTTTAAATCATACTATTTATTATTATTCTTCTTCTTCTTCTTCTTCTTCTTGGTGAAGATGACCAGCCTTTTCTCCATCTCTTTGGTTATCGTTCTGGTAGTCGACGGCCCTCCGGAGTCTCGTGCATCACGACTTTAGAAATTCTCGCTTCTTCCATCCTCTCGATGTGCTCCCTCCAAAATCGTATTCTCTGCCTACTCCATATTACTATGTCATAAATTTTGCATGATCTACGATTTTGGTTTTGCGTGGAGATTTTTTATTACGTGGAGCATGGTACAAAAAAGGTTGGGAAACTCTGTATTAACATATGAACATGTACGATATTAATATGGCTTTTTATGTCAGTAAGAAGGTTTGGAGACACGTGAAAGAATGAATGAAGAAACAACGATACAGTATCTAGCATGTATACGATGTAAAATGAATTAAAAATAATGAATGAAGAAGAGGAAAGAGAAGAGTCGGATAAATCGACCCGCGTGCACGACAATATATATGATTGTTGAGGAACGAGAGAAGTATGTCAGAAAAGAACAGTGTGGCGGTCCATTATTTGGAGAGACGGAGTATAATTTATTTTAATTTTAATGTCTTGTAAGTAAAAATTGCAAATTTAATTGTTTGATAGCTTTACTCCATCCAGAGAATTTCTATTGCACATCTATTCCACAAAATATTCAAAAGTTTTTCACTAAATTAATTCCGAAGGCTCTCTTTATTTTCTGAATGCTTACAGCACTGGTATCAATCGTTAGTCTAAAGCATCAGAAACGATAAAAAGGCTCTTGTAAAAATTTCATTGAACTTAGCAGCCATGTTTCGGGGGGCCATACGAGGAAGAGAATAAATGGTTCTGCCATCATATAAATATAATCTCGCGTGTGCTTTAAGAACAGGAAACTTTTCCAGCATAAAATATTGCGCCTAGAGGAAACTCCGCTCCTGAATCCTAAATATTACAATACATTACATTTTCATATCATAGTTTTATAAATTTCAAAAGTTTCGAGCACTTGGAACAAAAAATCACATTTAATAGTTTGAAATAAAGTGTGTCAGAATTCATATCTTTAAAATAATCTAATTCATTTTTATAGGGAAGCGTATTTCACTTCTTTAATTATAAAATTTGATTTATTTATTTAATTTTTTTTGTATGTACAAAGTATATAAAAAAGAAAAAGAGAAATAAAGTTAAATTTGTTTTATGCAAGTTTAAATATAGTTTATGAAATGACATGTTTCGCCTTTTAAAGGAATTAAATAATGCTAATGCCTAATATATGTTTGTTGGGATTTTATGATGAAAATGCCTTAGAAAGACGAAACATGTCATTCCCATAAATTATAATATTTTTTTTAGAAAACGTTTTAATTCGTTTTAATTAAGTAATCAAGAATAAAAATATTTAACACTGATTAATCCGCCGAAACATGTTGTATATAATATTTTAATTTTGTAAATATATTAGTGGAATAAACGGTGTTAACGGCGAAACATTCAATTAAGTGAAGTTAGCAAGTTAGCTTGCTACAGACATTCAGAGATAAAGATAACCGAAATATCTCTGACTTTTCAAATAATTATAAAAGGATGTGTATATGGACAAATAATTAGATCAAATTCAGTTATATCCCGTGGTTACAATTTCGTAGAAAGTACTTTATATGCTAATCAGATTGTGTGTCCTCAAATGTAAAAGAAATACTTTTAGTAGAGCATTTAATTTATTTGAACGATATTCTTCGTAAAATATGTCATTTTAGGTTAGAGAGAAACGATGTCATGTCTGGAGGCCGTCTGCGGGATCGTTTCATACAGAAACATGTCATTTTGTCAACAATAGCTCGGAGCACGTATGCTGTTCTGTCGGCAAAGATAATACCTTCTTCCGAAAACTTCTAAACTATAAAGTCGCTTACAAAATACGATGGGCTTAGCTTTTTGAATAAATATCGTCAGAAAGCGTCTGAAATATTTTGATTTTTAATTTGAAGATAAACTTAACAATCGATTTTCAGTTTGTTGTAAATGATTTATTATCACAATCAACAACACAAAACTTAAACATTAATTAATACGTTTTCATCATATACACTTTTCTTTCATATTTATTATAACTTACTTAACAAAATACTGCTCAAATGATTTTACTGAAATCTCTTGATGGAAGTTCATTTTAAATAATAATTAAATAAAACGATGTTTTTTAACTACTTCCACTTTTGTCTTTATTTAGACAGCGACCGGTTTCGCCAGGCTCGCTGGCATCGACAGACTGGCTGTCGTCTGTCGTCTGACCAGTCTGTCGATGCCAGCGAGCCTGGCGAAACCGGTCGCTGTCTAAATAAAGACAAAAGTGGAAGTAGTTAAAAAACATCGTTTTATTTAATTATTATTTAAAATACTACTCCTTTGTTTGTCAAACTGAAGTTGATAATAATGTACATATTATATAAATATCAATGTTCGAAATATTCCTTCGGTTAGTGAAAGTGGACCTTAAAACTCAACTCAATGAACAGACTGGAAGCATTTAAAATGTGGATCTATCGCCGAATGCGCTGAATGCGAGCTAGAGTTGACAGGGAGCTGTTGTCAACTATCAAGGTTCGGAAGATTTCACATCTCGGTCATGTACTGCGTGGGGAAAAGTACCGCCTTCTCCAAGGGAGGGGAAAATTGAAGGACGCCGAGGGCCCGGTAGGAGACAGATCTCCTGGCTGCGAATCGTGAGGGAGTGAACCGGCATCCATAGTGTGGAGGAGCTGTTCCGAGCGGCGCAGGACAGAGACAGGTGATCGCCAACATTGGGGGGACCCGACAGGGCACTTGAAGAAGAAGTGAAAGTAATCATACGTTGTTAAAAGTTAATACACGTTTATAGTTATTGTATTAGATTATTATCATAATATATATAAAACACCACATGGAAAGAAGGAATGGTAAAACAAGTCAATGTTAACGATGTAAACGGAACTAGAACAAGGTAAGACCGAGGAAAACGTGGTACGATCAAGTAAATCAAATATTGAATGTCGCCCAAGTCGGTGAAATCGATGTGCGTGCATGACACGATGTATGAATATTGAGAAAGTGAGGGAAGTATATCAGGAAAGAACAGTGTGGGGGTCCATTCTCCATTCTCCTTCGGAGAACCGGTGTGGTGGTTAGTTTAAGAAACCACTCTTATTCATCTATAAATCTCGGATAAAAGATTTTTAGGTAGTAAAATAAATTATGTTTTGAATCTAGAATGCAAAACATTAAACCTTAATGTGAATTAAAAGGAAAATGTCAAAGCAGCATAATTGCTGTAGAAAAGAGTTCTCCAAGACGTAGGGGATGTATGAGCTTTAAAACGATATATTTCAAATGCTATATTGGGAAATAATGTAGAGTGGTAGCAACTATTATGAACATAATTATGAAATAATCACTGGTTTGGATAGGTATATCTAACGCGTGTATGAAAGTACCTAGCAGTTTACGATGTTATTTAAGTACGTAGTTGGAAAACATGATATGATCAATTTTATCAAATTTTAAAGGTACCACGTTAATAATCGACGTTAATATATGATTCGCTATAAAAATTTGGAAGAGGCTAGAGAGGTGTACCAGGATGAAGTAGTGTGACGCTCCATTCTCTCCGCCTATCCTTCCGATGAAACGGCGTGATGGTTTGTAGTTAAAACCATCTTGTAAAAATTTAAATCAAATACGAAGCATATTGGTAGCTTTTACATTCCTTCCAATGACGTTCTGAAAAAGCTATAAGCGGAATTTAATATAATATGATAGATTGTCCCGCAGCACGACAACTAAACCAATTTCTCTCGGTTCACATAACCGTCAAGTTAATAAACCTCCCGTCAGCAGTCTACAAAAGGACGTTCTTAGGGTTATAAAAGCTTGCAGGACAGGTATTTGAATAATGTTTAAAAATACCCATCTGTTTATCGTAAATTATAATAACACTCTAAATATATTCCGAGCAACACATATTTTCAGATTCACTGCATGTAAATGGAACTAGAAATACAAGAACACCGAAGAAAACGTGGCACAATAAATTAAATTGAATGTCGGTCACGTGAGAAGTCGAAGAAATCGATGTCCGTGCATGACACGTTGAATAAATGTTGAGGAAGCGCGAGATGTATGTTAGGAAAGAAAAGTGTGTCGATCTATTATTTTTGTCTACCCTTTCGGTTAGACGGTGGATGGATAATTAGTTGGATAGTTATTTAGTTGTAAATGAAGTGATTATTTTCTCGTTTACCGTAGATTAGAAAGGCTCAATCAATTGTTGTATTGATAATTGGAATGTTCCAAAAACAGTTAAGTCGAGTGGTTTCATTAGCCCTTTTGTGTATTGAATTGAACTGTTTTCCACGCGGAATGAATCCACCGTGACTAGCTCCATCCCTGGTCGCGGATCGAGGGCTGATCGTTGAATATTGATTTGCATACAATAAACACGCAGCAGGAGTTTGACTATTTAGTTTTCCCAATAAAGCAACACGTTACGGTATGTAAACTGTTGATTTGAATTAGAAAAGCATGTTTTTTGTGCTCATACAATATCCGAAAATACAACCCGGAATAGGGTAAAGAAAGCAACAGGGCAAATTAAAAAGTGTTGAAAGAAATGTTGCCCACGATGAAATTGATTTAGTTTTATTATAAAGTAGTGTATTATAAACAATGCATGCGTACCCTCCATCATGACATATGGGATAGAACTCACAGCCGATACCAATAGGACTAAGAACCTTAAGTAGCAGAAATAAGAACCCAACGTTCCCTCATAACCCTCAGGGATCGGATCAGACTTGAGACGATAAGGTCTGTCTGTGGTGTTGAAGACATAGTGAGGTGGGGGAGAAGCAGAAGGCGCTTTTGGAGGGATAATAAGGACGCACGGATGATACAAGAAATGCAATAATTGTCATAAATGAAAATCCCAGTAGCAAGAGACTACAAGAGAAAACATCTCAGGATAGTTCACTGTCACAATTAGGTCAGACGATCAAAACGAAGAAGTCGAAAAAGACATAATTAAAAACAAAACTAATTTTAATAAATTAAGGCGTAAATACTGTGGAAATATTTTATTATATTGACAGCCTTCGTGGGAGAGCGGCAACAGCTATGACTGCCACACCGAATGTCCCGGATTCGATTCCCGGCGTAGACAGAAAAATTCTCAGGCTACAATTCGCAAGATAATAAAAATGGAAATTAACTAACTATCTATCACATGTAACTAGAATCGGTTGCAGTTATGGGATTCAAATAACCTGTTGTATACAAAAATGTGAAAATCAATGGGAAACTGCCACGTTAAAAAGGTTCAAGTAGCATCCCACATGTGGTAAACTAATCCCAAGGATTGAAACTTAAAATAATAATAAATTAGCGGGAAATTGATGCAAACGTTGTATTGCTATTTTTTTTGCTTTGAAATTATGCAACAACATTTTTTTGAACAAGTGATTTCAAAATCACATGCATTTTATACATAAAAGTATTATCACCATATAAAATATATTAACAAAAAGGTTTTAGAAAACGAACGTTTTCATGAATGCTTTATCCGATAATATTTTTATAAATGTAATAATCGAAAATAGAAATAATATTTTAATAGAGTTTCGCGTGTAAAATAAAAGTAATTTGACTCACAATATGTGTCAGTGGTCAGGCGGTCGATCGTCTCTTGTTTTAGTTTGGAGTTCTTCTTTCCCATTGTTTCTCGAGGGCTCCCTCTCTCTTCTCTTACTCTCCGCCGCCTCCCTTAGGAATCGCCTCTTCTCAAGCGCTTGTAACTCGCTGAAAACAAAATTATTTGTATTAAAACAATTATTTACATATAATTATTTAAGAAAGCTGATATTTATATTTATTTTCATAAAACTATTCCTATATAAATTATATTTAATGTGTAACGTGCAATTTTTCTTAATGTTGTTAAAAACGTCAGTTTTCTAGAAGCTTAACCCCTTATGTGCGCCTAGCTGCATATGCAGTCAAAAAAAAAAGTTTCGATCTTCGACAGACTACATTTGCAGCTCATATTTGAAAGTATCTAATAAATATTTTTCCTTTCGTTCCTTACTGGTGAACTATGACTAGCTGTCTGAGCTGTAAATGAAGTAACACAGTTCGAGATAATAAAAAAATACTACTGCAAATAAAGCCAGCCGCACTATGAGGGCTGATTCTTTATAATGAGATTTACGTATTATGACATTATTTAAATAATAATATGACATTATCAAACGCTTAATATCACATTATCAAATTATATATTTATGATTTTCTTAAAATATGTAATCTAGAAAACTGACGGTTTCATCAATATTTTTTTTTTTATTTGGAGTTTTACACCAGTTTTCAAGAAACAACAAAAAATATGTAAACATCAAAAATTACAAACTATTAAAACTACAATATAATTAATCATGAACGACGTTTACAATACGTTTTACATGATCTATTCACATTAATGAGGATCAATTGCAAAATTTTCAAACTGTAAATTGAAACGGTTTTGAAGATAGACTACTAAAAATGTATATGTTAATACCCCTATTGATTGATCTAATATTAAATCTAAACCAATTTAAGATGTCTCAAAGCATCATTATTATTTATATAAGCCAATAAATCGGATACAGTAGAACGTCTTTTATCCGGACGTCAATTAACCGGAACGTCAATAATCCGAACAATCCGAGATGATGAAGCGTTTTGTACCGTGACCTACGCATGACTAAGCTTACCTCACCACAACTACACAACATTGGGTGTTGGTTGTAATATGACGAAATTGTTTCTCCGGTACAAAAAGAGAGTGAGGATGAAGATGATGATGAAAGCTCAAATGAGGATAATGAAGGAGAACGAATCAATCTTCGAGAGCCTTTACAACATTAGAAACTGCGCTATCATGGTTTGAAGAGCAAGACGAAAGCAGCTCATCTCAATCGCTTTTATTTAAAAAAATACATGATTTAGCTGCAAAAAAGACGAGGATTTCTAGTTTAAAAAAATCTCTAATTATTTCACCAGGACTGTAGAGCAAAATAAGTAATACATACATACTATATTTTATGTTATTTCATAATCAATAAATGTGCCAAACGAAAAGTCTATGAAGCCTGCGTTCTGCCAGTTGGTACTTATGGTCTTGAAACTGTTACACTGTCCAAACAAAGTGCCGAGAAACTACGAGTGACACAAAGAGCCATGCTAGAAATAAGCCTAAGAGACAGAGTCAGAAACGATACGGTGAGAGAAAAAATAAAGGTCACTGACATCATCCACCGGGTGGCGACTCTAAAATGCTCAGACGAAAAGTGGACAAGAAGACTGCTGACTTGGAGACCGTGGACGGCAAAGAGAAGTGCAGGGCGACTGAAACTACGGTGGAAGAATGATCTGAAAAGAAGGGAAAAACCTGGATGCAGTCTGCACAGGACAGAGTGACATTGAGGCAAGGAAAAAATCAATTTACACCTTATTTTCTTAAAAGAATTAGCGCCTGTTTAATTATCCGGAACACCTCCGGTCCCAATTAGTCCGGATAAACGACGTTCTACTGTAATTATGTATATGTATTTTATAAGTGAAATCAAATTTTAATTCTGTCCAGAAAAGGTTAAAAACTAATGGTAGTTTGTTGAATTTTACGAATTGTTAAATTTGAATAGATTTATGAAAACTTTTCACTAAACAGAAGTATCTTGTAAGACAAATTATGTAAATTGGTGTAAAATATGTTTTGCGTGCTGCTGGTAGGAATAAATCTTGTCACGAAATAGAAAAGCTTTGAGGTAGTTTTAAAACCTCATCTATAATAATGTAAAAAAAAAAAGGATGAAAAAAACAGCTGTCTGAAATGAAAAACTATTCTGGGTATTAACGCAAAGTAAGAAGTCGTGCTACACATTATAAGCCGCGATTTGCTTTTATACATGAAAGAATTTTAAGGGTTGGGTTTATGGATGTTTGGTAATATCATTTTAAGTTTAAATGTATAATTAATTAATTTTATTAACATAAAAACAAGCAGAAATGTCACATTTCCTGAAACAGTGTTCATTTTATAGATTGTACATTAATCAAACACGACTTCTATCACAAGTTTTCTCGATATTTTAAAATGAAAATGTCATGCAAATATAATCGAATTTAGATGACTGGGGCTAGGGTGAGTTGACATGGAACAAAAATGTCATTTAAACTCACTGGCAATAGATGGATAAACGTATCATTCGTTGCAGCCATGTCAGTATTTAAATTTTCTCTTTAAATTTTTGTAATAATTTATTTAAAATGGATTCTTAGCATTATTAAGTGCTGAAATTTACAACACTGTTACAACATCACAATTTTGATTATTCACTTTTTGAAAATGTCGCGACAGCTGTTTCATGCCAAAAACAGATGTCAACATCGGTTGCGAAACGGCTGTTGCGACATTCTCAAAAAGTGAATAGTAAAAATTGTTATATTATAACAGTGTTATAAATTTTAACCGTTATAATGTTGAAGTATCATAGTGTTTCGGCCAAAACAATGGACTATACAGCATATCATTATGATACATAAGAATAAAATTAAATAGTGTCTTCTTCCTATCCTTAGTCCCATTTACTTGGGGCGGCGTTATGAATAAGTCTCATCCATGTCAACTTTTGTAAGAAACGTACTCGTATATTAAAACTAAAAATAATTTTGTAAATTATTGGTTTCAAAAAACTTTATCTTTACGGAAAAACAACTGTTCTTATTGCCATGGGTCAGGTAGAAAATACTTAAGTTACTTGATAAATAAAATAATACGCCTGAATATCATTATAAATGGTTTCCTTGACGAATTAATAATAACGCTCATAAATCATATGTTTCTTCCCATCATTGTTTCTCACGCTAGCTTACCTATTATCGTATCCCCAAAATTTCTAACCACCCTTAAATAATGAATCCATATGGTTTCTGTTAGTGAGCCGAACAATTTTTATATTATTTTTCTAACTTTTGTAATAACTTTAGGACCATCAACCACTTATCTATCACATAAATTATTTACGAAAAAAATGTATATTATACAGATGTCCTATCATACATTCTAATCATACAATTTAGTATTAGATTCAGTATCCTAAAGACGGGGAAAATATTCTTCACATTTGATATCAAAGTTAACTTCCAAGAATTACTAAATTACAATGTTTATTTTTGTACTCATATCATTAACTACTAAATGAAAGTAATTCAACGTTTGCTTAGATATTTGATTCTATATTCCAATATTCATAAAAAAAACTCCGTGAATCATCTTTATTACTTGCAAACCGAAAATAACATGAAATATTTTGTTATAGTATATTTGACTTAAATCGGATGATTGTAACACTTTTTGAAATAAAGCGAAAAAAAAGAAGTTGCTTTTCCCCCAACCTAATAATAAGTCACCATGAAATATGTAAAATCATTTGTAAACAATTTGTAGGAAGATGTTTGTCTTAGAAACACTTTATTTCGTCCTACCTCAAATAACTTATTTTTGAATTATATAATATCATTTAGTATCCCCTAACTATGTTATCATTGTCATAAAATTTCTTAATGAGTTCCAACAAACATCCAAATAATTTGTTAAAAATGTATAAAGTCACATAAATTTTCGTTAATTACCATATTCTGCTCCATTTACTAGTGTAAATAAACTGCAACGAGTTGAATAAACATGAAATACAGTTGTTCACGTTTTGTCTAAGGTTTTTAATGAAACCGGTGTTCTCTGAAATGTCTGGAATACTTTGTAAAGATTGTTAGCTTTAGTAAAATGCCATTAAACGGAGAAGTATTAAATGCAATTCTACATAGTTGGCAGGTAACTTGAAAGTTGACGTTGAGGGTAGTCTTAAAATGCAACTTTGTAATAATTGTGAGATACTTCTCAGCCATTATCATATAAAATACTTTCGTATGAAGCACTTAATCTGTGGTGTGGCATCTTTAAAAATAATTTTAAAAAATTTCATATTTTGTTTTTACTTCTTTTTATTTTGTTTGTCGAAGCCATTGAGAGCTTCTTCAGGGTTACAAAAACAAACTTGTTTGTTTGTTTTTAAACTCTGACGAAGCTCCGGTGGGAGCGAAACCGGTTGATTAGATAAAACAAAACAAAACACGAAAGTGTGTGTAAAATACATATCACTAATTAAAATAAAAAAATTAAATAGAAATGTCATTTAATGTTTTAACCAGAGTTACAACTAATATACAAACATTAACTGTTTAGTTTATTGAAAACGCCTTAACAAGAAGAAGCATAGCATTCCCATAAAACTTCTAGAAAGCCGCCGTTTTCGTTCGATTTAATATGGATATTTATATAATATCATTGTTCAACAAACTAAAAAATCAGGTTTCATTAAATTTTCAGGACAAGTTTCATTTTATTAGAATATTTTCAACTGAATTTCTATATTAATTAAAATATTCTATTCCCTCATGTATGGAAGTGAAGCTTGGAGCTGGCAAAAGAAGG
This sequence comes from Lepidostoma basale, assembly GCA_022606425.2. NCBI lineage: Eukaryota > Metazoa > Arthropoda > Insecta > Trichoptera > Lepidostomatidae > Lepidostoma > Lepidostoma basale. Next base: position 383,782 of record JAHDVF020001219.1, on the reverse strand, counting down.
ATGAAAGCAGGATAAACGCCGTAGAAATGAGATCACTGAGAAGAATGTGTAGGAAAACGTTGTATGATAGAATACCGAACAATGAAATAAGAAAGAAATGTAAGGCAGATGACTGCATCATGAATACAATTAAAAAAGGATCCCTGAGGTGGTTCGGACATATGTAACGAATGGATGAGAGTAGAATGGTTAAAAAGTTGTACACGTGAGTGGGAAAAGAAGCCGAGGACGACCGAGGAAAACATGGCATGACCAAATTAATCAATTACTAAAAGGCGGCCACATTCGAAGTCGGAACAATCGACATGCGTGCATGGTAAGATGTATGGATGTAGAGGAAGCTCAAATCAAATCAAATTAATCAAATCAGTTTATTAAATTAATAGACATTACAAACAGGAAAATGTTTAAGGCATCTATTAAGTACAGGTAAAATATCATAAAAATATTACAACAAAGTACCAGGAACGCATTAGAGATGGTTCGACATTAGGAAGACAAGATACTTTCTAAAGTCAACAGTATTTGCCCCCTGAACGTACTTTCACTAACATGAAAGACGTCGATCTCCGAGGAAACCGCGTTCAGCAGACTAATTGCTCTTCCCACCGGTGTCACCAGAGGCAGATTGGTATGCCAGGACAGGCCAGTGTGGCGATCCATCCTCTCTGCCTATGGCGTGATGGTTAGTTAGTTAGTTAGTTATATTCTAAAAACACAATACACAATAATTGTAAATTTTAAAGAAGTGTCTTATTGCGTCAATGTTTTTAGAATAATATTTCTTTAAATAATATATAATTCTACACAAATTATTATGGTACAATCGAAAAGTTACACTAGTTATCACAATAAGTATTACTATCTTAAATTCACATAAATATGCAGAAGAAATTGGGTTGTAGAAAGCGTTGCCACCTTTAAAATTTGTATGTGTACTTTTATAGTCATATTTATGTTAATTACGTCAACGAAGGTTTTAAAATGTCGCCATGCAGATTTTTATATCATCTCAGCATGAGAATGTATCCGCATCGGAAATAGTGACAAGATGACATGGCCTGTCAGGATGTCGCGGATTCTTTGAGATAGTTTGTACTTCTAACAACTTTTCCAATTATTTTTCATCCAGCTTGTTCTTAAGGCTGCGGAAGGAAATTTGTGCTATCGACGGTCTAAAATCGGAGCCTTGAACAATCAAGTTTTTTTTTACATCAAAAGTTTGGTTATTTTTAATCAATCTGCAAATTGACTTTTTTATGAAAAATACGTGACATTTGAAATATTAGGAAACTTGTTTGGTATATTCATATATTTCTACGATATTAAGTTAATCTCTTATTAAGAACAGACCTTATTAGCGGTTTTATTAACTATTTACAAAAAAAGGGTTTTATTATATTTTATATAAGTAACATATTTTGCCTGCTAGGGCAATATCGAATAATATGTATAGTCGTAAAAAAACATAATTCTTTTAAATTATTATTTAAAATGAACTTCCATCAAGATATTTCATCAAAATTAGTGGATTATAATATGTATATGATATTTGTTAATGCTATAGCAAGACGAAACATGTCACTACCATTAAACGTTACAAAACTTCTAGAAAACTAAGATTTTCATTAATATTGAATAAATTATTTATTGTTTCTTTAACAATCATATTAAACTCCATCTGAAATAGTTAATATAAACGAAAATATCTGTTTTTTAGAAGTCGTATTATATTATACGTGAATGACATGTTTCGCCTTGACATTTGACAATCCATTAGACAGGCGCAAAATATCATTCACGTAAAATGTGAAAAAAATCTAGAAAACAGACGTTTTTATTGAATAGTTATTATTGAATATAGCGTTATACATCATCGATAAAGAAAAAAACGCTTAGAAACAGATTTTTATTTACACTATTCATATTTTTACGAAGGGGCTCAATTCATCTCTCCTTTTCTACAATACATTAAAAAAGGACTGATCAGTCACGTAAAATATAAAAAAAATCTAGAAAATAGACGTTTTTATTCATAGTTATTATTGAATCATCGTTAAAGAAAAAAAAAACGCTTAGATACAGATTTTTATTTACACTATTTGTATTTTTAATGGGGCTCAATTCATCTCTCCGTTTTCTACATTAAAAAAGGACTGATCAGTGAATATTTATTCGATATCACGTAGATATTTAAATATGAATGGAAATAATAATGATAAAGTGCCAATTTTGAAAATATAAATAATCGTGAGCCAATAAAGTGCCCGAGTATTTGCGGATCTGAAATCCATTTCCCATACAGATCCACCCGATTTCAAGGAAAATTGGCGCCTCGCTTTTTATTGACATTTTTCATGAGTTCGGGATAACGTTTTGGAAGGGAAATTAGCCCAGTAAATCAGGTGAACTAAAGCCATACGCAGTTACGCGTCCCGCAGTCTCGAAAACACTGGATGGGCACCCTACTAATGTTATGCGTAAATTGAAACCCGTTGCCGATATAAAAAAAGTTCCAGCCCGGCTTAAGTGAATCGGAATTGAGAATAAATTTCATTAAAAATATTCCTCGGCATCGATCACTCCCAAAAGTTGTTTTAGACGAACAAAATTTTTAATTTAATTATTTTTCATCATTTTGAATTAATTCAAAGTAAAAGCCAAAAACAGGTGATTGAAACTGAAAACATAAAATCTTTTCTTTTTAAAAACGTTTTTTTATCAATCTTCATATTTTCTAACACATTGGTGTAATTCCTCGGTCCAGATTGTCCGAGGATTATCAGTACAAAAGAACTGTGTATGACGAACATTTTGATGATTTGGACGTATGGAAAGAACGAATGAAAAAAAAATGGTAAAAAAATATTTTTAAACGATGTAAATGGAACTAGAAATAGAGAGAAACCGAATAAAGCGTGGACGAATATATCAAGTATTGACGTGCGTGCATGATACTATGTATGAATTATGACATCGGCGTCATGCACGCACGTATTGTGAGTAAGCGTGAGAAGTAGATCAGAAAATAAGAGTGTGGTAGTCCATTCTTTCTGCCTACCCCTTCGGAGAGAAGGCGTGATGGTTAGTTAGTTAGTTAGTTTATGATGGTCTAAAAACAGTAATTTTTTTAAATATTAAACAAATCGTAACAACAAACCATCCTGCCGTTTCTCCGCAGCGGTAGGCAGAGAGAATAAACCGCCACACTACTCTATCCTGACATACCTCTCTAGATTCCTCCACATTCATACAGCGTGTCATATACATACGCACGTCGATTCTTCCGGCTTCTGACATGACCAACCTTTAAAATTTTATTAATTTGGTCATGCCATGTTTTCCTCGGTCTATCTCGACTCCGTACTCCATTAAGATCGTTAACGTTTACTTTTTTAATCATTGTTTCTCGACCCATGCGCTCCATATGTTGTGTATATAAGTGTGTGTAAGTATATTCCTCATGATAGAACTAACTAACTATCACACCATTTATCTTGAGGGGTAGGCAGAATGGATGGACCGCCATAATGCCCTGACATACCTCTCAAGACTCCTGTTCATTCATCGTAACATGCAAAATATTTTCCGATTTCGAATTCAAAGTGTTTGATTTAATTTGGTCATGCCGTCCTTTCTTTGGTCTTCCATGGCTTCTCTTTCTACTCTTACTTCTTGTATACAACACGTTAACTAACTTATTTAAAGCTAAGGCATTAACACTGTGGAATTCCATAGTTATATACTTAGGAAATTGAAAAACTTTGTTTAATCCACTATTTATTAAAAAATGTTTAAAAAACACGACATGTTTCGAAGGATACCCCCTTCTTCAGGTGTAAAAATATAATAAAAACTAAACAAAGAAAGACTATAAAAAAACTCATTTAAAATTCGAAAAAAATAAACAAAAACATCCACAACACAAAGTTATGGTGAAAATAGAAGTAACTAAAATTAGTTTTAAATGTTTATATTTAAATTTTTAATTGTATCTCAATAGAGACGAAGAAACAAACTGGAAACTGAATATGGATGATCAAGGTGTTTACAGGACTTATGACCTGTCATTGGTTGGGTTAAGCGCACGCTTTATGTAATTACAACATTCCCCATTCCACCATTGTTATGATCATGTATGATACATTTTTTGGAAGTTGTATATATACTCCAAATCCATACATATTTTCACGTGGCAGTTCCAGTTAGCCATCTATGTAGATTTGATTGTACTAATTAATTTTTTTTTAAGATTAATCTATACAATCCATCCACTAACGCCATCTATGAAGAATGATTAATGGGGAATGTTGTAATTACATAAAGCGTGCGCTTAACCCAACCAATGACAGGTCATAAGTCCTGTAAACACCTTGATCATCCATATTCAGTTTCCAGTTTGTTTCTTCGTCTCTATTGAGATACAATTAAAAATTTAAATTAACCACCCACAAGTGAAAATCCAGGATTCGTATACAGATGTAAGTATACATTTCACAAATATTTGTTTATATTTATTTTGTTTTTTCTCTGATTTTTATTTAGTCCGACAGTTAGCTTTGATAAAAACAAAGTTTTAAAACGTTTTAAAAGTATTCTTAAGAATTAATGAATATCGTACGTATGGGTTCGCTTTTCGATAAACAGCTTTGTTTGGGTGAATGCAGGTAAGTATTATTCATCTTTGCTATTCAGTAATTGAAAGTTACACGATGTTTTGAAACTACTGAAAATTTTTTTTTCGAATATTCAACAAATCCATATCCGCAATAGAGCGAAAGCGACCTAAAAGAAGGTTAACTATCTACGTTCACATTAAAGTAGATTTAAGCTAAGCTGAAATATATGAGAATATTTTAATAGAGAATATCGATGATTGATCTGAACTAAGGGTCCTGTCACCCTGGCAACGTCCTAAATAAGAATAGAATGATTCTATCATATAACAAGTAAAGGAATATTATGTTATGTAAACCTTTAGAGCAGTGATTATCAAACTGGTCTATGTAGACCCCTAGGGGTCTACAAAAACTTGCAAGGGGTCTACGACAATTGTAAAAAAATTAGGGGTCCATGAGATGGTTCAACTAAATTGCCGATAAAGCCGAATATTGAAACGCCTTGCGACCTTTTTTTTAGTTTACTTGGGGAAATCGGACGATCTAAATCGTTGGAGACCTTGTTTTTTTTTTTAGCTCATTTTGGAAAATCTTCGGCAACCTTTTCGAATTCCGGCTTTTTTATTTCGGATTTTTTTTGGCCTGAAAAAAAAAATTTTAGGAAAGCAGGGGGTCTACATAAAATAGAAGATTAATGGGGAGCCCAGTTCCTCCATTAAAATAAAATAACCTAAGATTCGATTAAACAACCTAAAGTATTAGAAATTGAAAAGTCCTTAAATTGCATTACCTAAATCCTTAATAATGAAATAAATTGATCCCACAGTCCCATCTTAAATATGTTTTCATTATCGCATAATCACTCTATAGATATTCCTATGTTTCCCCCCTCCCTTTTCGGCACATAATATTTAGGTAATAAAATTATAAATACCCTTCTCTTTCTAACATCTGCTCCCCCCTACTCCCAACTCTACTCAGTAACTCTCTATTTAATTTTAGGGTTAACTTTGTGTATAACAGTGTAACCCAAACTAATTTTACCCATGGCCCCCCTTTTAGACACAAAATTGCACAAAGCCCCCCTGGTAATTTACCTTTTTTAAATTAAATAAAACAGAAAAATGTAATGAATTATTCTTTATATACTTATATGTTAACTATGTAGATGGAACTAGAAATGGAGGAAGACCGAGGAAAACGTGACATGATCAAATGAATAAAATATTGAATGCTGGCCACGTGAGAAGTCAAAGAAATCGACGCGCGTGCATGACACGATGTATAAATGTTGAGGAAGCGAGAGAAATGTGTCAGGAAAGAAAAGTGTGGCAGTCCATTCTTTCTGCCTACCCATTCGGGGAGACGGCGTGATGGTTAGTTAGTATTTTTTTTACTACTTATAGCGTTATAAATAAGATATGCCGATACTTTAATTGTTAAGTAATTAATGTTTATTAAATAATCCTAATGAGAAAGACGAATCTGATGTACTGTCGATTACGAACCTGATGTGAAAATAATTCTTCAAGGTTATAAAGTTTAGCACCTCAATGCACCCTTTTTACTTTCCAGGGCTCGTTACTCCCCCAAGGCCAGAATTACCCCCTCAGATTCCTCCAGGGCCTTCTGGGGGGTTAGGGGACCCACTTTGGGAATTAAGGTGTATAGCCCTGAGGAAACTCGCTCAGAGTGAAACCGGTTACTGAAATATAGTGGTTTATACTAGGGATGGGCAAAATGAATTATTTAAGGGATCTGAGCTGAACGGTTCCGCTCAGCAAAGTGAGCTGACTCGTTTTATTAATTCATGGTTCACCATTTCGAGTTGTTTGTTAAAAATGAATTTCTGATATGAGCTAAAAAAGGGTCACCGCTGATTTTCTGCAAAGTAGGAATAATTGGAGGACGGAAATCGTTGGTGACCTTTTTTTTTTTTTTTTTTAATTTTTTAGGTGAAGGCTCAAAATGGTGAACCATGATTTATTAAAAAGAGTCAGCTCACTTTGCTGATCGGAACCGTTCAGCTCAGATCCCTTAAAGAGCTCACTAATAAGAGTCGACTCTTTTGCAATAATTTACAATTCATCCAGCGGATCATTGAGCTGCCGCTCTTTTTTTATGAATCATCGCTCACTCGCTCACTAAAGTGAGTCGACTCTTTGAGTTAACTCGTGAGCGGATCGTACATCCCTAGTTTATACTAAGTGATAAAGTGTTTAATTTTACTTAAATATTATTTTTTTAAATGTTCAGTGTGCGAAAATGTTTGTTTGTGTGTATGGTATGGTACACCTATGATAAAATAAGCGCGTGCACGCAGATCTCTAATGACACCCTCCGGAAGAGTGATGTGGAGCGTAAGTGATAATGCGAGCTGGTATTTCTCCGAGTAGACTACAGAGACGGAGAAATTAGATTTGGCCCGTAAGAACTCCGGTACCTCTTATTATTAAGTTTCGTGAAAAAACTCTCATAGGTCTCGTATGTTCGACTTCAGTTAATAATGTCAAATTGTATAAGAGAACAACTGCGGAGGGACAAAAACAACGTAAACAAACGGTATAATATAAAAAGACTTTTTTAAACCTGTTAAGATAAGGTTTTATATACTCTCTAATAAATCGGACCAAAAATTGGACCAAATCTCTTTTTAATAAAGAAGTATACTTAAAAGAGAATTTTCCCAAAATCTTATATTAGGTCCTTACATATGAAATTGGCGTTTTGTATGGGAGGAACATAAAGTTAATTTTTTTTAAATATAATATATTTATTTAATCAAAGTATGTACCATTGCTATCTATGCACTTTTGCCATCTCATAGGTAGTTCATCGATCCCTTTACTAAAAAAACCATTCGGACGGGAATCAATAAAATCTTTGAAGTCGGTTTGGACTGCCCCATCGGAGTTGAATTTTTTCCCTTGCAAGAAGTTATCCAAATTTAAAAAAAAATAGTAATCTGTAAGGGCAAGGTCCGGAGAGTACGAAGCTCTTCTAATTTGGTAGCCGTCTGTTGTGCAGTGTGTGGTCTAGCGTTATCATGAAGCAGCAGTGGCCTAGAGCGATTAACCAGTCTCGGTTGTTTAGCAGCTAGCTTTTCCATCATGGTTCTGCAGTTGCTGACAATAGACATCTGCCGTAATCGTCTGGCCAGATTTAAGAAAGCTGTAGTGAACGACACCAGCACTAGTCCACCAAACGCTCACAAGTAACTTTTTGGAGTCAATTTTCGCTTGGGGCATGGTTTGGCTGGTTCGGCAGGGTTCAGCCATTGCGAAGAGCGCTTCCGATTATCATACAGGATCCACTTTTCATCACAGGTAATGATTCGATTCAAAATCCCTTCATTATTGTGCCGGTTGAGTAATGCAACGCAGCAGTCAACGCGCGTTTGTTGATTTGCTTCACTCAATTCGTGAGGTACCCACCTTTCAAGCTTTTCACCTTCCCAATTTGCTTCAAGTGGATTAAAACAGTTTTATCACTAACACCGCAGCCTGCAGCTAACTCGGACGTGGTTTGCGATGGATCCGCTTCCACAATAGCCTTCAATTCTTCATTATCAACTTTGGTCTTCGGCCGTCCACGGGGCTTGTTCTGCAGGTCGAAATTTCCAGAACGAAAACGTTGGAACCAAAAACGCACTGTGTTTTCTTTTGCGGCACCGTCGCCATACACATCATTAATCCTTCGAGCCGTTTCTGCAGCACTGGTGCCACGGTGGAACTCGTACTCGTAAATAACGCGATATTTCAAGTTTTCCATTTTGTAAACTGAGTGACGCAAAGAAAAAAAACAATTGAGGAAAAAACAAATGAATTATAATTTTCGAAACACAAATACTTGAGTAAATAGCTGCATAAATTTGAATTTGGAATTCCTTACCAAAGAGAAGATATTTGAGATCAAAGTTGCCAGTACGGCAAAACGCCAATTTCATATGTAAGGACCTAATATAATGGTGAAGAAGAAATTTGTAAACGACGTGAACGGAGATATAAATAGAGAAATGCCGAGGAAAACGTAGCAAGATCAAATCAATAAAATATTAAATGTCGGTCACATGACGAGTCTGAGAAATTGACGTGCGTGCATTTCACTATGTATGAATGTAGAAAAATCAAAATAAGTATTTCAAGAAAGGACAGTGTGGCGGTTCATTATTTCTGCCTACCCCTCCGGGGAGACGTGATGGTTATTTAATTAGTTAGTTAGTTAAACGTTTTCCAAGTCATCACTTTATAATTGTTTTTTAACTCGTTTGTGAATTATCAAGTTGAGATCTGGCATTTGTATAAAATAATAATACTCTTAATCGACTTAACTTAAAACAGTTAAGAATAAGTTTATTTAAAAAAAGATACATGTCAGTGGACTTAATATATTTTTTAACAATGACAAGCTTTCTATAGATTCAATATAGACGATTTTTTGTATCTTTACGTTTTTATCAAATTAAAACGCTCTTTTTACTACTTCTGCCAGCTTTTAAGAAATAAAAAAAAGATTGGTTTTTGGTTTCACTTTTTCCAGTGTTAAGTTTATCAAAATGAAAAATGACATAATATTGTTAATTAATTCCTATACGTTATAAACATAAATATAATAGTACGTCTGGATCATACAATCCTAAACTAAACTAACTAACTAACTAACTAACCATAGCGCCGTCTCTCCGTAGGGGTAGGCAGAAAGAATGCAGTGTCTCACTTTTCTTTCCTGACATACATCTCTTACTTCATCAACATTCATAAATCGTGTAAAGCACGCACGTCGATTTTTCCGATTTCTCACGTGGCCGAAATTCAATATTTGATTGATTTGATGCTTTTCTCGGTCTTTTCTCTTTCCTCATGCATTCTTTCCATTTTTCCAAACTTGTGTTATTTAGTGTTCCGTTCATTACACTTTCATTTCCACACTATCATACACAGTTTTCAAATTCGTCTAAGAGATCTCATTTCTACTATATTAATTCTATTTTATCATAAACCATGTGTTAAACAGCCAACTATATAAGATTTTCATTGCATATATAATCTAACGTTATAATAAACCTTCGATTGTTTATTCTTTATAAAAAAGTAGATACAATTATGCTTTACAAAATAGGGAGCGAGTTGTTTTACCTTTTTTCTATTTCAAACTCTCACGATCTTCCCACGAAAGCGAAAAAACCATTTTAGGTTCTTTCATTTTGTCATTGAAACGAATACCCCAAGTTTTTCCTCTAATTGGACTTGGTAAAGTATTACGTAATCCAAGATATCCCCCAGTTCTGAAATAACGAAACAGAATAATTATTTCTGGCATTTCGCAAACATACAATATCGCACAAGAAATCGCAACAGAATTGCACAATCGCAAGATCGCATCAAGTACACATCGCTATTCCTTTGAATGCAGCGCGCATTCCAATTTGTATACATGAAAGGGTTTGCCAATAATAGGATGTCCTCGGAAAAGTATTGAAATCACTGCCGATGCCGCATTGATCCAGGTAAGGAAGACGGTGGTTGGCGATAGCAGCTGCCTTATTTCAAATATCAAAGAATATTTTGTCAAAAAATGTCTCGTTAGTTGAGCAATAGTACTTGCTGTATTTTTAACGGAAATCTGTACACATTTCACACTGTCAGCACATACGAGTACATTTTATTAGTGTTGTTTTTATACCAGTTTTCAATACAGCATACGCGCAGCATATTATTTATTGATTATTATTATTTTGTTGAATCGCTCTTTATTGTTAAGAGAATCAATATGATTGGGTATAGCTATCATATTGTTTCTCGTGATATGTGATAGGTAGATAATCTATCGCCATTTTATTGTCCCGTGAATTATGCACCAGACCAAAGACAGGGTGACAATCTCACTGCCATTGCTGGGTATCGAACCGCAAGAACGCCTTCGGTGTGGCATTCATGGATCTTGCCACAAAGGTAGTCTATATTTTATCTTTATGTACTATAGTTATATGTATATATATATATATATATATATATATATATATATATATATATATATATATATATATATATATATATATATATATATATATATATATATATATATATATATATATATATATATATATATATATATATATATATATATATATATATATATATATATATATATATATATATATATATATATATATATATATATATATATATATATATATATATATATATATATATATACATATATATATACTGTAATAATTAATTGTTAAAATATAAAACGCTATTTATGGTATTACTATTTTTTACAAATACATTTTTTTATACAAATATTTTTACACCTGATGATGTCAACATCGGTTGTTGAAACAGCTTTCGCAAAAAAAACCCAGATATAATGTGACATGTGATATGTAGTGTTTTATACTTTTACAATGGACAATTTAAATATCTCTTCTATGTTCGCCATACTTTGTGCTCTAGATATATTTTTATATACTTTGTATACAACACTCACTTTTTAAACAAATTAAAATTAAATATCAAACATGTTTCGGACTACCCAGCCCTTCCTCAGTGATATTATGTAGATAATTAAAATTTTACAAATATGGTACATTTTATTATTAGGTATATCATATTGTTTCTCGTGATATGTGATAGATAGATAATCTATCGCCATTTTATTGTCACTTAAATTCTGCACCAGACCTAAGACAGGGTGACAATCTCACTGCCATTGTCGGGAATCGAACCGCAAGAACGTTTATTTAAACGTTCAAAAATAAATCTTTATAACATCTGTCAAAACTGACCGTATTTGTAAACATTTTAATATTTTTAAACATAAGATCAGATGATATGTTTGGTCAGTGCTATTGTACGGGGTGGAGTCATGGACCCTTAAAGTCAATGATATGAACCAATTGGAGGCCTTTGAGATGTGGATACACCGAAGGATGTTACGCATCTCCTGGACTGACATAGAGCCAGAGTTGACAGAAGTTGCTGAGCAACATCAAAGTCCGTAAGGTGTCCTACTTGGGCCATGTTCTGAGAGGCGAAAAGTACGCACTATTACATCTGATCTTGGAGGGTAAGATTGAGGGTCGACGAGGTGTTGGGAGAAGGCGGGTTTCCTGGCTGAGGAACATCCGAGAGTGGACGGGGTTGAGGACCGTGGGGGAGCTGTTCCGAGCTGCCCAGGACAGAGAGGCCTACTCAAGGGTGATAGTAATCGTTGGGGAGACCTGACAAGACACGGAAAGAAGAATATATAATTTCACTGAGGAAGCTAGTCCGAAATATGTTTGATGTTTAATTTTAATATGTTTGAAAAGTGAATGTTGTATACAAAGTACTCATATATAAAAGAAAAGGTAAATTTATTTAAATATCATTTAAATTGGTTAAGATCTTTATAAATAATCCTAAATACCCACTCACCCACGTTTTCCCGAACCACGTATTGTTTTGTTGGAATTTCAGATTATGCTTGTTCAGTCGATATCTATGTTGAACCAACATGTACTCGCGTCATGCTGTATTTGTATTCGCCCTGTGTACATATTATGTACTCACACGGCTATTATTTCAAGGTAAATTTGATTGTGTTCCTCCAAAGCCAATATTTATTTAGCGCAAACAGAAAATAGAATTTTTAAATGATTCCAAATACAATTATTCACGAGAGACATCAAAGTCTTACGCTGCGGACTCGTTTTATCGTCTCTATTCTAAATGACATAACAACGAAAAATAAATTTCTCTTATTACATAGGTTTCCAATCTTTTCTGGGCCACCGCCCCCTTAACAACAAAAATAAACATTCAACGCCCCCCTCCCATAAAAGGATGGATTAATTGTATCTCAATAGAGACGAAGGTGTAAATTACTTACTTACTTACCATCACGCCGTCTCCCCGGAGGGGTAGGCAGAAAGAATGGAACGCCACACTGTTCTGTCCTGACATACGTCTCTCGCTTCCTCTACATTCATACATCTTGTCATGCACGCACGTCTATTTTTCCGACTCCTCACGTGACCGACATTCAATATTTGATTGATTTGATCGTGCCACGTTTTCCTCGGCCTTCCTCTATTTCTAGCTCCGTTCACGCCGTTTACATATACCTTCTTTACCATTCTGTCTTCACTCATTCTTTCCATGTGTCCAAACGATCTTAATGACCCTTTCCTTATTTTGTTCATAACACTTTCATTCGCACCACATTCACTTCTTATACTTGCATTTGTCACTCTATCATAAACAGATTTGTCACACATTCGTCTTAGAGATCTCATTTCTACTGCATTTATTCTACTTTCATCCTTCTTTTGCCAGTTCCTTGCTTCACTTCCATACATAAGGGTCGGCACAAGAACACCATTGTGCACTGCCATCTTAGCTTTTTTGGATAGGCTTTTGTTTGTGATGACAACTTTAAGTGCACCATTTATTCTGTTGCCTGCCCCAACCCTTCTTTCAATATCCTTCTCCACCCTCCCATCCTTTGTAAACATACTTCCTAAATAAACAAATTCATCCACTTGTTCCAGATTTTCACCGCTCACACTAATGTTGCAGACTGTCATGCTTCCTTCTTTTTCGAAAATCATTACCTTAGACTTATTCACATTCATCATCAAATCGTATCGCTTGCATACCTCATACATACTGTAAGGTGTAAATTGTTTATTGGAAACAGAATATGGTGGTCCAGGCGTTTACAGGACTTATGACCTGTCCATTAATTGGGTTAAGCGATCGCTTTATTCCCCATTCCGCCCTTATAACAACCACCACGTCAATAAAACTTTTATGTATCTGAAAACCGATATTTAAGTTTAATTTGCTTCATTAATACCTACTTTGTCTTTTTAGACTTTTTTTTTTATCTCCCCACGCTCTTTTTTTTTCTGGGTCTTCTACTGCCCCCCTGAAAGTCCCAAACACCCACAAGGGGGCGTTGTCGCTCACTTTGAGAACCTAGGGTATAAAAGAAAGGATCTACGCAACAAGAAAACATGTTTGATACATATCGCTTTTAGCCAATATTAGGGATGAACTTCATCTTCATGTGTCATGTTGGGTCTCATGCTCCGTGCAACTGTTCCAATCCCAGTCACAATTCTAGTCACAAATATTCCGGAGCCAAGAGAATTTAGAGAAAATTATAAGCGTAATGACTCCAGCGTTGTTCAATCTGAATATGGACAAGCGTATGGAAGAAATGAAAGGAATTAATGCTGGTGCTAAGATGAGGGATTTGTCTGCTCTACGCGGATGATGCCGTTCTTGTTGCGGATAGTGCGGTCAAATTACAATTCTGAGTGTCGAGGATGTATGGGGTATGCAAGTCAAACGATTTAATAATGAATGTCGGAAAGCAAATAAAAGTTTGTAACATAAGTGTGAACGAAAATAACTTAGAGCAGATGAGTGAGTTTGTGTATTTAGGTAGTATGTTCACAGCGGATGGCCGAACGGGTAGTGACGTCGAAAGAAGGGTTGTTGCGGATTGCAAAGTGAATGGAGAATTAAAAATTGTTGGGAACAAAAAGTTATCAATGAAAGCGAAAACCGCCGTTCACAATGAAGTTCTGGTCCCAACCCCTATGTATGGAAGCGAAGCATGGAACTGGTATAAGCAGGATGAGATGAGGTTTCTAAGGCGTATGTGTGGTAGAACGATGTGCTACAGAATCTTAAACGCTGAGATAAGAAAGGGGTGTAGAGCGGAAGAAGGTATTATGAACAAAATTATGAAAGGATCGCTGCTCTGGTTCGGATTTAAGGAGCACAAGGATGGAGAAAGTATACGTCAATGATGTAAATGTAGTACGGAGTCGAGGTAGACAGAGGAAAACATGGAATGACGAAATTATCAAATTTTAAAGAAATCGACTTGCGTGTATGAAACGGCGTGTTGGTTGTATGTTGGTTTTGTTTATACTCGTACATACATGAAAATTCGAGGGCGGGATTATTTTAAATAATAATAATATCTCCACTTAAGTGTTTTGTTTTGTTAAGAACATTCAATTGAAATCTTGAATTCAATAGATTGTTGTTCAGCTTAGGCTTCCCGATATTCATATACGGACTTTACTTTCTGATCAAAATAAGCCTACATAACAAGATGGAAGATGGGAATTTCCGCTTCATATGAAACCCGAGGTTTTCCGATTGAGCACTCACAGAAATAAACCGAAACGACTCACAAATAAGTGCTTATATTCATTTGACTTCCGGAAATATTTAAGATTAAGATATACCCAGAAACAGATCAGTCATTAGAATACATGTTATATGTTATATTTTTATATAACAGGGTTGTATTTATTTTACAAAAAAGCTATAACCAATAACAATAGGGTATTTTATAAATACGCATTGATAATGAATTTAATTTATGGAAAGAATAATAAAAAAATGGAATGAAATTAATTTGATCATTGGTAAAAGAAAGCAATGTGCGAATATATAAGACATGTGTCAGACCCATAATGACTTATGGTATAGAATCGAGAGCTGACCGCCGAAATGAAGACACTCCGCGCTATTCTGGGCAAAATACTGAGGGACAGAATCAGAAACGCGGTAATACGTGAAACCTGGGATACCGAAGATGTTGTCAGATGGGGCAAAAAAAGTAGACGCTTCTGGCGCGACCACGTATAACGAATGAGTGACGATAGACTCCCCCAAGCAGCCGCAAACAACGTGCCAATGGGAACTCGCCAACTAGGAAGATATGCGAAGAGATGGCGAGACAGTTGGAGTTCTGTGACCCAGGAGACCTCGACGTCATAAAAACAGATCCACAGGTCTATTAAAAGAGGAAGAAGAAGAAGGAAAATATTTTTCGGAAAAAAGTAACTATTAAAGAAAACTTTTATTTATACATTTATTCATTTTTATATTTTTTGGACTAGTTTCGTACGTTAACTGAATTAATACCGCTTACTTATTAGAAGACAATAAGTTAATTATTGTAGTTATATAGTAGAGAACGATTTAATTATTGTCTTATATAATATACAAATTGTGTTTGACAGTGTTTAAGGCTCGACACCAGAGAGCGCCAATGTATAATTCGGACCTTTACGTGACACCCATGCCAACGGAATGGCAACGTTCACTCCGATCAGTAGAAACAAGTGCAAACCACATAACAATTCCAGTCAGAGCCAATAAAGCAAGTTTTTATGATCGTGTTTTCAGCGTTGCGGGTCCGTTGGCGAGGAATAGCCTCAATGTAAGTATTATGTATGAGGATAATGATGTTAAATCTAAGACACTTCTAAAGACTGCACTGTTAGGTTAATCATTTCCTAGTGCACCTTTGGAGTAATTGATTTTACAAAATGGCGCACTTAAAATATAAGTCATCAAAATAATAATAAAAATACCATATAATTAATACATTTTTTTACATTCATTGTTAAATGAGAGAAAACAACACATAATATACAATTGCGAATAAAAACATCTCCAGAAATTTTAAAGTTTTGTAAAATATTAAGTGTAAATATGGAAAAATGTGGAAATAGAAAGTTACGATTATAATTATTTTCTGTTAAAATTGTGGAATTGTTTTAATTTGTATTAACGTTACACGAATAAAAGAAATAACTTTTTCTTCTTCGTATCGACCCCAAGAAATATTTAAACCTATATGTTAAAATGTTAAATAAATACCTATATGTTCTTTCTCATGCCATTGTGTTGGA
Source organism: Lepidostoma basale (assembly GCA_022606425.2). Lineage (NCBI taxonomy): Eukaryota > Metazoa > Arthropoda > Insecta > Trichoptera > Lepidostomatidae > Lepidostoma > Lepidostoma basale. Next base: position 367,450 of record JAHDVF020001219.1, on the reverse strand, counting down.
AATTTTAGCTGGCTTTGTGTTGTTTCCAAGGGGGCCGTATGAGATAGTAAGACCACACATGGAGCCACCTTCCTTCCAAAATAACTTAAAACACGCCATGAAGACCAGACATTTTATTTTTAATAATTACGTAGACAATTAATACCCCTGAAAACGTCTGTTTTCTAGAAGTTTTATTATAATTTATGGGTATGGCATGTTTCTCCTATCTTAGGCATTATCACTAACAAACATTTTATAATTCCTTAGACAGACATGTCATTACCATAAATTATAATAAAATTTCTAAAAAACATACGTTTTCATTCGTATTAAATACTTAATAAGGAGTTTTACATCATTGTTCAAGAAACAATAAATAAATCGTGTAGGCATTGATGGTTTGTTTATAAATGAAGGTTAACTGAATTGTGTTCTCCTACCGATCCTTATGTATGGAAGCGAAGCATGGAACTGGCAAAAGAAGGATGAAAGTAAAATAAATGCAGTAGAAATGAGATCACTTAGACGAATAAGTGGATACTCTGTGAATTATAGTGTCGAATAAAAATATAAGAAGTGAATGCGGTGCGAATGATAGTGTTATGAACAAAATAATGAAAGGATCATTAAGATGGTTTGGACATACGGAAAGAATGAATGAAGAAAGAATGGTAAAAAAAATATATGTTAACGATGTAAATGGAACCAGAAATAGAGGAAGACCGAGGAAAACGTGGCACGATCAAATAAATCAAATATTGAATGTCCATGTGAGGAGTTAGAGAAATCGATGCATGACACGATGTATGAATGTTGAGGAAACGAGAGAAATATGTCAGGAAAGAAAAGTGTGGTAATCCATTTTTCTGCCTACCCCTTCGGGGAGACGGCGTGATTGTTAGTTAGTTAGTCTTAAGCTTTACAATATTTAAAAGGATGTGAATGAAAATATATTCGATATTAACGAGAACGCTGAAACGCAAAAATATTATTTGGTATAACTTCAAAGGTCATTTAATAAAGACATCCACTCTCTGATTACACAATTTATACTATTTGTCGTCGTTGGTACGCTGTGAGTTAATTATAAATACGACCTCAGGAACAGAGAAATGTGAAATTGATTATTAGTTGTCGAGTCGGAATCGCCTTTATCAATTAATTGGTTATTGAAACCAATCATCGAAACCAATTATATCACGCTTTCTAATTAAGAGGCATTGAGAGCGAATTGCAACATGGCAAGCATATAATTTATTAGCTTGAACTCTACGAGGGACATGTTCGTTAAATTTTCTTTTACTAACTAACTAACTAACTAACCATCACGCCGTCTCACCAAAGAGGTAGGCAGAAATAATGCACTGCCACACTTTTCTTTCCTGACATGTTTCATACATCGTGTTATGCACGCGCGTCGATTTCTCTGACTCCTCACACGGTCGACATTCAATATTTGATTTGTTTGATCGTACCACGTTTTCCTCGGTCTTCCTCTATTTCTGGTTCCATTTACATCATTAACATATAATTTTTTTACCATTCTTTCTTCATTCATTCTTTCCATATGTCCAAACCATCTTAATGATCCTTTCATTATTTTGTTCATGACACCATCATTCGCACCGCATTCACTTCTTATATTTTCATTCGACACTCTATCATACACAGAGTGTCCACACATTCGTCTAAGAGATCTCATTTCTACTGCATTTATTTTACTTTCATCCTTCTTTTGCCAGTTCCATGCTACGCTTCCATACATAAGGGTCGGTAGAAGAACACCATTGTGCACTGCCATTCTAGTTGTTTTGGATTGGTTTTTGTTTGCGATGACAACTTTAAGTGCACCATTCACTTTGTTGCCTGCCCCAACCCTTCTTTCAATATCCCTCTCCACTCGCCCATCTCTTGTAAACATACTACCTAAATACACGAACTACTTGCTCCAAATTTTCACCATTCACGCTAATGTTGCAGATTGTCATGATTTATTCGTTTTCAAAAATCAATACCTTGGACTTATTCATCAAATCATTTCGCATGTATATCTCATACTATTCACCAGGACTCGTAGTTCATGCTCATTTTCTGCAAGGAGGACATCCGCATACAAGAGATAGCTTACTGACACTCCGCTCATTTTGGCACCTGCACCCAACCCTTTCAGCTCTTTCATTTAGAGTATACTTATAATATAACACATTTTTACCGAGTATATAGTGTAGGACGAAGTCAACGTGGCCAGACAATTGCCCTGGACGGAATAATAACATAATGATAATGACGACCTTCGTGGCCTAGTGGTAAGAGCTTTGACTGCCACCCCGAAGGTCCCGGGTTCGATTCCCGATGGCAGTGTGATTGACGCACTATCTTTGGTTTCGTGCAAAATTCACGTAGCAATAAAACAGCGATGGATTAGTTACCTATCATATCACAAGAATCAAAATGATAGCTATACCCTTTACATCGATTTGGCTTGCGCTGTAATGATGTAAAGAGCGATTCCACAAAATAATAATAACAACAACAACAAACTATCACGCCATTCATTATATGTGTATTTATATTAATTTGAATGAACAGTTGAAAAAAAACAAAAAAAAAATTAATAATTAAACGAAACGTTGTTTTTTTTACTACTTCCACTTTTGGCTTTATTTCGACAGCGACCGGTTTCGCCAGGCTCGCTGTCATCCACAGACTGGTGATACTGTTACAAACTGACTTCTTTATATACATAGAGATCAAGGGTGGTAAACATGATAAAACATGTAACATGATAAAACATTGTAACAGTGTCAACAGTCTTTCGATGCCACCAAACCTGGCGTATCCGGTTGCTGTCGAAATAAAGACAAAATTGGAAATAGTTTAAAAAAAAAACGTTATATTTAATTATTATTTAAAATGAACTTCCATCAAGATATTTCAGTAAAATCACTCGATTTTCTTTTTAAAAAAAGCAAAATGAACTAAGCAGGGGCCGTGTAATTATTCAGCGATTAGGGACTTGTGACCCTTTTTGTAAAGAAGTGTGAATTTGGTCAGGTCCCATCTATGGGTAATTGTATTACATATCATTTAGATTTATATGTAATGCGAAAGAGGTATCGACTAGAAATTACATTTTAAAGGCAATTAATGAATATTCAATTAAAACGAAATCTGGATACAGTAGAAGGGGGAGAGGTCCAGATTGGACGTAGATCAATAACAGTCTCGGGTATGTGGTGGGACTTTTCACTACGCTTTTATGCAGAATCATCGTCATTAGGGCGATAACCCGCTGTCTACGAGAATTGTCTCCATCGATGACTGTCCATGCGACTGTTTTCCAGTCTGTTTCAACCGAGGTGTGCCAATCTTTGTCACAATACTCGTATTTAATGTTTTGTTTGAAAAATACCATTTGGTTTGTTCTTAATCAGATAAAAATCCCTTCTGCTGCAGTTTTGCGAATTTGATAAACGCAAGAGCAATGTTCATACGGTTAAAAACGTCTGTTTTCTAGAAGTTTTATTATAATTTAAGGGAATGACGTATTTTGCCTTTCTAAACTTACTAACTAACTATCTAACCACCACGCCGTCTCCCCAAAGGGGTAGGCAGAAAGAATGGACTGCCACACTTTTCTTTCCTGACATATTTCTCTCGCTTCCTCAACATTCATACATCGTGTCATGCAAGCGCGTCGATTTCTCTGACTGATTTTTTTAAATTATTTAACTAATTTTATTTGATTATTTATCTGATTATTTATCTGATTTTATAATGCTTTAGAAAGACGAAACTTGTCAATCTCATAAATTATAATAAAACTTCTAGAAAACAGACGTTTTCATCAGTATTAATAACTTAATGTGGAGTTTTACATCATTTTTCAAGAAACAATAAATGGTATTAAAATGTTGCATGTTAATAATAATACAAACTAACATTAAATAATTTTTAAATTTAGGAAATAAAGAATGCAAGAAATAACGATAATTTATGAACAACCACTTGCTAAATTTAAATTAAATTCTCATTCGAAATGTTCCCATTATGGCACCCCCCTTCCCATCTTAATCCTAATTAGTCAAAATTTACCCCCACTCTAAGACTCAACTCTACCCCCATTTTAAGTATATGAGTTTTAATATTTATTGTTAAAATTTGAGCATAGAAGTAGAACTGAAACATGTCTGCAATTAAAAAAAAAATATTGATGATAATTTTTTTTTTCTCCGGCGCTACAACCCTTGGCGGGTCTCAGCCTCCTCCAAGAAACGAATTTCTTGAAGTGTTCGTAATGTTGGTTATTTTACGAGGTTAGGTTGTTGGCCTAATGCCCAACCCCCTTACTTTGTTAATACAAAGTGCTCTTCTAGAATATTTATTCAAATTACTTTTAATGTTCCTGACATTAACCACATGACATATTGATGTTCATTTATACCCTAATGTATGGAAGCGAAGCATGGGAATGGCAGAAGAAAGGGAGCAGAATAAATGCTGTAGAGATGAGGTCCCTAAGATGTATGCGTGGTAGAACGATATACGACAGAATTTCGAATGCTGATATAAGAAAGGAATGTAGAGCGGAAGAAGGTATTATGAAACAAAAATATGAAAGGATCGCTGCATTGGTTCGGACATATGGAGCGCATGAGAAAGTATACGTTAATGATGTAAAGGGAGTACGGAGTCGAGGCAGACCGAGGAAAACATGGCAAGACCAAATTAATCAATTTTTAAAGGTTGGTCATGTTTGAAGTCGGAAGAATCAACGTGCGTGTATGACTCGCTGTATGAATGTGGAGGAAGCTAGAGAGGTGTGCCAGGATAGAGTACTGTGGCAGTCCATTCTCTCTGCCTACCCCTACGGGGAAACAGCATGATGGTTTGTTGTTGTTGTTATTATCATATTGAGGATTAATTTGTCTTCTTCTAAGTCTGTGTGCTGTATTGTATACATTAACAAACATAGATTACCCATTTGTTTATCGTAGTTACAAATCTTTTTACCCTCTAAAAGAAGCTTCTATACTAACGCTTTCGTTTATTTTTTTAATACGGACAGAATCAACATTTCTGAAACAGTTTTAACATAATAAATATAATGCGTTTATGCATGTTATTACTTCACGGAGAAAGAGAGAAAGAAAGAGAGAGAGAAAGAGAGAGAGAAATTATATTATACTACCGATGCTCTATTTAACACCAGATTCCCGGAAATTCCCGGATTTAGGTTCTGATTTTGAAAATTTGGTTTGGTTCATATGGTGCTCCCGTCAATTTGGAGATATTTCGTGTATAAGTGAATTGTTCTGGTCAATTTGATTATTGCCGCTCTTTATAATAGTTATTTGTGACAAAAAATACGTTTTTACTGTTTTGGTGTTAAAATTATATAAGTTTTTTCGTTTATAAAAAGAATTTTGACAGGTGTAAAAATAAATTTTTCATTTGTTCCAGTGACAATTTGAATAAATTCTTCAATAAAATTTTTAAGTTCTTGCTGGTGTTGGATTGTTTTAAGTGCCTAATTACAGTGAATTAAAAAAAAACAGTGGATAACGTAGAATAAAAAATAAATAAACACAAATGTCCGGATCGTCCAGCTGACGACAAATGCAACATCTAAAATAACAATATGTGTTAAATTATTTTTCTTTGTTATTTTATTTTATAGTATTTTATTTCAGATAACTTGTATTATTATTGTATTTCAGATAATTTGTTTTAGATTTATTATGTAGACGTTGAACGATCGAAGTGTGCGCGGGAGATGCCTATTGGTGGCGATGAGGTTCGCAACCGATCACACCGCATCTCTCGCGATGGCGAAAAGAGAAGGATGGAGTGCCGCATCGATTAAAGTGTGGCAGTCCATTCTTTCTGCCTACCCTTTCGGGGAGACGGCGTGATGGTTAGTTAGTTAGTTAGTTTCCCGGAAATTATATTAAAGAGACGCTATCAAATGATATACGAGAAATACGTTTATTCTCCTGAACGTGAGTTTCTTCAAATCCTCGTGTTCAGTGTAGCTTACCGGAGAGCAGACAGAGTTTACTTTAGCATCATGAAGTTGCCCTGTTTTCCTTATCCCCGTCTGAGCCTTGAGTTAACACGCCACACTCCCCCTCTACCGAAGAGCGCAGTAAATCGCATACGCCAAGCCCTATTGATATTTCATCACTGAAGGATTAATATTCGATACGACTATTATTATAACGAGAGATTGTATTGCAGCTTCTAGCAGACTACAGTTATTGAACAAAACTATTTCCTTGAAAAGTTTCTTGACAAATTCGTATTCTAAACTTAAACTTACCATCACGCCGTCTCCCCGGAGGGGTAGGCAGAAAGAATGGAACGCCACACTGTTCTGTCCTGACATACGTCTCTCGATTCCTCTACATTCATACATCTTGTCATGCACGCACGTCGATTTTTCCGACTCCTCACGTGACCGACATTCAATATTTGATTGATTTGATCGTGCCACATTTTCCTCGGCCTTCCTCTATTTCTAGCTCCGTTCACGCCGTTTACATATACCTTCTTTACCATTCTGTCTTCACTCATTCTTTCCATGTGTCCAAACCATCTTAATGACCCTTTCCTTATTTTGTTCATAACACTTTCATTCGCACACATTCACTTCTTATACTTGCATTTGTCACTCTATCATATACAGATTTGCCACACATTCGTCTTAGAGATCTCATTTCTACTGCATTTATTCTACTTTCATCCTTCTTTGCCAGTTCCATGCTTCACTTCCATACATAAGGGTCGGCACAAGAACACCATTGTGCACTGCCATCTTAGCTTTTTTGGATAGGCTTTTGTTTGCGATGACAACTTTAAGTTCGACAACGACAAATTCGTATTCACTTAATGTATATTGTCATAAAGAACAAAATATAAACTTACCTACTTAATAACTACTTGCTTTATATATAATTCTGTTTTTAAAAAGGTGTTCGGTTTTTGAGTATATTGACGTTAATTTAGGAATAATTTAGGTCTCCCTGCAGACTCAAAGTGCATTGAAAACCCGTTAGAGTTTATATCGAGGCGTAGGCAGAAGTGATGGGCCGCGTCACTGTTCTTTACTGATATATCTTTCTCGATTCCTCAATAATCATACATCATGTCATGCACGCACGTCGATTTGTCCGACTCTTCACGTGGCTGATATTCAATATTTCATTAATTTGATCTGCCACGTTTGCATCGGTCTTTTTCTATTTCTAGTTACGTTAGTATTGTTAAAATATGCATTTTTTACCATTCGTTATTCATTAATTCTTTCCATGTGTCCCAGCAATCTCAATGATTCTTTTATTATACTTGTTTCTATATGTTATATAATTCTGCTTTAAAAAAAACGATTATTCTAGGGATTCTTTTTTTAAATTTTACTTATGATGCAATCATCTCCCAAACATTCTTCTTAGTGATTTCATTTCTACTGCATTATTCCCACACTCATCCTTTCAGCTCCAATCTTTACTTCTTTACATAAGGGTGAAGGAAAACATTATCTTTGTAGTATTAGACTTAGACTTTTGACGACCTTCGTGGCAGAGTGGTAAGAAATCCGACTGTCGTCATACCAAAGGTACCGGGTTCGATTCCCGGTGATAGCAGTGTGATTGTCACACTGTCTTTGGTTTGGTGTAGAATTCACGTCACAACAAAATGGCGAAAGATTATCTACCTATCACATGTCACGATAATCAATATTATATCTAAAAAAAAAGGGAACAAAAAAACAACCGTTATAGTATTAAAAGTGAGATACAAAAGGTTAATAAACTTTGGGAATACAACTGCCATTTCCGTTTTATATGGATTATTTATAAGCTCTTAGTTATGCACCTATATTCAGATCACGGATCATTTTGATTAAATGAGAGCCGAACCCGGGAACATTCGATTATATCCGATTCCACCCTTATACAGAACACATATTTTACAACCGCGGCTTCTCTCATTCATATTTAAATAAACCCATATGTATACATTTTTGATACATATATAAATGCAATTTATTTTTTTATATTTTGAATTTTAAAAATCCCGCAAATTTTCAATAATGAATAATATGTTGGTAATGTTATTTGAATGTGCGATTTTAGACTTCTACACCCAATTGACCCAATTCTTTAGGCATTATTAAATTTATTATTGATGGTTGTGGTTTTCGTTTTAATAAACTCCATTACTAATTTATAAAAGTAAACACGATCATTTAGTGGTTTAACTTGAATTTAATTTAAATAAACTAAGTAAATAGTGAGAAATTAGTGACTTTTTAATGTTACTATTTATAAATATGTATTAAACCTCAAAACTTCCTAGATATTTAGTTGTAAATTTACTTACCACTCACCCTCACTTCTAAAACAAAAAATTGTTTTATTTAACAACCCAAAAATTTGCATAATATAATTTTCCTCCATCCTTAAAGTTTCTAAAATCAATATAAGGACACACTGTTGGGCGATGAAGTTCATTTTGAGAATGCCCTCGCAAGGCGAAACAAATTTGCCACTATTTATATAAAATAAATCCAATTAAATCCACTCAAAAATCGTGTTTACAATTATAAAATTAAATTTATTGTTTATATATTTATATATTTTTTCTAGAATCTTTATTTTATAGGAATGAGATGTTTCACCTAAATGACCAAACAAGTTTTGAGGACTTCCAAAATGAAGACACTGAGGATGATAGCAGACAAGACACTGTGAGATCGCATGAGGAACACCAGAAGAGAAAGAGAGATATGTGAGGTTGAGGATATTATAAGATGGAGCAGACAGCGAAAAAGGGAATGGTGCTGTCATGTTCAAAGAATAGATCACCATCAGACTCCCATACATTGCACTGCATAATCAGTCTCATGGGACTCCTAAAAGATGGAAGGACAGATGAGAATCTACCTCCCAGGAGGTGCAACACTCTGTAGAACAGACCACATAGGTCTACAACAAGGAAAAAGAAGAAGAAGAAGAAGAAGAAGAAGAATAAGAAGATATGTTTCACCTTGTTAATTCATAATTTAATGTACATTTTATAATGCCATAGTAAGGCGAAACCTGTCATTTCCAATAAGATAAAAACAGCTTCTAAAGCTCGGACTTTATCATTCCCATTAATTATTGAATTGATATCAGATCTTTGGCAATCTCTCTACAATCCCTTCCCCTCCCCAATAAAAGGGGGGGGGGGGAGGACACAGTGTGTTTGCTTGTTTAAAAACGAGACCTAATACTATTTAACTTCTGTTAATTGTAAATAACATAAACAGCATTTAATGTTATAACAACCAGTTATATATAAAGAAAGATTAATTTCTCTATAAGGAATATCAAAGCGTCCCCACGTTCCTAAAGTTTTTACCCAATGGGCTGATTAAAACGTTGTTTATTCCTAAAAAGTTCAAATATCAAAAATTTCTGAATACCTCGTGTTTACATGTATACTTGAAGAATTGATTCGGTTGGAGTATTTGAGTGTAGTCTACTTCAACTGAACTCAATAATGGGAAGTCAAATATGATTGATCACTCGGGAATCCAATATAAGAACATTGAAAATATATCATTTGTGTTCAGAGTATTTACATATACCTTGTTTGTCAATACACATATTCCGTTTATAATGGGAAAAATTTACAAATTCAATTTTGAAACATATTTATTTCATCTTTGATGATATCTAAATCCTTATCCTACATATTAATAATATATTTTTTATAATTCTTTTAAAAAATTATGTTACAACAGTGAAATAAAACACATTGAAATTAAGTAAAACTTATCTGGTTTCTATATATTAAATATACATGGTATATAGAATAATTATATATCAAATCAGTTTATTTCATCAACAGACATTACAAAATTAATTTTTGAGGCATCTATTGAGAACAGATAAAATAATATATTGTGTATAGTACGTATACTACCAGAAACACATGAGAGATGGTTCAACACTAGGAAGACAGGATACTCTCCAGAATCAATAGTATTTGCTTTGCTGCTCCTTCTGAACGTACTTTCACTAATATGAAAGACGTCGATCTCCGAGGAGACCACGTTCAGCAGATTAATTGCTCTTCCCACCGGTGTCACCAGACTGATGGTTATTTAGTTAATTTCCCCCCCATAAGAATAGTTAAATTTATCACGATATGAGCTATCAGCAAGGATTATAACAATGTATTTTAAAACCAATAATAAATGCAGAAAATAATTATAATTATAATTAAGAAATGCAGAAATACAATTAAAGTGTATAGGTTAAGAAGCGGCGTGGTTTTGACAATGAAGGCTGTGTTTTTTTATATCATAATTGAAATTAATTCCTTGGAAGAAATAAATATATTTAATATGATACTGTTAATGTTTAACGTAATTCAGTGATGGATTGTGGGAGCTTTCTCGATTTATTCGTTTTCTTGAGAAAATAAACATAACAGGAGATTTGGATGGCCACCGCGGTCGGAGGTTGGCGCGGCGCGTATGGCTTCACGCACAACCAAAGGCTAATTTATGTGCCGGAATATTAAAGGGAACACCTCGACTATAAGAGGATTACACAGCTTAACCCATACTTAATGAAACACTTCAAATTAAACGTACTTACAAAGCGTCGCAAAGGATCACTCTTAATAATATGTACTTTAGTCCTTCCGAATCTGCAAGGCAAGATATTGTCTGGATTACAATTTTCGTAAAGTTCACAAAGTTAAAATTGTGTTTTCCTAGACGCTGCAGACTTCGTGTTTGTGTTGATCATGTTACGCGCGCACAATCCAAGGGGAAGATTTTAATTGCATTAATTTCATTCCATGTTTATCCCCATAAAGCAGTTTTAGAGTGAGGCTAAATCTTGGATAACTAACTAACTAACTAACCATCACGCCGTCTCCCCGAAAGGGTAGGTAGAAAGAATGGACTGCCACACTTTAATCGATGCAGCACTCCATCCTTCTCTTTTCGCCATCGCGAGAGACGCGGTGTGATGGGTTGCGAACCTCATCGCCACCAATAGGCATCTCCCGCGCACACTTCGATCGTTCAACGTCTACATAATAATTCTAAAACAAATTATATGAAATACAATGATATAAAATAAAATAACATAGAAAAATAATTAAACACATATTGTTATTTTAGATGGTGCACTTGTCGTCAGCTGGACGATCCGGACATGTGTGTTTATTTAATTTTTATTCCACGTTATCCACTGTTTTTTTTTTAATTTACTGTAATTAGGCACTTAAAACGATCCAACACCAGCAAAAACTTTAAAATATTATTGAAGAATTTATTCAAATTGTCATTGGAACAAATGAAAAATTTATTTTTACACCTGTCAAAATTCTTTTTATAAACGAAAAATATTTAAATAATTTTAACACCAAAATAGTGAAAACATATTTTTGTCACAAATAACTATCATAATGAGCGGCAATAATCAAATTGACCAAAACAATTCACTTATACACGAAATATCTCAAAATTTACGGGAGCACCATATGAACCAAAACAAATTTTCAAAATCAGAACCAATAATCTTGGATAAACTTGAGCAAGACCGTCTTAGATGCGACGCGCTGATCATGTTGCACGTAGGGTATTGGAACAAACCAGTGGACCTAGGGGCCTTGCAAGGCCCAATTGACATGGATGCAATTTATTCAAAGAGAGTTACAAAATACCAGATTCCACCAAACTCAAATAAAAGAAGTAAAAAGGACAAGGCTAGGAAAAAGAAGAACTAATTGTATCCCCATTCCCATTTGGGACCATCAGATCAAGTAAGCCTCAATATCGCATGTTTTAAAAGTATTCAAATTACATCGAAATTTTTGGTATTTATGAATACATGTAGTATAATGTCGTGATGAATGATATATCGAGACATGAAGTTTTACTTGATTTATTTATAAAACACTGGAAACAGAGATTTTTTTCTTTTTATATGTTGTGGTGGAACCCTCTTTCTACCATTTGTATATAGAAATTACTCGACTCAAAATATATTTAAGTAATTTTTTTACATATTGATAATATTTTATAACTGTTCATGAAAAAACTTTGTTTTTATATCACAATTGTATTTATTTTACGACAGCTGTTTCATCAACCAATGTTGACATCATCATGTGTTACAAGTATATAAAAATAAATACAATTTTGATATAAAAACAAAGTTTTTTCATTAACAGTTATAAAATGTTAAAGAATCATAGTGTTTCGGCCAAAACAATGGACTATATTTATAATAGTTTTTGAAATCATTTAAGGGGTTACACAACCCTGACGCTCGAAAAAATTAGGCATATTACTCCATAATAAATAATTAATAAAATGAAAACGTTTTATATTTTACGTGAATTAAATGTTTGACCGCCTAAAACATTATCAAATGTCATTTGATAATGCTTTAGGGAGGCGAAACATGTCATTCACATAAAATATAATATAATAGAACTTCTAGAATTAATTATCATATATTTTCGTATAAATACTCTTTTCGAAAGAAAATAATATAAACATTTAACTTTTTTATGTTGCTGAAAATCATATTTTGATAGAATATTGAGTATGGTATTATAGTAATCGATCCCAGAAGTACTAGAGATTCAAATCAATTGGAGTGCTTGGAAACTTTTAAGTTATCCTGGCAGTTGGAATAATTCTGGACGGAACTTACATGATTGAATTATGGACTTGAAATAGAGCGGGTGGTAGTTGCCCAAGGAAGAGAATTTCATAAAGTTCCTTGCAATTTAACTTCGACGCTACTTTGATAGCGTCGTGCATTTGCTACTGTTTATGTTCCACTAATAAAACATTTGAAACTGCTTTTTAATTAAATTGCTTGTTGTCGGATGCTAAATATGCTTTCATTTTTATATTTTATAAAAGTTATTTCATTTTAATTTAAGATAAACTTGAAAGGCGTTAGTTCTGTAGAATTCCATAATTACGATTTTTTATGATTTAATACACTGTTTATTTAAAGTGGAAAAAACTGTGTTTTAATACAAAAAAAAATCGTCAAAGGTATAATATTTTAGGCTGAAAAAGGTGATTATTATTATATTTTTTCTTAAACAATCATTAATTAAAACACTGTTTTTTAAATAACTACTTCAACTTTTATTTTATATCATTGTATTTTATATTATTTGTTTTAGATTTATTTTGTGGGTGTTGGACGATCGAAGTGTGCGCGGGAGATGCCTATTGGTGGCGATGAGGTTCGCAACCCATCACACCGCGTCTCCCGCGGAGCGAAAAGAGAAGGATGGAGTGCCGCATCAGTTAAAGTGCGACAGTCCATTCTTTCTGCCTACCCTTTCGGAGAGACGGCGTGATGGTTAGTTAGTTAGTTAGTTACTTCAACTTTTTAATTGTTTTTATTTCGACAGCGACCGGTTTCACCAACCTGGAAATTGACAGACTAGTCTAATAATAATTAAATAGAATAATGGATATACAGAAAAATAATCAAATTAAATATATTTTTATATTAAGAATCAAGAGATTTGAATAAAATCATTAGATTACCTTAATTTTATTTTCGTTGCTGATATGTGAAATATTCGGTTTATTGAATTTTAATAATACTAAGTTATTGTCTACTGCTGTGTTGAAAAACACTTTAAAATGAAAAAAATATCGTTTTTTTTCACATTCAAAATTCTATTTTTTTTTATAATTAATAAAAAATGTTATTATACTCGTATATTATAAATTATTTGGTGTTAAATAAAATTATAAGAATTTCATTTAAAAATATGTACATAATAGTCTATTCGGTTAAAGAGCTGAACCTCTGTAAGCCAGAATATCCAAGTCCAAGTCGTTTGTATTAATTAATTATTATGCAGTTTTACATTATTGTTCAGGAAACAATTAATTATTTTTTTTATTTCAAACACAGTAATTATATAATATTTTAGTTAAACAATAAAGTATTTTTATTTTCATATGAAACATTCACATTGTAGTAAGCGATTTTAAATTTAAAGATATAGGAAATTAATCACTTGGTACGTAATCAAAGTATCGTTTTTATTTGATGTCAGCTAGTTTCGATTGACCAGGATAATCTTATAAAAGGTACACAAAAATGTTAACGGTTGAAATAATAGTGTTACTTAAAATAAAGTGAAAGTGTTAAACTTGTAGAAACTTTTTGTAAATATGAAACGTCCATAAATATGAGAAAAATCAATTGAAAGATAATCGGATTGCTGTCTGCTGGGATTTGTTCAAAAATTCCGTACAGCTTTCGAAAAAATTCTGAACATGATAACGGAAAGATTTATGATTTATGAGAGTTTCACTCAATAAGTCTTACAAGAATATTATACGAGTATGTACAGGAATAAACAAATTAAACAAAATTCGTACAGAAAACTATTGTAGGTATAAGTTTTTTTTATTATATTTTTACCTATATGGCAATGAATAAATCTCCGTTGAATTGTACAAATACATCTTTTCAATTTGTATACGAGAATGATAATAAAATACAGATTTATTACAAACATGAATGTTATTAATTTAACTGGAAATCTTACCGGTATTTGGAAATATGTTATATATTTTTGACTTACGAAACGATGAAATGAAAAAAAACACATTCAAATTGTTTTTGAACTAACTAACTAACTTACCATCACGCCGTCTCCCCGGAGGGGTAGGCAGAAAGAATGGAACGCCACACTGTTGTGTCCTGACATACGTCTCTCGCTTCCTCTACATTTATACATCTTGTCATGCACGCACGTCGATTTTTCCGACTCCTCACGTGACCGACATTCAATATTTGATTGATTTGATCGTGCCACGTTTTCCTCGGCCTTCCTCTATTTCTAGCTCCGTTCACGCCGTTTACATATACCTTCTTTACCATTCTGTCTTCACTCATTCTTTCCATGTGTCCAAACCATCTTAATGACCCTTTCCTTATTTTGTTCATAACACTTTCATTCGCACCACATTCACTTCTTATACTTGCATTTGTCACTCTATCATAAACAGATTTGCCACACATTCGTCTTAGAGATCTCATTTCTACTGCATTTATTCTACTTTCATCCTTCTTTTGCCAGTTCCATGCTTCACTTCCATACATAAGGGTCGGCACAAGAACACCAATGTGCACTGCCATCTTAGCTTTTTGAATGAGCTAAATAAAACATAGGTACACAACTTTTTAAAGCCTCGAAACTCATACACACTAAATGGTCTGCGTGCACGAAACACTAAATGAAAGGAGAGTATGCTAGAGATTTCTGTCATCTTCCTTTTCTTTATCTCTCCAGCAAATAGTTTACACAACGTCTTTTTTTTCCTCGTATACAATAAGTTGTTTAAACCCAATTACTGTATACAATTTATTTTAGCTATTATATTGATTCTCATGACATGTGATACGTAGCCAATCTTTCGCCATTTTATTGTCACGTGAATTCTACACCAGACCAAAGATAGTGTGACAATCACACTGCCATTGCCGGGAATCTAACCCGGGACCTTCAGTATGTAAGTCAGAGTCACCACTCTGCCACGAAGGTCGACAGAAAGTTAAAATCTTAACATATCAGCAGAAAAAAATAACGGTTACACTAAAATATTATATCTAGACATAAATTTGTAGCCTTCTCAACTGCTTTATTATTTATATTAAATCATTACAGCATGAGCCAAATCGATTTAAAGGGTATCATATTGATTCTCGTTACATGTGATAGATTGTTAATCCAAGCAGACCAAAGACAGTGTGGCAATCACATTGCTATCGCTAGGAATCGAACCCGGGACCTTCGGTGTGGCAGTCGTCAATTTTATTATATCGGTGTTTGACACTCTCTTTTAAAGATTTAGACCACAACATTTTTAGGTATTTTTATATCTAGTGCAGTAAATCTCAATTTCCCCCCTTTTTACAACTTGCACGAAATTGACAGAAAAAATTGTTTTAAAAAAATATATGAATAAAAATAGTTTTCACTAAAATATTTCAAATTTTTTATACTATTTATGCTGTGAAGATTTTTAGGGCAAGGGTGTTTTGTGTGAGAAACACATTATCAAAGAGTCTTGCTGAAGAAACGTCTGAGGTTTTTGCTATTCTGGCTTAAATTGTATTGTTATAAACTCGGCATGTGGGAACTTCGTGCTAGCCAACAATGGTTTTGGCCCGATTTTAGCTCCCAGCACAGCCTAATGAAATACAGTTGCAAGTTTAGACGCAAATGAAGCCAGCGAACTCGGCCGAGCGAGTACTTGAAGAGAACGTTTTACACCCAGGGTTGCCCTCTTTTGGTGTATAAAAACGGTATAAAATATTACGATATATGTAAGCAGTAAATGGTTGCATTGTTAGCAACACCACATACCCGAAGTTTGATACACAATAAGCGCCTTCTTTACCATCGCACTTGTAAAAAATATTGAATCGTTTCGTCAACGTTATTAAGTTAAATAAATTTCAACTAGGTATTCAGTTATTATTTTATGAATGAATATTTTAATACTGAGAAAATTGTGAAAAAAGCACTAATTTATAATGTGGTAGCAGCGCGAAATCGCAAATTATTGATGTAAACTTAACACGATCAAATTGATCAATGCATAAATATCGGTCACATAAGGAGATGAAATAAATATTCAAACATACATCATAGTATGATAGCGGGCTCGGGAGGTACGGAAGAGGATGTAGCTAGCAGACTTAACAAGACAAGGGGAGCTTTCGCAATGCTTCGCCCCGTATGGCGTTCCAGTATCATCTCGCGAAAGATCAAGCTCAGAATATTCAGCAGTAGCGTTAAAAGTGTACTGTTGTACGGATGTGAGACTTGGAAAACTACCGCGGACGTTATTGAAAAACTCCTGGTGCTAATAAATAGGTGCCTTCGCTCAATATTCAAGATCTATTTGCCTCAAACAGTGTCAAATACCGTTCTCTGGACCATGGCAGGCGAAAAGTCAATCAGAGAACAAGTCGCTAGACGCAAACGGTCGTGGATCGGTCAGACCCTGACACGGAACCCAACCTGCATCGCTCAGGGCTCACTAGACTAGTCCCCTATGGGGGGAAGGAGGAAGTAAGGCAGACCTAAAGTCACCTGGAGAAGAGCCCTACAGGACGAGGTCAAAGCAGCAGGCCTCACTTGGGCTTGATCTTAGCCATCAGGCATGCGATAAAGTCGGGTGGAGAAGGTTCCTTGAGGCCTTATGCACCATGGAAGTGTGACAGGATAAGAAGAAGAAGAAGACATACACCATACATTGATTGAATGTTGTGGCGAAACCTGTCAGAAGAGTGTGAAGAGGCTTCTCATAGTGAGAAGAGCATAATACAAAAGTTACGTAGTTCCATGGATTAGATAATCCATTGCTTTGACGAAAACACTATTATACTTCAAAATTATCTACTGTTTAATTTGGAACAATGTTTATTTATTTATTTTTTAGAAAATTGTCCCAACAGCTGCTTCGTTAAGCGATGTTTGAATCAGGTATTACAATCAAGTTTATACGCAACTAACTAACCATCACGCCGTCTCAGAAAGAATAGACTGCCTCACTTTTCTTTCCTGACATACGTCTCAAACATTCATACATCATGTCATACATTTACGTAGATTTCTCTTACTCCTCGCGTGGCCGACATTCAATATTTTATTTATTTGATCATGCCACGTTTTCCTCAGTCTTCCTCTATTTCTAGTTCTATGTACTTCGTTAACATATACTATCTTTACCATTCATTATTTCCATGAGTCCAAACCATCTTAATGATCAGTTCCATGCTTCGCTTCTATACATAAGGTTAGTTACAAGAACACGTTAAAGCACGAAAAAGTAGTTAAAAACATCGTTTTATTTAATAATTATTTACGACGACCTACGTGGCCGAGTGGTAAGTACATTGCCACCCCGAAGGTTCAGGGCTCGATTCCCGGCGAGGGAAGTGTGATTGTAACACTGTCTTTGGTCTGGTGTAGAATTCACGTGATAATAAAATGGCGATAGATTAGCTACGTATATTACTGCTAGTTACGAGAATCACTATGAGAGCTATAATACCCTTCACATCAACTTGACTCATGCTGTCTGAACCATGTCATGAACTTCCATCAAGAGATTTCAGTAAAATCATTTGATTATCTTGTTTTAATATATTGGTGTTTTAATATATTATTATCCTATTGTGTATTGTGTATTAATGTGTGTTTTATATAATTTTAATGTGTGTTTTTTTACTAATTTAAGGTGTGTTTTATATAATATTTACTTCTGATTTTATTTAATAATAAAGATATGTGAGGCCGCGCGGGAGATATAAGGTTAAAAGAATAGATTAAATGTGGTCTGTCATACTTTTGATTGATGACAAGTAAAGGCTAAATTAAATGAACGTAAGTCCCGGATGGACAAGGAACAGGCCTAGATAGTGCAGCGAGACTGACGAAAGGGCGTCGCTGCGTCCTATAACAGTCTCGGGTGGTGGTGGGAACCTTACATATTGGTGTTATTTAATTCTATATTAGATAACGCGGAAGGGATTTTCCCAGCCCTGCAGAACATATACATTATATTCGGCAAGCTTATCGGTGACATGTTGCGGCGGTGAAAGTTTGCATTATTTAGTGCGAGTGAGTGAAATGTTGACCTCTGTCCTATGTCCGGTGATTTGCGAATAGGATCGGCTCTCTTAGCACTCCCGCCACGTACAAATGTGACATGTGCCCTCGTCATAGGCTCGCTAGAACGCTTTGCTTGATTTGGCCCGCCACTCGTGTTGATTGAATCCGAATGTTGTAATTCATTCACAAGTTAATTAATAGTGTTAGTCTAATGCACGTTGTATGGATAGTTCGAGTAATGCAATATAAGTACGTTTAATAGTTGACGGAAATAGCCAGTGATATGTTGCAGATTTATCGAATTTAATAGTTTGATGCGCACATATGCATGCAATGAAATAAACGGATGAGAAGAGTATTAATTAAAATGTGGACGCAGATGGACTCAATGAAATTAGATAAAAGAAAAAACTTAGCTATTTGAAATATCATGGTAGAAGTTGAAAATAAAAAAAATGTTATTAAAAAAAGAGTTTTAAACTGTTAAATTAAAAAGCTTTGTTTTATGTATCACAATTTATTTTATTTTACGCGACGGCTGTTTCGTTAACCGTTGTTGACAAAATGTCATTTTTTTGTGATTTTTCGAACCTTTATGTGTATTTGTTCCTATGTCGATTTGAATAATTTCTTTGATATAATTTTGAAGTTCTTACTGAAATTGAGTTAGGTACCTAAATATTTTAATTAAAAGAACAATTAGTTACTATTTATAGGATAAAATATTAAAGGTGGAAAATGGAATTACAAATAGTATAGAGTCAAAAACGATGAAACATATTAAATTAAAGACGATAGACAATAACAGGAAGTAGATTACATTAATAAGAAAGGTGATAAAATGTTAAGGTATCATAGTGTATCGGCCAAAACAATGGACTATTTAAAAGAAAGTTTTTTAAAAAGTGTTAAAATCCACTAATTTTTGTGTCAACGAATGGTTTCGGCAGCACGCTGACATCTTGTTTGTTCAACCAAGGAAAAATGGAGTCAAATAACATATCTATTAGTACAGTACGCTAAATTAAAAACAGTAAGTACGCAAAAGAACATTAAATTAAAAAATTATCAAAAAAGTAACAAGTACATAAATATATTTTAGAATAGTAAAGAAAAATATAATATAATAATCGAAGAAAAATATGTACATATTTTACATAATTCTATTTTTGGAATGCAGATTCAATGATCTAATAAATCTATATAGAATTATTTTTATACAACTAAACTAACTAACTAACCACCACGCCGTCTTCCCAAATGGTGGAGCAGAAAGAATAGAACGCCACACTTATATTTCCTGCCAAACTTCCCTCGATACTTCAACATTCATACATCGTTTCATGCACGCACGGTGATTTCTCCAACTCCTCACGTAGCCGACATTCAATATCTAATTTATTTGATCATGCAACGTTTTTCTCTGTCTTCCTGTATATTTTTATACTGGTTTATCTATTATATATAAATACGAAAGAAAACGTCTGTTTTCTAGAAGTTGTATTATATTTTATGGAACTGACATGTTTCACTTTGCAAAAGGATTATCATTCCTTCTATTTTTGATCACATTTAATTATCAGTGAGTTTTTAGTCCTTGTAATCTACATACAACAAATCGTAGACTCAGCATAAAAAATAGTATATATAAGAAGATATAAATAAGGCTATCATCATCAGCGAAAAGCAAAAGTAACAAGAAAAAAAATGATAAAGTGATGAAGTTTTTGCTAGAGTTGGATTGTTTTAAGTGCCTAATTACAGTTATTTAAAAGATCGGCGGATATGTGAAATAAAAATTAAATAAACACAAAAGTCTGGATCGTCCAGCGGACAACAAGTGCACCATCTAAAAGAACATAATGTGTTTTTTTTTTGTGATTTTATTTTATATTATTTGTTTTAGATTTATTTTGTGAACGTTGGACGATCGAAGATGAGGGAGATGCCTATTGGTGGCGATGAGGTTCGCAACCCATCCCATCGATGGGGTACCGCATCGGTTAAAGTGTGGCATTCTTTCTGCCTACCCCTTTGGAGAGACGACGTGATGGTTAGTTAGTTAGTAACAAGAAAAAAGAAACAAAAAATAAAAATGAAAAATTCCTTAATATTTAGGCACGATTAGGATACAAGGTACTAAGGTTGAGTAAATACCAGCTTGTTCAAAAATGTGGTTGGACCGATAACGATAAGAATGAATACCTTCGCTTTATAAACGTCTTCAAGGGGTTGTGATGGAAGACATAAATTTCCTGAACCGTCTGGTAGCTTATAGCATTGATGAATTTAACTATTGATCTTACTGCTATATTTATAAATGAATATGGATAAAAACAAGCTGAAAATTAAAAACATTTTATACTTTGTATTACTTTATTTTGAAAAATGAATATTCCGATAAATCAATAAATATAAATAAAATATATATGCATGAGACTATCGCGAGGTAGATGTAAAAGAAAGTCCTGGAAAGAGTCGATTTATCATATTTAATTGGTATCGTTTTAATTTTATAATTAAACTCGCAAACGTCTACTGGTGATATTGTTACTCCGAGACCAAACGGACATGCATCCGCTTTGAATCTCCAATGCGTACTGACAAATTTTCGGGCAGAAACAACGCACTACAAAAAATAATTGCGCTTGACGATGCGTTGAGTACAAACCAATATAGACTATAACGGCACTAGCGTTAGATAATTATTTACTTGTCACAATTATGTTTTTAGGGGTTACACTTTTTGTGACGTTCAGGCCAATTATCCCCACCGCTCCTATTGATGTTTAAATTTTAAAAAGTTTTCGGTGAAATTCAGATATTTTTAAACAATTGTGGATAAAGCTGATAAAGCCATATATAAGGATAACAAACCTTCGCTACTGAAATAATTATCAAATTGATATTGTTCTCCAAAAGGTAACTTTAATATGTAAAAAAATAACCCCATTTAAATAGAAAAAAAACAATATTATTAATTCATAATATACTTGTAGAAGGGTACCCACCGCTTACATGAAGTTGTTATAGGGCGCAGTGGCACCCATTCGTCAGCCAGGCTCATTTCTCCCTAGGCCCGTCACTCGTCCATGCGGGACTTACGTTAGAAAAAATATATGTATGAAATCAAGAGGGACCGGGCCACATTTAATATACTCATTTTTTCCTCTAAGTCCCGTAATACATGCAGATTACATTTAAAAAATACTTAAATTATTCCTAAACAATACATAAAAAAGGACACTGGATTATATGGAAAGCGGATTCATGTACACATGACAACGTGAAATGAAAGGAGGAACAGAGGAAACAAATACGGAATGAGTACGCACAAATATGTGTATTGAGTATAAATAGTGGTGGTGAGTATAAAATGAAGTGGTGACACGAACGCGGTCTCCTCGGAGATCGACGTCTTTCGTATTAGTGAAAGTACGTTCAGAAGGCAAATACTCTTTATTCTGGAGAGTATCCTGTCTTCCTAATTTCGAACCATCTCTCATGCATTTCTGGTAGTATACTATACACAATGTATTATTTTATCTTTTCTCATATATGCCTTAAAAATTAATTTTGTAATGTCTATTGATGAAATAAACTGATTTGATTTAATTTGATAAAATTTTACATTTTGTAAGGATGTAATGATTTTGACACTCCTCAACGGTCAAACGCAGATTATGCCTTGTATGGGATGTACGTCACTGAAATGTAAGCTTTTTAATTTACACCGGAAGAGACAGTCGCCTGGCTAAGATCATAAACGTTTACGGAGCAGGGAAGCTCGAACTATTTAAAAGCTTTATGTATCATGGCCATATAATCACCAGAGTTAAAAACCAAACCGAATTACATAACATAATGGGAGTAAAATATAATGAATAATGAAGATAAACCATCAGTAATGTGGCCATCGGAAGTAAGCATTGTGTTAAATTTAAAAATCACAGAAAAGTTCTTTAAATGAAATCTTTGAATATAAAGGTTTTACGAAATTTTTATGGTCGCCATTAATCACGCAAATGAAACAGCAAAAACGAGAAAACGCCGAGTCGAAATGTTAAATCACGTGGACACGTTGGCTCTTACCTTTATTCCCGCGCTTATGAAAATTTTAATTACGGTGAGACCCTACATTCTTATTTTTCAACTTTTATGGCTTTGAGACAAATGTTCTCATTTAATTAAGTTTCTTCCAGTCCACGTTCATGGCGAGTGTAATTGAGACCATTTATTCGTGATATTTCGCCCTAAAATCACGCGCCTTGTTTATTACGTTACGTTATTCGCGTATCTATTAAAAATCAAATGCAAAATCTTCTTCTTCTTCTTCTTTTAATAGATCTGACGATCTGTGACACAGAAATCATATCTCGTCGGATAATGAGATCCAACTGTCCCTCCATCTCTTAGGCAGGTGGGCGGTGTCCGGAGGGGAATTCATAAGCGGTCGTATATTTTATGCAAGTCTGTCACCATCCATTCGGGCTACATGGTCCCTCCAGTATCTTCTTCTGGATCTACTCCACTGAACGATATCTTCTATTTCGCAAGTTTTTCTTATATCTGCGTTGCAGACACGATCGTCTTAGTTTAGGTCGTATAACTTGTTTGTGACAGTGAGCTGTCTTGAGATGACATTGTCCAGCCATCACTCCATATTTTTGGCGGCCTTAATGGTAATCTCTTGCTACTTGGGTTTTCTTTTGTAATTATGTTTTCTATATGTTATTCATTATATAAAATTGTATGAAAACTTCAGAGTAATAATCATTTAAATTTCTAGGAGGCTGTGTATAAAAATATCATCATAAATGTTTCAATTTATTAGTAGAAATTGAAATATTGCATAATCCACTTAATTTATTAAATATTTTCACAAAATACAAACTATTTACAAAATATTATTTAAAGATTTTTTTCCCCAACATGATTCTGACAAATTGTTAATTATTTTATTAGGAGTTTTGTGTCGTTGTTCAAGAAACATTAAATAACACAGAGAGCGCATTTTTTTCTTAATATATTGTATAAAAATAATTTCTTCCACCGACCCTTATGTGTGGAAGCGAAGCGTGGAACTGGCAAAAGAAGGATGAAAGTAGAATAAATGCAGTAGAAATGAGATCTCTTAGACGAATGTGTGAATACTCTGTGTATGATAGAGTGTCGAATGAAAATTTAAGAAGTGAACGCGGTGCGAATGATGGTGTTAGGAACAAAATAATGATCATTCAGATGGTTTGGATATATGGAAAGAATGAATGAAGAAAGATTCCTTTCCTAGATTCCTTTCTTATATCAGCATTTGAGATTCTGTCGTATATCGTTCTACCACACATACGTCTTGGGGACCTCATGTCTACCGCATTTATTCTGCTTTTATCCTTCTTCTGCCAGCTTCCATACATTATGAACGGCCTTATTCGCTTTCAAGGTTTCAAGGTGTTTTGCAAGGTTCAAATAATTAACTATCGAATCTAGAGAGGACTATGATAAATATACTGAAATAGTAAGCAGAAATATGTCTCTTCTAAAAATAAAAAAAAGGAGAAAACTGTAACGTGATTCTTAAAAGTAAGTAAATATAAATAAAAATGTCATAAAGTACGCAAATAGAAATATATTTCTTTATAAGATAGATTTTCTGGAAAATATCTGTTGGAATGTGCAGTTAAATCCCGGATCCTGATTCCGGAGCCCGGCAGTGTCCCCGGAGGCTTGGCGGCAAGATTTATTCAAAATCTTATTCAACGCGCTTTGATATAGAATACCCGGACGAAATAAAAAAGAAAAACAAACTCTAGGCCTAACATCGGAACCTCACACGAGTATCAAATATTTTGAATAAATTTGTGTTTTTATGAAATTCCTATACCTATTTCTCCGCATTCCATTTACAAAATCACTGATGCGCCATAATTAGGTACTCGTAATCAAAAACTTATATCCTCCAAGAGTAAGTAAATTAGGTTTTTAATATGAACGAGGCCATCTTGTTTATTGCATTTTCTCTTTTGTTTCATTCTCAGTATTTCGTTCGAAACTCGTTTAATTTACAAAATACGTATTTCGCAATCATGTATATATTGCTATTGTTTGATATTTACAACAATATACGATTGAGGCAAACAGGTGTGACCGTAATTATATGCATTATATAATATTATAATATAATAAATAGCATAACATTTCGTATTTTCAAAACAATTTTCAAGTATTTATTCAAATGTGAATCCACTACACAAAGTGATGGCGAATATGTACAATATAATAAATAATCGAGGCAGACCGAGGAAAACATGGCATGACCTATTAATCAAATTTTAAAGGTTGGTCATGTTAGAAGTCGGAGGAATAGACGTGCGTTTATGACTCGGTGCATGAATGTGGAGGAAGCTAGAGAGGTTTGCCAGGATAGAGTAATGTGGCGGTCCATTCTCTCTGCCTACCCCTGCGGGGAAACGGCGTGATGGTTTGTTTGTTTTAATAAATACTTAAATTTGTTTGTGTTTTAAAATTTTCACACAATCTTCTTCTTCTTCTTCGAGTGCCATGTTAGGTCCCCCCGATGTCGGCTATCACCCTGTCGTAGGCCTCTCTGTCCTGTGCCAGAAGTAACAACTCCCCCATCCTCCGAACTCCGGTCCATTCCTTGATATTCTCGAGCCAGGACATCTGGGGTATTCCCACACCGCGCCTACCCTCGATCTTCCCTTTTATGATGAAGTGCAGCAGATCGTATTTCTCCTTGCGGAGAATGTGTCCCAAATATGCCACTTAATCTTAATATATGGTAATACTCTGGATGTTAACAGTATTTTGAGACAAGATTGTGAATACTTAATATTCCCAACTCATTTTGGAAGTAGAAAAAGTACGCTGGTCACATAATATTATAGATAATGTTGAGAAATAAACTGCAGTCTAACGACGATTCTATGGAATAAGGTAAAATAAAAAAGTGGAGATTTGTATATTGATGGATCATAAATTAGGGTATAGGAAAAATATTTTTCTTTAACCCAGACAGGCGAGAATTTGAAACATCGGAACGCTCTTGTAAACAATTAAATTACTCTTCACATAAAATACATAAAAATATCAAATAAATTGTATTTTGTAGTCAAATGCTTTACATTTTTTTACTTATAAAAATAATCAGACATTTTTTGTTTCATTTTGAGTTTAAGAAAACAAATAAAAATATAAAATCTATAACTTTGTTTTTTGTATCACAATTGTATTTTATTTTACCTATGATGTCAACATAGGTTGATGAAACAGCTGTCGCGTAAAATAAAATACAATTGTGATAAAAAAAAACAAAGTTATTTAATTTAACAGTTTAAATGTTGAGGTATCATAGTGTTTTGGCCAAAACAATGAACTATTTAAATAAAAATATATTACATTGAATTTGTTGCTAAACCAAAACATCGCGCGGTTGATAACTAATAATGATATAAGAGTCACCCTAAGTAAACACACACTCATAATCAAAAATTCCGACACAGTATGAAAAACCATCACTTCGTAGCTCGGGGGCTGTGCAACTGTGTGTGTGTGTGTGTGTGTTTGTGTGTGTGTGTGTGTGTGTGCTGATGCAAGAATTTCAAAATCATGTCAAAAAAAATATTCAAATTGACATAGGAACAAATACAAATAAAGGTTCGAAATATCACGAAAATTTGACAGTTCTTATATTATTGTAACACCTGATAATGTCAACATAGGTTGACGAAACAGCTGTCGCGAAAAATAAAAATACAATTGTGATACATAAAACATTTTTTTTTAAATTTGACAGTTTATGATATTAAAGTATTTCGGACAAAACAATGGACTAAATGATTTTTAAATATGGCGGCATATTTTATCTGAATAATTCGCGGGGTGTTTTATTTGTTCAAGTGGAGAAGATTTTTATAACGCTAATTTGACAAACTTCGTCCAAACACGTTTCAATTACACGTAGTAACTTTTCTCCAACTGACGGCATTAATACGCCCCGGGGGTTTAACGCATTTCCCGCTAAATTACTTTCTCCTTTGTAAAGCAACATAAATCCGAATGTGCCAGATTCCCCGTCCCGCAGATACACGCGGCCGCACGTCTTGGACTTACTTCCTTCCATACATTATGTATGGAGTGGAGTCTTGGGGGGAATCGATTGCCGGAACGTTTTCGAAGCCTGCTTAATTTTCCTAATTACCGACCCGCTCCCCGCGGCGGTGATCTGTTGATTGATCACCGCAACCAAAATGTCGCGCGCTGTTTGCCCGCAAAATAATTTACAAATTCCCCAACAGATGACACATCCAAACTGTGTTAATTGCGGCGGCTGAGCAGCGATTAGAACCACAAATCGGTTTGCCTGGTTCATTATCGTAATTGAAATAATCTTTGAAGACTTTGAACTCTTATTCCGACGTTGATTCACAAAGATAGTTAGATATAATTAAAACGAATGAAAACGTTTGTTTTCTAGAAGTTAAAGAGGAATAGCTATTAGAGCTGAACCTCTGTAAGCCAGAAGATCCAAGTCCAAGTCCAAGTAGAAGTTTTATTATATTTTATGAGAATGACATGTTTATTCGCCTGTCTAACTCATTTTATAATACCCTAGACAAGCGGAAGATGTCATTCATATAAAATAATAATTAAACTTCCAGAAAATATAGTTTTTTTTTTTTTTTTTAAAAGACTAACATCAAGGATTTATATCAAAGATATTAGAATTTATTTTACAATCTTCAATGTGAGCAGAAAATAGCTCATTATTATGAAGAAGGAACCTGGTCGTGTCCAGGCTTGATCCCATGGCCCCTGGATCAGGAGCCAAGCGTTCTATCCCCTAGACCACCACCCGGTTTTCATTATTCTTCTTCTTCTTCTTCTCCTTATAGACCTTTGGTCTGTTCCTGAAATCAGGCTGGACTCTCTTGGGAGGTTGAATCCCAACTATTTCTCCATCTCTTCGGCGGTCTTCCGGGGGAACGGCAGCCGGCAAGAATCTGATTCGCCACAGAGTGTGGGATTCTGGTGGGATCCATCCTCTGCACGTGCGCATTCTAGTATCTTCTGCGTTGTATGCCCCATCTCACGACATCTTCCACCTTGCAGATCTCGCGGATAGCCGTGTTCCTCGCCCTATCTCGAATAGTCCTTTCTGCTATCATCCTCAGTGTCCTCATCTCTGCCACCCGTACTTTATTTAGCCTTCGTTCTTGTGGTACCCGTTCTGGTCTCAATGGTATATGTCAGTATAGGCCTTACGGAGGTTTTATTTATTCGGACTTTGCTGTCAGTTCTCATACACTTGTTTTTCAATATTATATTCTTGAGACAACCTGATACCGCCGAAGCCTTGTTGACTTGTCCTATTTGTTTCGCTGACAAGATCGTTTTGACTGAGTTTTCGTTTACGTTTTCATTCGTATTCATTATGTAATATGAAGTTTTACAGTTTTAGATCATTGTTCAAGAAACAATAAAAAGTTAGATATAACAGTTTTCTAAAAGTTTTATTATATTTTATGGGAATGAAATGTTTCGCCCTTCTAAGGCATTATCAAATATATAATAAAACTTCTAGAAAACTGACGTTTTCATTCTAATTAATTATTTCATATGGAGTTTTACATCATTGTTCAAGAAACAATAAATTACAGATGTATTTTTATTTTATTACTACAATAATATTTTTGATACCAATCCTTGAACATATTTAGTTATGAAACCTTGAAGCATGAGTATCAGCACAATATCCGGGTGAAATCATGTACTCACTGGTAGCTAAGAGAAGATCAATTCCAGATTCACGGCATCCGATAAACTTCCGCCATAAAAATATATTGCAAAACGTTAGATTGAAATTTAATGTTGGACGAAACGGCCTCAATAAAATGTGTTTAAGGTAAATAAACGTACATTGGTATGAATTTAAGTGGTGAAATATTTTTTAATTCCAAAATTTTCAAATTAAGAAGTACATAATGTAACCAACTGCAGTGAGACCAGCCATGCTTGATTGCTCATACAAATAAAGCAAAGAAAAACCGCTTCAGAAAGACTTCCAGGAAATCACTTGGTCAATAAACATTCGGCACAGTGATCACCAACAACGGGATGACGTGACTAGATACTGTAAGAAGAAGATGATATCAGTTTCGTTCTGCTAGGGCAGATATTCTTTTGTTTTATAATTTTATTTTACCATTTAAACCTTATTCAGCTCCATTAGCTTGGATATATAAACGGCAACGCGTTTAATTCTCACCACATTTAATAATGTCGAAACAAGGTGTTAAGGATGTTACGCATCTCTTGGACTGACATGGTCAGCAACACAAACGTTCTCCATAGAGCAGGAGTTGACAGAGAGTTGCTGAGCAACATCAAAGTCCGTAAGGTGTCCTACTTTGGCCATGTTCTGAGAGGCGAAAAGTACTCACTATTACATCTGATCTTGGAGGGTAAGATTGAGGGTCGACGAGGTGTTGGGAGAAGGCGGGTTTCCTGGCTGAGGAACATTCGAGAGTGGACGAGGCTGAGGACCGTGAGGGAGCTGTTTCGAGCTGCCCAGGACGGGGAGGCCAACTCAAGGGTGATAGTCAACGTTGGGGAGACCTGACAGGACACGGAAAGAAGAAGAAGAAACAAGGTGAAACATATCACTACCATAAAATATAATAAAACTTCTAGAAAATTGACGTTCTAATCTATATATATACGTATATTCAAAGACGATATCTATATATTCAATGTTATATCCTTAAAACATGATTAATTTGAGAGAGAAGCGTTAACCCATTTAATCGTTTTTACTGATCCGCGGTTTTGTATTCAAAGCTTGGACACAAGCTTTATCAGGGCATCAATTATAGTAAACCTACAGTGGTACAAATACATACAAAGTGTTTTATTATTTTGTATCTATAAGTTGATAATGTCTTACCATAAAGAGAGTTCTTTATATCAAAATTTAATAGATTTACTCGTAAAGAGTTTCTGATGGGTTAAATAAAAAGGCAGGACATAAAATAAAATAGATAAAAACTTAAAATTCAGTTCACACCTCCATGACATGACATACCCCGACACCTGTCAGACCTGTGGGGGGAAAACGGGGGAGTTTGCCTGACCTCGTGGGTAGGACAGACATATTTGCTCAATTCTTCTCCGTGGGTTGATCCTGTAAGTTTCCGGTGTGAGTAGAAAATAGTAGTATACGAAATGATTTAATAAACAACTAAACATTTAACTTGCTGTCAACATTATTTTTTTAAATACAGAACGACATTACACGTAATTGTATATTTCAAAAATCTTTACGGGATTTTATTTCTTCACAACTGTACAAATATTAATTGTATATTTATTTATTTATTTGTTTTTCAATTACCAAGTATATGGTTTCAATAATTATCAACTGTGGTAACCCGTTCTAGGGAGGCAAAAATTGCATTTAAATATTTATGCATTGATTATTTTTGTTAATATTTGAATTCATGGGGTCACTATTTTTAAAATATGCATGGAAGGAGAAAGAATGGTTAAGAAAGCATACGTTAATGGTGTAAATGGAGTACGGAGTCGAGGCAGACCGAGGAAAACATGGCATGACCAAATAAATCAAATTTTAAAAGTTGGTCATGTTACATAGAAGTCGGAAGAATCAAAAGAAAGTGTACTCGTATAACTCGCTGTATGAATGTGGAGGAAGGTAGAGAGGTGTGCCAGGATAGAGTAGTGTGGCGGTCCATTCTCTCTGCCTACACCAGCATGGATTGGGCACGTATGCTGAGCCGAAGTAATCAAGACGTCTACACGTCTAGACCGACTGGAAAAAGACCTCAAGGAAGGCCTAGACAGCGCCTAATTGACAATGTTCTGGCTGATCTGACTAGTTTTGGCGAATCGGACTGCTGGGAGCAAAAGGCACAGGATCGAGGAGCTTGGCGGAAAATCATCAAGGAGGCTAAAACTCTTCCAGAGTTGTATGGCCATAGGAAGTAAGTAAGTATTTGCTTGAATGAAGACATTTATCGCTTTGTTTTGAAGACATTGTACGTTTTCCTATAAATGTTCAATAACTTTTATTTAATAAATCGCATTTCGTCATTTAGTAAGAAGTGTATTTTAAATGAATCGAAAAAACAATGTTTTTCCTTGCACCCGCTGTATAATATAATAGAAAAGATAGATACATGATTTAGTTCTACCATATACTACAACTACTACTATATTATATGAGTACAACGGAAGAGTATGTTATGTTAAAGTTGAAATTCTAATTCCACTGCAATTTTTTCTTTCTCAAGGGGCTCTGTCGGCATTCCTATCCTTCAGGGATCTTTCTATTCAACAGTATTTCAGTCTTTCATCCATGCGCTATTGAAGGAATAATGTGCATAGCTTGTTGATTAAATGTTATTTTCTATATTTTTATAAGAATGTGTTAAATCAATGCAGATGATTAATCACTTTTGCGTAACTTCATTACATTGTAACTACATACAAAGTCGTTTGAATGATAACAAAACATCTTATAAGATAACGCAGCAGACGATTTGAAAAGATAATTCATTAATGATATCTAACGAGATTTGCCATAAATAAACATTCTGGCATACCTTGTGGTAAATGCTTGATTTATCTCTCTTTATCTGTAAAAATACTGAGGAGCCTAACATTGCAATAAAAGTAATGTTAAGGATTAGCTCGTATTAACTTTCTCATCTTCTACTTCGATGACCCTACAACCCATATCGAGCCTGAGCCTCCAGTATTCTTCGTCTCCAACTCCTCCTGTCTCCGCTTCGACCCTCCAATCTGACACTCGTAACAATTTCACCTCATCTCTCCCAACTTCATCCTACCATCGCAGCCTTGGTCTTCTACCACCTGGGTGCCACTCCAGCAATCTTTTTGGAGTTCGCGATGACGGCGTCCTCTGCACGTGATTGGCCCATCTCAGTCTATTCAGTCTGACCTGGGTAGAGTGGCTGTTATACATATTAACATTATACAATTAAAGACCGAGAGACTTATGAACTTTATAAAATTAAATTAAGGAATGAACCAATCGTATTATGCGGTGGAGTAGGCTGAAAGAAAATATATTGGTTTCAATATATCAGAATAAACATATTTCGCCGAGATAAGGTTAGAAATCTCAATCAATAATTCACTTTGGAAATATCTTAGTATAGCGCTTGCAGAAAAACATCCCTGTTTACCCAAACGGATTATTTAATACATATCGTTTGAAATGAATTTTTCTCCGGAGAATAACAAATAATTCTCCCCATTTTATTGCAGCTCCGAGACGCCGACGCATTCTCCGCTGAGCCACACCACCCAGGCTCGTGATGGGCACTTTACAAATTGTATTGGAAACAAACCCATCCATTTCCAGGCTTAACGTAAGCACTCTAGTCTCTGAAGTGTTTCAAGCGAAACGGTGTCGAATGCAACAAAGGAATAAAATCACAAATTGTTCGCTGGGCTAACAAGTTTTCAATAGAAGAACATATGTTAAATATGCTTGGCGATTGAATTTTAATTATTTGACAGATCTACTGGAATTAGGTACTGGAGGGAACTAAAGGGAATGTGCCGTATAAAGAAGAAGTTTGGGGACCTTGAGATGCTAATACTTTCTTACATAGTTCTTAATTTCTTGGACAATTATGTAAAACTCCATATTAAATAATTAATACGAATGAAAACGTAGGTTTTATACAAGTTTTATTATAATTTATGCAAATGACATGTTTCGCCTTAAAGGCTGATTATGCCTTAGAAAGGCGAAATATGTCATTCCTATAAATTATAATAAAACTTCAAGTAAACAGACGTTGTCTTTCGTATTAATTACTTTATTATCTATTAGGATTAATTGCATCTCAATAGAGACGAAGATGTAAATTGTTTTCTGGAAACAGAATATGGTGGCCGAGGCGCTTACAGGACTAATGACCTGTCATTGGTTGGGTTTAGCGATCGCTTTATGCTTAACAACATTCCCCATTCCGCCATTCTTACTTAACTTTAGTATCTAATTAACCACTTAATGCTTTTGAACGAGCAGTGCTCGCGAGCAGTATCGCGCCAACCCGAGCACTGCTCGCGCGTTTCGACTTGTTTGTGTTACATAAGGTAAACTAACAAACAGAGTTCGCCTCTTTTTGGAACTGGACTATTTTTAAATTATATAAATTCTTTAATTAAAAAATAAAATCACCTGATATTTCTGATTCTATTTTCGTAAAAAAAAAACCGAGCATTAAGTATACAAAAGCCGAGCATACAAAAGAAAACGTCTGTTTTTTAGAAGTTTTATTTTATTTGATGAGAATGACATGTTTCATCTTGCTACGGCATTCACAACAATACTCAACATAGTACTTAATAGGACCCCTTAATAGGACGAAAGGAAAATATTTCCCACTTGACGTTTCCCAGGTTCCCATAGAAAATATGTAAGAATTAACGAAATATCATAGAAATGAATTTAGCATATGTATCTATAAAAAGTAAAAAAAAAAAGTCAGCAGATTATTCTACTTCTCAATAAGGGATAAAAGGGGGGGGGGTTATTTTTTCTGTGCTTTGTGAAATGATATTTAAAATCAATTTATTAATTGCATTTTATTATATAATGTGGCTCTATCGGCGAATGCTCAGAATTCCATGGACAGACATGGTTACCAATACCGAAGTCCTGAGGCGAGTTAGAGTTGACAGGGAGCTGTTATCAACTATCAAGGTTCGGAAAATTTTACATTTTGGTCATGTAAAGGGAAAAGTACCACCTTCTCCAACTGATATTGGAGGGGAAAAATTGAAGGACGCCGAAAGCCCGGTAGGAGACAAATGTCCTGGCTGCGAAACGTGAGAGAGTGGACCAGGACAGGGACAGGTTCGCCGAGGTGATTGCCAATGTTGGGGGGCCCGACAGGGCACTTGAAGAAGAAGAAGATATTGTATAATATGGGGAAAAATATCAAATTGTTTACGCAAGTAATTAATATGAATGTAAACGTCTGTTTTCTAGTAGTTTTACTGTGAATGACATGTTTCGCATGTATAAGACATTATTAAATGTAACACGGTTTACGTAAGTGTTTGTGTGTGTGGGTAGGTGAGAAGATGTGAGTGTGTGAGTGTGTATTTATGTATGGGAACTGTAAAAGCAAACACTCATCTATCCGTCATAATTCTCTGAAATGTCTTACATAATATAAATATCATTCGTTGTTGTCGTGAAACTGACGGGAAAGAGAAAGTAGAGGAAACATGGTGCTTAATTGAATATCCTATTGAAATTACGGAATTATGTCATCCGTCTTATTAATTCGGAATTCCAAAATGAATGAGAGACTCCAGAATAACATTGCTGTATTTAAAATTTTTAATATGTATTTACAAGTGATAAACATAATTTTGTTGGAATTCAGTAAGCAAGTTCGTAATCCAACTCACACGATCATTCGCATAAAATAAACTAGAATATATGCATATACCTTGAAACTTAGGGCAACATGCGATTTTTCATTGTAGTCAGATATTTTATTATTTGCATTTAAAACAAAAGTTGTGGTGCATTTGCATTTAAATGGTGTTCTTCTACCGACCCTTATGTATGGAAGCGAAGCATGGAACTGGCAAAGGAAGGATGAAAGTAGAATAAATGCAGTAGAAATGAGATCTCTTAGACGAATGTGTGGATATTCTGTGTATGATAGAGTGTCGAATGAAAATATAAGAAGTGAATGCGGTGCGAATGATGGTGTCATGAACAAAATAATGAAAGGATCATTAAGATGGTTTAAACATATGGAAAGAAGGAATGAAGAAAGAATGGTAAAAAAATTATATGTTAATGATGTAAATGGTACCAGAAATAGAGGAAGACCAAGGAAAACGTGGCACGATCAAATAAATCAAATATTGAATGTCGGCCATGTGAGGAGTCAGAGAAATCGACGCGCGTGCATGACACGATGTATGAATGTTGAGGAAGCGAGAGAAATATGTCAGGAAAAAAAGGTGTGGCAGTCCATTCTTTCTGCCTACCCCTTCGGGGAGACGGCGTGATGGTTAGTTAGTTAGTTAGTTAGTTAGTTAACAAAAGTTATTTGAGGTAGAACGAAATAAAGTGTTTCTAAGAAAAACATTTTTTTATAAATGGTTTACAAATGATTTTACATATTTCAAGGTACAGTAGAACCTGGATAATTGGCATACCATGGGACCAGGCCTACGATGGTCAATTAACCAGGTTTTCCAATTATCCAGTTCTTCATGTATCCAGGTCCAAGTTGTGCTTTGATTTTTTAACCGGGTTTTGTTACCTCATAAACAGAAAAGTAATATAAACAATTCATGGATTAATGCATAAAACAATCAATAAAAATTTAATAAAAGGTTAATCAGGAAATTATAATTGTACCTAAGTCCATACGCATACAAACAATAAATTTAATTATTTTGGTTTGAAAAAATCAGTCGTGTGGGCCTGTTTCACACGCTAAAAATGTTGCACAACTCTTCGCGAGATTTACCGGCGACAAATTCTTAAATTAGTTTTAGCTTCGAGCTCAAATCAAGGCCGTTATATTAACGTTTGTGAAACATGGCCTCGGAGTTCGAATTGTCAGTAGGGTCGCGGCGAGTCACATCTTGCTGGAGGGTGTGATTCTATAAAACGCTGCGAAACGCCCAGTTCCATTCCACCGGCAACACTACTGACTAGTCCAACTCGTTAGCGTCCCTGTCGCGAACACCGGGCAATGGGATCACACTCATAACCGTGTGATCACAGCAGATAACGAGGGGTTGAAAGGCGAGATTCTGGCGCCTCCAAACCAGATCCAACCAGCTAAGGGATGGTAACCCCGACAGAAAAATCCACCAGAGAAGGCAACGGGAAACCACTCTGGTCACGTATTCCCAGGAATCACAATGGCGAATACCTTTGCTGTAGTGATCGCCAACGTTAGGGGTGACCTGGGATGGCACCAAAAGAAGAAGAAGAATCATGGCTATCTAAAATGGGTACAGGACAAATATTGAGGAGTAGTCAGTTTACAGAGATCGTGAAGGCAGTCCTCTCCAATTACAGAGTTTTGGGGCCAGAATGTCGAGTTCCAATTAACAGGTTTCTTTTTTCCAATTAAAGAGGTTTTAGTGCTCAAGGGGGTGGGACCGTAACTTTTCTGCTAATAATAGAGTTTTGCCAATTAACCAGGTTCCAATTATCCAGGTTCTACTGTATATAAACAGCAACGAGCTGAAATTTCGTCACATTTGATAATGCCTTAGAAGGGCGAAACATTTCATTCCCATAAAATATAATAAAACTTCTAGAAAACTGACGTTTTCATTCGTATTAATTAGACATCCTGTACGTTAAAATTCGGTACTCACAAATGATAGATGTGCGTACACAACTCGTGATAAAGGGGATAACATCGAATTGCCTTAATTGCAATACACGTTTGTGTTTAATGATCAAGAAATAAATTACTCCTTGTTTTCTCGGGATCTGAGTCCAACTCGAGCGATGAAAATTGTTAATCAATTCCGTTTCAGAAACGTATTCGACTAGAATATCGGAGGGTAATTCTGATCTCCTGAAATATTTCCCGATCGTAAATTTCTTGCACCAAATAAAAGTAGTTACCCTCCAATGAAGCGTCACTTTATTTTAAATAGTCCATTGTTGTGGCCGAAACACTATGATACTTCAACATTATTACTGTTAAAATTTAGAATACTGTTATAATATCACAATTTATTTTTATTCACTGAGAGTGTCGCGACAGCTGTTTCGCCAACCGATGTTGGCATCATCAGGAGTTACAATAAACATGAGTTTATTATAACACTTGATGATGCCAACATCGGTTGGCGAAACAGCTGTCGCAACACTCTCAGTAAATAAAAATAAATTGTGATATTATTACATTTTAACATTAATCACTTTTATTTTAAATTATATGGAAGAATGGTTAAAATGTTGTATACAAGCAGTGTGAGTGGAAAGAGAAACCTTATAAGAACGAGAAAAACATGGCACGACCAATTTAATCAAATATTAAAAGGCGTTCACAATCGTAGTCTGAAAAAATCAACGAGCGTGCATGTTACGATGTATGAATGTAGAGAAATCTCAAGAGGTATGTCAGGATAGAGCAGTATGGCGCTCCATCCCCTCTGCCTACTCCTCTGAAGAAACGGCGTGATGGTTAGTTAGTTAGTAAAATAATATTTGAATAAAACGAGTAAAATAAAATTAAGACGCGTTTAGGGAAAATATCTATTACCA
Organism: Lepidostoma basale; assembly: GCA_022606425.2. Classification (NCBI taxonomy): domain Eukaryota; kingdom Metazoa; phylum Arthropoda; class Insecta; order Trichoptera; family Lepidostomatidae; genus Lepidostoma; species Lepidostoma basale. The sequence continues at coordinate 330,435 of JAHDVF020001219.1, read as the reverse complement.
CTACTTCAGATTCGGTTCTCGTTGCGAATAGTGCGGACGAATTACAAGTCTTGGTGTCGAGAATGTATGAGGTATGCAAGTCAAACGATTTAATGATGAATGTCGGAAAGTCAAAGGTTTTAGTTTTTAAAAGGGAAGAGCAAACGACAGTTTGTAATATAAGTGTGAATGAAGAGAACTTGAAACAGGTGAGAAAATTTGTGTATTTAGATATCATGTTCACAGCGGATGGCCGAACGGACAGTGATGTTGAAAGAATGGTTGGTGCGGGTAACAAAGTGAATGGAGCTTTAAAAATAGTTATTGGAAACAAGAATTTGTCAATGAAAGCGAAAAGTTCACAATGGAGTTCTGGTCCCAACCCTTATGTATGAAAGCGAAGCATGGAACTGGCAGAAGAAAGATGATTGTAGAAGAAATGCGGTAGAGATGAGGTCCCTAAGACGTATGTGTGATAGAACGATGTACGACGGAATCTCAAATGCTGATATTAGAAAGGAATGTAGAGCGAAAGAAGGTATTATTAACAAAATAATAAAAGGACCGCTGCGTTGGTTCGGACATGGAGCGCGTGGGTGAATAAAGAATGGTTAAAAAAGTTTACGATGTAAATGGTAGTAGAGTACAGAGGCAAGGCAGGCCGAGGAAAACATGGTATGACCAAATTAATCAAATTTTAACGGTTGGTCATGTTAGAAGTCGGAAGAATCGACGTGCGAGTATGACTCGCTGTATGAATGTAGAGGAAAGGGGTGCCAGGATAGAGTAGTGTGGCGGTCCATTCTCTCTGCCTACCCCTTACCCCTACGGGGAAACGGCGTGATGGTTTGTTGTTGTTTTTGTTACTACTTCAGATAGCTGTACAACTCTTGAAGAGTTTTAGCCTCCTTGATGATGTTATTCCGAGCTCCTTGATCCTGCTACTTCAGCTCCCAGTAATTCTTTTCGCTCAGCATAGCCATCATATCACCGAAAACATTATCAATTAGATTATGATATTTACTGAAATCTCTTGAGTGAAGTTCATTTTAAATAATAATTTAATAAAACGATGTTGTTTAACTACTCGTACTTCCACTTTTGTCTTTATTTCGACAGCGACCGGTTTCGCCAGGCACGCTGCCATCGACAGATTGGTCTGGAGCCTGGCGAAACCGGTCACTGTCGAAATAAAGACAAATGTGGAAGTACGAGTAGTTAAACAACATCGTTTTATTTAATTATATTATGTTTTATGCTATGTATTTTGAATACCGATAATTAAATAAACATGTTTTATAAATATCAGAGCCTTCATCTCATTTTAAGCGATGGCCAAGCATTTGTTTGATATAACTTAGCCCTTGATTCATAGTAAGAAAATAAACATATGTTTTATTCAAATTAATCAAAAAATGCAAAATTCCGCCGAAGTTTATGATCGGTGATAAAATATTATTACATCGGTTCCCGCGTATTTTTTCCGAGTCGCATGCGCGTGCGCTTTAGTTGACAAATACATAATACAAACGTTCTAAGGAGGTAGCGGAACCCACACTCTTATGGGACACGAATATTTTACCTTGTGAAGGATGCAATTTAAGAATAATGGTTTCATCTCAATCATAATGGAATTTTTTTGATAATTTCTTAGAAAGGCGTAGCGCAAATTAAGAAATCAGAATCTAACAGTATCCCGAAAATCAATGAAGTCGACAAGAGTGTTGATGTTGTTAGCCGATAGCCAAAAAAAGAAAAGAAAGGCTTGAGATAATTCAATAAGCCTTTTCTCCCGCCAGAGAATCAGGAATCGTGACCTAGATCTAAGTGTAGGTATATGCTATTTCTCGATTGTACAGCGTTACATACGTATAGCAGTTGTTTCCAATATTCATTACAACGAGTCTTTGTTTACGTCGTAAATTCTATATCCAGTTGTAGTATGTTTTTAATATACTTTTGCATTATAAACTAATCTTTACAACTTCGTTTTGATTTAATGTACTGCTTCTTCTTCTTCAAGTGCCCTGTCGGGTCCCCCCAACGTTGGCGATCACCTCGGCGAACCTGTCCCTGTCCTGCACCGCTCGGAACAGCTCCTCACACTTCGGATGCCGGTCCACTCCCTAACGTTTCGCAGCCAGGACATTTGTCTTCTACCGGGCCCTCGGCGTCCCTCAACTTTCCTCTCCAATATCAGTTGGAAAAGGTGGTTCTTTTCCCCACGCAGTATATGACCCAGATGTGAAATTTTCCGAACCTTGATAGTTGATAACAGTTCCCTGTCAACTTTAGCTCGCCTCAGGACTTCGGTATTGGTAACCATGTCTGTCCAGGGAATTCTGAGCATTCGGCGATGTAGCCACATTTCAAATGCTTCCAGTCTGTTCATTGAGTTGACTTTCAAGGTCCACGTTTCACATCCATACAATAAAACAGACCACACATAGCATTTGATTTTATGTACAAGCATACATAATTATTTTTGTTGTTATTTTAATGAATATATTGTTAGATTGGTGAGTGGGCGGGACATATATGGAGAAAAAAAATTTAGGCCACATTGGCATCCAATTGTGTGTGCAAATATTAAATGTAAGTTCCGGAAGGTAGAGAGACAGGTCTAGGTAGTGTACGAGTGAGGATGACGAAAGGGCGCCGCTGCTCCCTATAATAGCCTTGATTGAGTGGTGGGTAACTTCTTTACATAATAATAATAATTTAAGTAGTAATTAAACAAAACGATGTTTGCTAATAACTTCTTCCACTTTTGTCTATATTTCAAAATGCGACCGGTCACGCCGGGCTTGCTGGCATCGCAAATAAAGACAAAAGTGGAAGCAGTTTTTACAAAAACATCGTTTTATTTAATTATTATTTAAAATAAACTTAGTTCAAGAGATTTCAGTTAAATTATTCGAAAATTTTTAAACCAAAAAAGGTGATTAACCAAAGCTAATTACTTCTAAAATAGCTTATATTTTAGAGTGGTTAATTTATAATTTATGTTGGCTTCACGCCACTAGCTTCAATATATTGTAGTCCACGCTATCTGCGAACACCGTCTCATTTGGTCCGGCGTAATCTGAAAGGTTCACAGACGTGAGATGAAAAGGTTGGACATTAATTTTATGTAGATCATTCGTGAACCCTAATTAATACTGATCAACGATAAGCCGCCTATGTTTCGTGTGTGAAATATTTCGTTCTATGAAACAAGAAGACCTAATAATAAGCTTTTTAGCTTTACACAAGTTTATGAATACTTTATCGAATATGTGATTTTATGTGAATTTATGATTTCTCATTTCATCAACAATTAGGAATATTTATTTAATTCTGCGCACTAATTAAAAAACTTGCCCACTATAACCCTCACAATGAAGGTTTATATAAATAGCGAGGTTTTGCGGGTATGGAAAGAATGCATTTTATATATAAAATTATGTGTGTATTTTTGTATATATTATATAACACGAACTTTAAAAAAAATTAAAATTAAATATCAGAGATGTTTCGGACAACCCGGTCCTTCCTTAGTGATATTATAAAGATACATATTTAAAATATTATAAAATTGTTTACAAATATGATCAGTTTTGACAGTTGTTATAAAGATTTATTTTGGAACGTTTATGCTTTTGTTATAACAAATATTATGAATCAATTTAAAATTTAGACATTAAAAAAGCAATTAAAAATATGGAAAACATTATAAATAATATAATTAATTTATCGTCAAGTCGAATCTTTGATTTATTTCCTTTGTTGTTAGTAATTACCAAAACCCTAATAAGAACTTTCAATTTTTTTTTTAAATTTTAAATTGATTCGTAATATTTGTTATAACAAAAGCATAAACGTTCCAAAATAAATCTTTATAATATCTGTCAAAACTGATCATAGTTGTAAACAATTTCATAATATTTTAAATATGTATCTTTATAATATCACTGAGGAAGAACCGGTTGTCCGAAACATGTCTGATATTTAATTTAATTTTTTTTAAAGTTAGTGTTGTATATACAAAGTAAATAAAAAAATAAACAATTATTGTTTTGGTGTATAAAATATATTTTATTCTTTTTAATATTAAAAAATTAAAACAAAACGAATTTCTATTTGATTTTAATTAACGAAGTTACTAAAGAGAAAATATTTGTACTTGATTGGCTACAACTGAAATCCGGCCGTAAGACGACTAATTGCAGGTGTTGGCTAATGATTTCAATATTTTTTTTGGCGAGTAGTTCAATCGTAAACAAAACAATTAGGTGGCTAAAAACAAAAGAGGGTCAAGAAACAAGATTCGTGTGATGATTCAATATTTAAAGATAACATCTATTGATCCCAGTTAAAGATACTGAAAAATTGTATGAATTGAGTTGTCAATGGATTTTACTCCGCAAATTATCGCTATTATTGCAATCATATTAACACACGTGGTGTTAACACCTGTGATAATGTTGTAAATAAATTGGTAATGTTTAAAAGATAAGCACTTGTCGACCTAATAGCAGTTGGCTAGACATTGATTTTACGACGGCTATCTCTTATCGCCAGCTGCGCTTTGTCATAATTGCTCAATGTTTTGTTCTAAAAATGTTTTTTAACGATACCAATGCAACCTTTGATCTAAGCAGACTAGAAAAATGTAATCTAAAGATAATGAAAAATAGAAGCTGGAAAATAAAATCTGAAAAAATGGTTCTTCTAAAATCAATATTCTTCGGTGTCTATTTTATTTATTTCATTTCATTTATTTATTTTGATAAAAATCACAAACATTACAGACATACAGTTCCAAATCGTTCGCAATTACATTATAAAAAGAGAAGCTTTAAAAAAAATTAAGCTTAAGAATAAGAAAAAATCATAACATTGATATTGCATCCCTGAGGCAACTCACACTATCGCGAAATATGTCGACCTCCGAGGCAATAAGATTGCCCTACCCACAGGCATAACCATTGGCAGGTTGGTTCTGCAGCGTGGCAAATAAAAATAATCTGTGCTGTCTTTAACGAAGGCAATTAATTATCAGGGACAAATAGACCTACATCACGCAGGACATCCGAGTTCTGTATACGGCCGCCAATCAGCTGAAAGAAGTGAACTCCCAAGTGAATATTCCTCCTTCTCTCCAATGATTGGTAGCTTGGCATACCTAGCAAGAATTCAGTCATGTTAGATCCCCCCGACGTTGACTATCATTTGAGCCTCATTCAGCCCTCTTCAGCTAAACATACTATACATGACGCAGTTCATCTCTTCCCTGTATCAAATAAACTCATTGGTGGCGCCCTCTATAATTTATCTAATCACAGCATATTAAAAGGAAATGTTAAAATAGCACAAAATTGAGTCAATACATTAATGTTATTATTTGAAATTTCTTGGTAGAAATTCATGGTAAATAGTAAAAAAAAATTAAATCTTTATAATTAGTTGAATTTCTCTTAATTTTATGGATTCGACCGGTTCGAACGGACCGACACAGGTCGATAGATACATCTACGTGGAATTAAATTATACACGTATTATAAAGAATTTTCAAATTTCGAAAGTCAATAATTTATAAATATTTTATTTTTATTTTTTATACACTTTGTAAAAACAACACTAACATTTAAAAAAATAAAATTACATGTCAGACATGTTATTTGTCTGTCATTTGTTTTAAAATCTGTCAAAACTGATCATATTTGTAAACAATTTTATAATATTTTAAATATGTATCATTATAATATGTATCGCTGAAGAAGGACTGGTTGTCCGAAACATGTCTGATATGTAATTTAATTTTTTTTTAATGTTATCGTTGTATATACAAAGTATGTATAAAAAAAAGCACCTACAACACAAAGTATGGCGAACATAGAAGAAATAATTTATTTGTTCAAATTGAATTCAACTGAATGCTTAGAACCTCAATTAATAATGATCGAAGATTAGTTTCTTTTACATATGCAATTGTATTGAGTAAAAAGTACACTGTTTTGCCATATCTGTAATATATAGTTTATACCATATATTTGCCATATCTGTGTTATACGTGTAATATGATATAAGGTGTCCCTCCCTCATCTGACTTTAGAGAGGTCATTAAATCTAATGCCTTTGCTATAATAACACATAACAGGGGTTCCTTAAGTACCGGATTCGGGAGTGACTCCTGTATACTGTAATTCTAAAGCACGTAAGATATATTACTCCGCACAATTTCACTCGCATTTTCAAATAACAGAAATAGATAGCTATTAGAAAACAAAAAAGATGTAGTTTTAAAAATAATAAACTGATAGTTTGATTAATTAATACAAAAAAAAACGTCTCTTTTCTAGAAGTTTAAATATATTTTATGAGAATGACATGTTTCGCATTTTTCTAAGGCGTTATCTAATATTAATTAATTATCTTATATCTTCTTCTTCTTATTTCTTGTTTTAGACCTACGTAGTCTGTACTCCAGAGTGTAGCTGCTCCTGCGAGGAAGATTTTCAATGTTCTTCCATCTTTTAGGAGGTCTTCTACGAGGACGAGTCCCGCTGATTATGTAATGCAAAATAAGGGAGTCTGGTGGTGTCCATTCTTTGGACATGACCGTACCAGTCTCTTATTCGCTGTCTTCTCCATCTTATAATATCTTCAACCTGACATATCTCTCTAATTCTGGTGTTCCTCACGCGATCTCTCAGTGTCTTTCCTGCTATCGTTCTCAATGTCTTTATCTCGGAAGTCACGATCACAATGATCTAATGATTATCTTATGTCATTCCCATAAATTGTTTAATATGGAGTTTTGTTTAATATGGAGTTTAGTTTTACTAACAATAAATTTGTTTGATAATTTAAAGATTACTTAATACCATATTTCACACATTCTAATAACCCTTTGTTTAAAGCCCGAAGCAAGAATTACAAATACAAACATAGGAAAAAAGTATCGTTTAATTAATACGAATGAAAACGTCAGTTTTCTAGAAGTTTTATTATATTTTATAGGGATGACATGTTTCGCCATGTCATTCCCATGAAATATAATAAAACTTCTAGAAAACTGACGTTTTCATTCGTATAAAGGATTTAATATGGAGTTTTACATCATTGTTCAAGAAACAATAACTAAGTATCGTTTATATGAATTATATCATATTATATAATAAAACAGTATTATTGATATAACTGAAGAGACTTTTAAATTTAATATCTTGTTATTGATTTTGTACTAAGTTTTACTTATAATAATTCACTTAAATTTGATTTTTTTAATAGACGAAGGGAGATTTAAAAGAATACTATGAGAAAATATAAATTATTTTTCCACATATTATTAAAAAATAAATGACACTAGATTACATGTAAAGCGGATAGAAAAATAAATCAGAACAATTATTTAATAATAACTCATATATTTTGAAGTGATTAATATTAGATAAGATAATACTAGCATAAGTTAAATCGTGTATTTTAGCAGCTGCCAAAAATAAAACTATCATTTGTTTACGCCATACGTAGAGACAAACTATTTTTATTGAAATAAAACTAAATCTTTAAAATCAATCGCTTAATCGTATTAAATAGATATAGATATATTATTGGTGATTACTTTACATTGTATTGGCGTGTGATAAGTCAATCAAACATCTTCAATGTATACATCAATAATCAATCATTTTCAAGTCATTGTGATTTTTAAAATGATTTCTTATTAACTCCAATATCACAGAGAAAAATGTCATTCGCTTACAGGTGTTTCATATCGTACATCGTACCCGAATAAATATTTAAGTCCCACAATGACAGCATGGTGACATCTATAAATATTAAAATAGATTCAAGAGATAAATCATCTAAAACTAGTTTCTTAAAGCTTCTTCTTGTTTTTGTAAACCCGACGAAACTCCAGCGGGAACGAAACGGTTAATTCGGTAAAACAAAATAAAGTTGAGCAAATTAAAAAAAAAAACTGTTTTATCATTTTTTTTAATAAAACCAAACCACATATTAATTGCTTCATACGAAAGTATACATTTTTATAATACAATGAAAACAAAATTAAATGTAAACTGTTCAATTAAAAAACTTAGTTTTATGTCTGTTTCGTCAACATGATGTTACAATAATTTATTAAATGTAAAATTTTCGTGATTTTTCGAACCTTTATGTGTATTTGCTCCTATGTCAATTTGAATAATTTCTTTGACATAATTTTGAAATTCTTGCTGAAGTTGAGATAGGTACCTAATTATTTAAATTAAAGGAACGGATAGTTACTATTTATAGGAGAAAATATTAAATGTGGAAAATATCAAAATTAACAAATATTAAAGGTGGAAAATATAAAAATTTTACGTTTGATATATTGAACTGTTAAATTGAATAACTTTGTTTTTTGTATCACAATTGCTGTTTCATCAACCTATGTTGACATCATCAGATGATGTCAACATAGGTTGACGAAACAGCTGTCGCGTAAAATAAAAATACAATTGTGATACATAAAATAAAGTTTTTTAATTTAACAGTTTAAAATGTGAAGGTATCATAGTGTTTCGGCCAAAATAATTGACTATTTGATATATTATTGTAACACCTGTTGATGTCAACATAGGTTGACGAAACAGCTGTCGCGTAAAATAAAAATACAACTATGATACATGAAACAAAGTATTTTAATTTAACACTTTATAATGTTAAAGTATCATAGTGTTTCGGCCAACACAATAGACTAAAATTAAATGTATTGTGAACACGGTAGATTTAAAAACATTTCATAATTTCAGCAAACCCGTATTTTAAAAATGTATACAATGAAACGTGATTGCTTTTTCGATTTTACAGTGATATTTTATTTCTGTATCGTGTTAAAAAAATAAGTATTTAAAAATACTACCATAATACCAAAGATTAAAATCAATGATATTAGAATTATTTTACAATCTTCAATATGAATAAAAATAGCTCATTATAATGAAGAAGAAATCTGGTTGTGTCCAGGTTCGAACACTCGTTACAGATTTGTTTTGCTTTGCGAGGGTATTAAGAATGCCCTCGCAAGGCGAAATAAATGTATTCCAGGCAGGAGAAGGAGAGGTAGATCTCCTGCGCGGTTGGTGTGACCAGATTAGGGAAATGACTGGGGGAGACCTCTACTCGGCAATGCGGGCTGCAGAGAACATAGAGAATTGGAGACGTTTTGTTTTAACCATGGGCACCTCCATAGATTACGACCCTCAGTAATGAGGATATGAAAGAAGAAAAATAATAACAATATGACGACCTTTGTGGCAGAGTGGCAAGAGCTATGACGGCCAACCAAAGTGTTCCAAAGTTCGATTCAGTGTGATTCTCACAGTGACTTTAGTTTAGTGTATAATTTGCGTAACAATAAAATGCGATAGATTAGCTTCAAAACAATTTAATATAATTATGTAGTTGTAGATATATGTACACATTAGTACAAGTACATTGTTGTAATGATAACATCCAACATGTGTTATTATTCTATACATATGTATGCTGATTGAAGAACAACTGGCGTCAATATCAAAAATCTAAATGAAAAATATTATCAATATATCTATAATATAATATGATAATCAAATAAAGAATTAATCAACACAATTATATCAAACCAATTCATTAACATAGTAAGGATTTATAAGATTTGTGTGCGACCCATCATGACATATGGAATTGAATGCAGGGTAGACACCACAATCACAAAAACGGGCTCAGAGTGTCAGAAATGAAGACGCATATCCTGCGACTCTATGCGATAGAATTACGGACTCAGGATAAGGGAAATATGCGAGGTCGAGTCTGTTGTTGTGTGGGGGAGCAAAGGAGAAGATACCGGTATGCACACGTGAGAAGAATAGATACATCTAGTATCCCTCTTGTTTTGTTGCCCGGACAAACCACCAAAGACAAACCACCAAAGACAAACCACCAAAGACGTGGATCGAGAGCTGGGAGTCGATCGCTCAGTAGACTTATTCCTCTTAAGAATTGGGTCACATGGTCTACATTTAGAAGAAGAATAATATTAATTATTAATTGTTATTTGAACAATGATATTAAACTAGATATAAATAATAAATACAAATAAAAATGTTTTCTAGAAGTTGTTTGATATTTTATTGAAAAGCCATGTTTCGCCTTTCTAATTTTCGCAAATGATAATGTTTAAAAAAGGCGAAACACATCATTCCCATAAAATACGAGTACAATAAAACTTCTAGAAAACAGACATTTTCATTCGTATTAACAATTCATCACTGTTTTGCGGAAAAAATCCTAACTTATATAATAATATATTTTTAATTATTTATTTTATCATAGAATATAATACATATAAACTGTGGTAACCCAAAGAGCAGACAGAGAATTACAAAGATTTACCCAATGTAAATCGTAAGATCAGTGTTGCATGAAGTGAAATGTTCAAAGATAAATAAATCACGTGATGCAAACCTCTATAATATTGATTGTATTTCAAAAGACGTGTTAATCTGAAGTGAATCAGGAAAAGAAACTTAATTTTTAAAATTTTATAAATCTACATAATAATATCAATATCCGAACTTTTCATTCAGAAATACATTTAATCTAATAATGTATTGATATGAGATCATCGTTATGATCATAAAAAAAACTGTGTTCAAAACACTTTTTTTAACGACAACACACCAATTATAAGATAAACTGGTTTGTACTTTATTATGAAGCATTTAATTTGTGGTGTAGCATTACTTCTGGAATTTCCTCTGAACTTATGTAGCTGATCTATCATCATTTTATTGTCACTAAAGAGTGTTAGAATCACATTGTCATCGGCGGGACTTGAACTGGGACTTTCTATCTGGCAGTCACAGCTGTTGGCACTATGCTACGAAGGTCGCCGCTTAACCCACGGATATTTGGAATAGCGGGCAGTATACGCAGAAATTTGTGTACGTCTACTGAATACACATTGTGGACTACATAAGGGAATCCGCTCATGTTATATACATTTTTCGAAGGCCCGCTCACCGCACGCGTCCTCAATATCCTGCAGAATGAGCGAGAAGGGCGCGAAGTTCGGTAATTCTGGAAATATTTCACGGGCGGGTATTTATGGTTAACAAGACTTGGGTTAGGAATAAACGTGACTGTTTGAGCTGACACAATATTTCCGTTTAAAAGTAACGATATTCAAAATAAAGAAATTCATCTTATTCAAAATACAAATAAAATAAAAAAATAATAGTAAACACGATTCTCGTAAGAAGGGCGGAATGGGGAATGTTGTTAAACATAAAGCGATCGCTCAACCCAACCAATGACAGGTCATAAGTCCTGTAAGCGCCTCGGCCACCATATTCTGTTCCCAGAAAAACAATTTACATATTCGTCTCTATTAAGATACAATTAATCCTTATAGTATAAGTACAATAAGTAAACACGATTGTTTAGTGGTTTAACTTGGATTTCATTTGTATAAATTGTGACAAATTTGTTTCGCCTTGCGAGGGCATTCTCAAACTGAATCTAATCGCCAAACAGTGTGTCCTTATATTGAATTTAGAAATCTTAAGGGTGGGGGAGAAAGTATATAATGCAAATTTTTGAGTTGTTAAATAAAACAATTATAAGGTTTTTCTTAGAACATATGATGAGTGATAAGTAAAATGATAAGTATAACTCATCATTTGGTCTAAGAAAAACCTTAAAATTATTTTATTTAACAACTCAAAATAAATTAATAATGGAGTTTTACCAAACTAATAGTCAAATAAAACAGAGCGGTAACTTATATACTAAATGGAGATCGAGTTATGTATAAAAGTGGAAGGGGTATAATTAGGATTGAAGAGATGGGAGATGTAATCAGTAAAAGGGGTATAATTAGGATTGAGGAGAGGGGAGATATTTTTTCAAATATGAATCCATAACACAAAGTGAAGGCAAATATAGAAGAAAAAAAGCATATTAATTTATAAAATTTTTAACTAAATTATTAAAATTTTGCATCCTCTGTATTCTTCCTTCACTGACTCTTGTAAACTAAAATTGAGGGAGTTGAGGAACAGATGTTTTTTTATTATTTCGAACTGAACGAAATAGTGTAACAGCGTAATATGCAGCATGTTCTCGCTTCGGACAAGTTCAGCAATCATAAATTTAATAGTACTTAATATACTACTGTTCGTCGCAATCTTTCTATTAACAGAATCTTCTTCTTCTTTCGGTGCCGTGTCTTTGTTGTTATTCCTGCCCACTAGTTGGTGTAGTTGGTCCACTAGACAGCTGCCTTCTACCAACTTCCCGAAGTCCCTCCACTTTACCCATTAATATCAGTCGAAGGAGGTGGTATTTTTCTCCCCTTAGCACTTGACCCAAATATGAGACCTTTCTAATTTTCACACTCGACAACAGCTCTCTATTGGCTCTGGCTCTCTGTAGTACGTCTGGATTACTGACCCTATCGGTCCACGGTATACGGAGCATTCTGCGGTATATTCACATCTCGAAGCTTCCAACCGGTTCATCACATTCACTTTCAGAGTCCATTAACAAAATATATAAATTTGTGACCCTTTCTTAATTTTAAGGAGGGCGCCTTACGCGTACATCTTTTCCTTGTTTCTATGTTCAGTGTTTTATTCTACGTCATCTTACCGCACATTTTTTTAAATCTACTTTCTGCCTCATTTGTCCTACTATCATCAGGGCAAAATTGTATCTAAACAATGGTTGAAGAAATCACAAGTCTTGTTATTTGTTTTAAACTTCTTCTTCTTCTGCTTTATTAAAGACTGCGTCCTTTTATTTCTAGGAGCCTGTTCCTGGGATGTAAATGTACAACTGTCTCACCATCTTTTGGGTGGTCTTTCTGGAGGTCGATTTCCTGTGGGTACTTTATTTGCGGCTATATTTATCACTCTTTCAGAAGATGCTCTTTCCACGTGATCTCTCCAGTTGCGTCTTCTCAGTCTTCCCCATCGCACGACATCTTCCACATTGCATGTCTCGGAGGGTAGTTCCCGCAATGGATCGGAGAGTCTTCATTTCTGTGGTTCTTAGGAGACTTTTTGTTCTGATGGTGTCAGCTCTCGTTTCTATTCCATATGTCATTTTAGGACGTACGCATGTCTTATATATTCGTATTTTGCTCTTATTAGTTTTTTTATTTTTACAAACAGTATTTTTCAAGCAGTCAGCCACAACGGCGGCTCTGTGTGTTAGTTCACTTATGGTATTTCTCCGTAGAGGTCACTGCTGCTTGATACATCAACACCTAAGTACTTGAAATGCATCACTTATTTTATTATCAAATGCAAGCTTGCATCGTACTGGTTGCTTGATGTAACCATGCTCTTTGTCTTGCCTATGGAGATTTTCATGTTGAATCTTTGAGATGATATGTAGAATTTGTACAGCAGACTTTGTAGATCATATTCGGGGTATGCTATTAGCACCGCATCATCTGCATAGCACATTATGTCTATTTTTTTGCTTCCCATTGTGACAGTTAAAATCTTAAATTAGCCTAAAACTCTTATATTGTATTCTTACAATATTGTTCTTGCAATGCTGCATTGAAATCGGTACAAGTAGCAATTTGTGTATTTGGGGCTTTAATGGCGCTTACTGACTGAGATTAATGACTTCAATCTTGCCTTAGAAGAGATAATACGTCATTCCAATGCCGGGTGGAGAAATATTCACGAAATCCTTTCAGCTTTGAAGGATTAGCTTACTGTTGTGAACGTCACACGGAATACGCATACTTTTATAATGCGGATACTAGTCGAAAATTAAATTAAATAAACGTATTTTTACAAAGAAGCAGGGAACAGTAATTTTGCTAGCTAGAAATAATAATCTTTACAGAAGGCAATGGGAAACCCCTATGTTAATCTTTTTCCTGGAAATTACTACGGAGAAGAACGAATGGAAATCCGTGGAACTCACTGGAATGAAACGACCCCTAATCCCGGGCAACCTTTCAGTGGCCAGAGTATGAAAAATTTTCCGACTCAACGAGTGAAGTCAATGTCAGGGAAACCAGATATGAAAAATAAATAATCTGAATATATACTTTAATGAAGAAGAAGGGTATGGACCAAACTAAACTACTATAAAAAGTGCCAACAAAAGATATAAGCATGACAACATACACTATGAAAAGAGACTGATAAACAACCTATTGTAACAATTTAAAAAAAAAAATTAGAACTTCGACATCAAATTTCGGTAAGATTTGACCCACGGGTTCTGAGTTCAAATACTTCCTTGAGGCTGGAGTTCAGAAACGTTATTTGTCAAAAGGGGCTATAGGGGCAATAGGGGCTATACAAGGTATATAGAATAATATGGTAAGATCTTGCGCACGTAGCATGCTATCCCTTTCTAATAATTTGCTGTCAAGTGACGTCATGTGGTGAACTCGAAATCGAAACGAAACTATAAACAAACCTAAATAACTATAAACAAGCTAAATCAAATGGAGTTGATTTGCCATATCCAGTTAAAAATCTTTTTTATCGATGTAAAATGTTTTTCAAAATAAGAACAATGAACTAAAAGCTCATTGAAGATGCTAACTCTAAAAAAAGAAAAATAAAAAAACAATAACTTAAATAAAGAAAACGATTTGTCATAATTTATTTAATACAATTACAAAAACTTCTTTTAATTAGACGTAATAAATAAACAAAGAAAAATTCCATACCCAATGTATAAATATATACTCAACTCATACTACACAACCTAATGCTTGGGTCTCCACGTGACGTAGCTGCGCAGTAGATGTCAAAAATAAAACGCGGAATATCTTACCATATTTATTCTATATACCTTGGGGGCTATATATGTTTAATGACATAGACCTAAACCTCCGAAAACAACTAAAAAAAACATTGGTGTGGAGTGTCTTACTATACGGCTGCGAGACTTGGTGCCTGGGCGAAAGAGAGCGCAAAAGGCTGGAGGCGTTTGAAATGTGAACCTACCGACGAATTGCCCATGTTTCATGGAGGGACCATACAAATGAGGAGGTTCTCAGCAAAGTTGAAGAGAACAGGCACACATTAAACACCATAGTGGAGAGGCGCGGGAGAAGGATTGGTCATGTGTTGCGACACAAATGTTTCCTGCATGATGTATTGGAGGGAATGGTCGAAGGATCGATTGGTAGAGGACAACCTCGCCAGGAGTACCTAGACCAGATCTGCCGAGACCTGCATCTCCTATGCAGAGTTGAAGAGAGTTGCCGAGGACCGAGCGGAGTCGAATAAAAAATTCATCGCATTGTTGCAAACCAATCTTTAGATTGAAACTGCAGAAGAAGGGGCATTAATAATATATTTGTGCTGTCAATTTTGGTTCTGAACCCTATAAAAATCTCGTCTGATTCCAGGAAAGATATCGAATTCTAGCACCGGTCTTTCAACGCATATTCATCACTACGTGTCTAATCACAAAACAAATATTTATTTTGTTCTCAATATTCCTAAGAATATACTATATTAAAATCAGAAAGATGTTGTGCTTCCATAATTTGTAATTCGCTTGGTGCACACTGGTCTGTTTTAAATCGCCATTTTGATAAAATTTCAATTAGACAAAATTATTTACTTAACAAAGCAAACTTAAACATGACTTTATGAAATTAGTTATGTAAAAGTTGAGATAAGACAACAAAGTTGATGTTTTTATTAAAATTATGGCGTTTACACTGTGAAATTCTGTAATGACGATTTTTGTATCAATTAAAACAATGTTTTTGTGACTCGACATCTTTCGAACGTTTTACACCTTCATCATCATGAGAACGATATAAACTGATGATGAAAGTGTAAAACCTTCGAAAAATCTTGAAAAAAAATAAACTCAAATGAAAAAACAGTGTTTTTATTTAAAAAAAACGACAAGGTAAAATAGTTAAATGTTTTGCTTCTTGTTTCGTCTATATCGCTGTATATGTTTTTAATTAGTAAGGTTACTTTTTGTTTTAAAACGTGAAGCTACGTTCGATAAAATAATCATATTTTAGATATTTTCTATACATTTTTAGTCAGTCAAAATCATATAAAAATTGGTCTGGAAAATCCGGAAGATTACCAACAATGATACTAAACAACGGAGACTCTATTTTACATACGAGTTATCTCATTACATCGGTACTATGAGAGATAATTTTGGCAAATATTGAATACTATGCCTATTCATGAAAGCCAGAGACAACAAGCGTTTCGAGACCATTCAGAATTCAACCCTTGGAAGTGCCCGGATATCAGCGTGACACAGACATTTGACAAGGGTAGCACTATGCACGGGTTACTAAATCTTTAACTGTAAATTAATTAAATTACAGTTTTGTGATTTGTAATACGTATAAGGAAATAACACGAATTAACTTTTTCCTTCATTTATTTAGAGTTGTTTTATATTTTCATTTATTTTATCTTCATTTAGTGAAGACTGAATTGTAATTTTTATTCCAGAAATTATTAATAATCTAATAATCCTATGCTTTACTGATGTCTCTTGATTGAAGTTCATTTTTAATAATTATGAACTAAAACAATGTTTAATAAAATAATAATACACTTTTAGTAATTTGTTTTAACACCACTTTATTTGTTTTTTTTTATTTTTATAACCGGTTTCGCTCCGTCAGCGAAGCTACGTCAGGTCGAGAGAATAAACAAAATATAAAATCAGAGAGCTTCCTATGACGAAATAAATGTAATGTGGAGTGGAGTAAGAGTGGGGGTCGGAGAACGTGGGCGTGAAGACGAATATACCGCTAAGGCGATGAGTCATGCTCATTAGGGAAAAATTATGGAGAATTTCTGATTCAGATTTTAGTGGCGGGCAGGGGAGTTCACACATATCTTAAAGATTAGGTAATTAAGAAGGAATAGAAATTAAGAAATTTCTTTAACTATAATCTTCCCTTAATTAATAATCAAACTAATCTTCCCCATAGTCCCATTCTGGCAAGTTCCCCATTGAAAATAATTTTAAATACTCCTATAAAAATATAAAAATTAACTCCCCTGCCCGCCACTAATATCTGAATCAGAAATTCTCCGTATTTTTTCGCTAATGAGCCCACTTGTTGTCTTCATTTTGACAGCGACCGGTTTCGTCAGACTCACTCTGTCGATGCCAGGCTCATTATCAATGAATGTAAAATTTATAATCTTGTTTTATTGAAAAGTAGCCGTGGGAGACTAAGGATAGCATGGCCAAATCAATCAAATATGCACATACTCGTATGTGCATGTTACGATCTATGAATGTAAAGGATGATCATGATGTAATAGTTTTTCAGTTAATATTCTCGTTTATTTTCACTAATAAGTATAAGATGTATGAATATTGGTATAATACCAAATAAACTAAAATAAATAACCATAAAATGTTTTATGTTCAAGGTAATAATTTTCGAAAAATAAGAAATCATGACAGTCTGCAACATTACTGTAAACGGTGAAAATCTAGAACAAGTGGATGAATTTGTTTATTTAGGAAGTATGTTTACAACGGAGGGGAGAGTGGAGAAGGATATTGAAAGAAGGGTTGGGACAGGTAACATAGTAAATAGTGCACTTAAAGTTGTCATCGCAAACAAAAACCTATCCAAAAAATCCAAAATGGCAGTGCACAATGGTGTTCTTCTACCGACCCTTATGTATGGAAGCGAAGCATGGAACTGGCAAAGGAAGGATGAAAGTAGAATAAATGCAGTAGAAATGAGATCTCTTAGACGAATGTGTGGTACTTTGTGTATGATAGAGTGTCGAATGAAAATATAAGAATTGAATGCGGTGCGAATGATGGTGTTTTAAATAAAATAATTAAAGAATCATTAAGATGGTTTGGACATATGGAAAGAATGAATGAAGAAAGAATGGTAAAACAATTATATGTTAACGATGTAAATGGAACCAGAAATAGAGGAAGACCGAGGAAAACGTGGCACAATCAAATAAATCAAATATTAAATGTCGACCATGTGAGGAGTCAGAGAAATCGACTCGCGTGCATGACACGATGTATGAATGTTGAGGAAACGAGAGAAATATGTCAGGAAAGAAAAGCGTGGCTGTATTTTCTTTCTGCCTACCCCTTCGGGGAGACGGCGTGATGGTTAATTAGTTAGTTTAAAAAAATTAAATTATGTTTTTCTAGTACTGCACAAATATAATGAATGATCCATTGGTTAATGATATTAATAAATGGAACCAGCGTGCGGAGCTCATAATCTTAACGCGGAGATTAATTGATTCCCACACAAGTTTTTGTCATGTACACGGTACACGCATGTTAGGGCGCCCTTTGAAACTGGATACCCTACGTCACTTCCCTCCTTACCTACGAATTAGATATGCTTTCTTGCGTCACACGCCTGTATGCAAAATTTCATATTAAAACGCGATACAGTTCCTAACAAATAATGTGTTTACATCAGAGAATTTCGTGTGAATTATACGGTAGGTACACTCCACTGCATCTATAAAGCTACAACTATGCGCCGTGTTTTAGAATCGTTTGTATTTCCAGAGAATTCAGAAGAAAAGAGTGAGGACGATATTTTTCATAAAAGTCAGAGGTTCCCAACATTTGAATCACCGACCCTTTACAAGAAAAAATATTTCTAACGCCCCCCTTTTCATACACCCCAAATATTACAATTTTGCTATTGCACAATATCCATATTTAATCCATCTATCGAAACGAGCTTGATTTCGTGAATTACGTCTTTGTTTACCTACTTCCAAAAACTTTAAAGAAAATATCTAATCATTTGAATTTATTTATTTGCACAATTAAAGTAACAAATTCTGGATTTAATTAGAAGGATAAAATGTGTTTTCAAAAATACAGAATTTATAGTATTTAATTGCCTCTGGATCCACTGCCGCCCCCCTGGATGGCACTGGCGTACCCTGGTGGGTGGTCCCGCCCCGTTGGGAACCTACGATATAAGTAAAAAGAAAGTTCAAACTATTGATATTACTCTCTAATATCAATAGTTTGAACTGTTTTCCTAAAATCCAACCATGTTAAATGCGTTTCTGGTATTTTATGTACCTATGCCCAAATATATGCCATTAACTATAAATATGTTTGTAATAACTAACTAACTAACTAACCAACAGGCCGTCTCCCCGAAGGGGTAGGCAGAAAGAATGGACTGCCACACTTTTCTTTCCTGACATATTTCTCTAGCCTCAACATTCATACATTGTGTTATGCACCCGCGTCGATTTCTCTGACTCCTCAAATGGTCGACATTTAATATTTCATTTATTTAATTGTGCCACGTTTTCCTCGGTCTTCCTCTATTTCTGATTCCATTTACATCGTTAATATATAAATTTTTTTCAATTATTTCTTCATTCTTTCCGTGTGTCCAAACCATGTTAATGATCCTTTAATTGTTTTGTTCATAACACCATCATTCGCACCGTATTCACTTCTTATATTTTCATTCAACACTCTGTCATACACAGAGTATCACTCATTCGTCTAAGAGATGTCATTTCTACTGCATTTATTCTACTTTCATCCTTTTTTTGCCAGTTTCATGCTCCGCTTCCATACATAAGGGTTGGTAGAAGAACACCATTGTGCACTGCCATTCTAGCTTTTTTGGATAGGTTTTTGTTTGCGATGACAACTTTAAGTGCACTATTCACTTTGTTGCCTGCCCCAACCCTTCTTTCAATATCCCTTTCCACTCGCCCATCTCTTGTTAACATACTACCTAAATACACGATCTCATCTACTTGCTCCAAATTTTCAGGATTCACGCTAATGTTGCAGACTGATTTCTTATTTTTCAAAAATCATTACCTTGGACTTATTTCGTAATATATGTTTGTAATATTATATATTTAGAGAAAATAAATTTATTTCAAATCCTAATGGGATATTTTACAGATTGTGTTTCAATAAAAATACATCAACAAAACTAATATTGATGGTTTAGAACAAGTTTAAAAAAAACTGTCGCTGTTCGTCGTTCGCTGCAATGGTATATTAAAATATTCAGCGCATTGGACGAACGTGAACTATAAATCAATTCCTACGTGAAAATATACATTCGTGTACGGTTCTCCAATGCAAAAGCCCGTTATTTAATGCTCTCTTTCTCTATTATTAATGCACGGTTCACACAACATCGGTAAGAGAATTGAAAAACCAGTCATAAGTCTTGTCTCTTGATTACCTTGTACCTTGTACCTCGGGGGGAGAGTTTTCTGATACTTTTACCATATATTGAAAGTTGGGTAATAATAAACCCTATGTCAAACAGTATTTTCTGCAATAACCTTCGATGGGCTCCCCAGAGATAACACTCGCCTACACAGGTACCCTCTGGTGCTCGACCGTACAATGTTTCTCACCTTTGTATCGCAGAATAATTTCCCTGGAATCCAATTTAAGTAAAAGGCAGCCAGAACAAATGTATATTATCTCTGTCTACGTGATGACAAAACGCTTAGAACTTTACATTTCTCTTTCACAATTACGCTTTTATTTTTAAATGTTTTTTTGTTTGTTTTGTTAATTGTTATATGCAAAGAGGTTTTCTCGTTTTTGTTATTATTTATGGTGGATTTTTATGAATTGTAACACTGCATTTCTCACTTTTCATTTTGTTTTTTTCGACTAGTTTCGAAGGTTTTACACTTTCATTTATATCCTTTTCCCGATGATGAAGGTATAAAACCTTCAAAACATGTCGAGAAAAATAAACTGAAAGTGGAAATATAGTGTTCAATAATATATATTTTGTAATTTTAATTGGAAAAAACTCCGACAAAGAATGATTAAATGTTATATACTCGTATGG
Organism: Lepidostoma basale; assembly: GCA_022606425.2. Taxonomy (NCBI): domain Eukaryota; kingdom Metazoa; phylum Arthropoda; class Insecta; order Trichoptera; family Lepidostomatidae; genus Lepidostoma; species Lepidostoma basale. The sequence continues at coordinate 309,593 of JAHDVF020001219.1, read as the reverse complement.
TCTGTTCTACTATATGGCTGCGAAACCTGGACTTTAAAAGTGAATGTAATTAGCCGGTTGGAGATGTTTGAGATGTGGATATACCGCAGAATGCTCCGTATACCGTGGACCGCTAGGGTCAATATTGCAGACGTACTACAGAGAGCCAGAGTCAATAACAAGCTGTTGTCGAGTGTGAAAGTTAGAAATGTCTCATATTTGGGTCATTAGAGTGGTAAGAGTTTTGACTGCCATACCGATGGTCCCAAGTTCGATACGGGTGTGATTGTAACACTGTCTTTGGTCAGGTGCAGAATTCACGTGACAATAAAATGACGATAGATTAGCTACCTGTCACATGTCACGAGAATCGATAATAATAATAATAATAATAATACAATAAAGATAATACAATAAAGTTGTGAAAAAAATACTATTTGATAATTGAATTCAATATAAAATGTGTAATAATAAGTATTTCGTTTTCCCTCAAATATTCCTTTGATATTTATTTCACGTGTTATACGTATGTGACCTGCTAATAAATTTTTCAATTTTTCCATCGTGCATATTAATGAAAACGGAAATGATGTCTTGTATTATATTGTCATGGTCTGATATGCAAAATTTATGAGTTCCTTATATTACACACTTAGTTCGTTCGTCAATTTTAGAATTCACTTTACATGTTCAATTTTATTCTCTATAATTTCAAATGGCATGTATAGTCCCTTTGATACTTCAATTCATCGTAAGTAAAGCCACTTAGAAATAAACGGGAGTGTAAATGTATAGGGACATGTGATACTTTCTTCAGCCACATTCAAATTTATTGTTTTTTAATTCAATTTAATAAAAACGTTTTATTTTGGTGGAAAAAAACCCTATAATTTCTAAGAAATATTTTCCTACATAACTGAAGTCTTATTTTCGCCAAGATATTCAATGGTGTACGCTTTCGTCGAAAATGTTGATTGTGAGCTAAAGCATATATTTTTTCTACTGTATATTCTAGATATATTTTAACACTGTAGAATTCCATAATAATAATAATAATTTTATGAAATAAAACACTGTTTTTTCCACAATTGAGCTTATTTTTCTCGACATGTTTCGAAGGCTTTACACCTTCATTAACGGGAAAAAGATATAAGCTGTATAAGCTGTTAAATTAAAAAAAACTTTGTTTCACGTATCGCAATTGTATTTTTATTTTATGCAACTGCTGTTTCGATATTGTTGTGATGATGTCAACATATGTTGACGAAACAGCTGTCACGTAAAATAAAAATACAATTGTCATACATAACAATTTTTTTTTTTTTTTAACAGTTTTTAATGTTTAAACATCATAGTGTTTCAGCCAAAACAATGGATATAAAATGTGTAAAACCTTCGAAACATGTCAAAAATAAACTCAAAAGTGTCAAAAACAGTGCTAACCTTAGAATTTAATTATTTAAAATAGCAAACACAACACTTAACGAGGTTCAGTTATACATTTACACCTGAAGATGGAGGTCACCTCCGAAACATGTTGTGTTTGATATTTTTATTCAATAAAAATATTAAAAAAATAAAAATGGAATTTAAACAGTTCAATTTCAATGTTATTACAATGGAATTCTACAGATTCTTTGGCATATAGATAGGAGTGACATCTCCAGGCGGCTTCTAACAATGCGCTAATGGTGATAGCCTTTCACATCGTGTTAATAAAGTAGTTCTGCTAAATGCTAAAAATTAATCTCCATAGATAGCGTTAGTATGTGGATTATATGGAGTAATCTTAAAAAGATTAACATATGTAATCAAAATCTTCATAGATGGCATATTGAAACTGACATGTGAAATTAGGCAGATTTGTAACATATGTACAACTTCCAAAATTTTGTCTTACATGGTCATAAAGAAAAAGATGGAATGGGGAATTTTGGAATTACATAAAGCGTGCGCTTAACCCAACCAATGACAGGTCATAAGTCCTGTAAACACCTTGATCAACCATATTCAGTTTCCAATTTGCATCTTCGTCTCTATTGAGATACAATTAAAATCATGAATAACCCACGGTGGGTGAAATCCAGTATTCGTATACAAGTATAAGTATACATTCACCAAAAATATCGAATTGACTTCAATTATATAGTGTTTTAATTAACGAAAAAATCGTTACTTTATTCATTACGTCTCCGTAAAATAATTTTACATTAACTGAGCTCCAGTTTTCCAGTTGAAGTAAAAAAAAGGTTGTTGCAAATAAAATCTAAGACTTGGGAAAGTTCCCGCCATCGAACTTTTTTAATATCGTCCCATGTAATGTATCGCATGTGTCGTATGAGGAGAGGGAATTTCTTGAATTCAGTTCATCTAACTCGGCTCGAATACAAAATTACACTTTAACATTCAGAGATGAAGACGGCAATATTTTGCATTATTTTTTTTTCGGAAAACTCGGCCGACTTTTCGACAAAGACTAGAACTGTTTTTACAAAATTTACTGCCGGTGATTTCGATATTGATCAACAGGGTATTCTGAAATAAGTGTTTTGGGACGCTCGTAAAAAAGTTGACTTTCGTATTTTATTTTATTTTTATAAAGTGAAGTATTTGAATAAGTATGATACGTTAACATATTAACTTCGGGGTGACTAGAAAAGTATGTCAGAATGATTTTTTTAATGTTTTACCACGAGTAGATATGATGAAGTATGATATAATCTTCTTCTTCTGCTTTATTTAGGACTGCTAACTAACTAACTAACCATCACGCCATTTCCCCGGAGTGGTAGGCAGAGAGGATGGATCGCCACACTGGCCTGTCCTGGCACACTCTCGGGCTTCCTCCACATTCATACATACATCGCACCATGCACGCACGTCGATTATTCAGACTTCGAATGTGGCCGCCTTTTAGTAATTGGTTAATTTGGTCATGCCATGTTTTCCTCGGTCGTCCTCGGCTTCTTTTCCCACTCACACTGCTTGTGTACAACTTTTTAACCATTCTACTCTCATCCATTCGTTCCATATGTCCGAACCATCTCAGGGATCCTTTTTTAATTTTATTCATGATGCAGTAATCTGTCTTACATTTCTTTCTTATTTCATCGTTCGGTATTCTATCATACAACGTTTTCCCGCACATTCTTCTTAGTGATCTCATTTCTACGGCGTTTATCCTGCTTTCATCATTCTTTTGCCAGCTCCAAGCTTCACTTCCATACATGAGGGACACTTCCATACATTTTATTTAGGACTGTATCCTGTTATTTCTCGGAGCCTGTTCCTGGGATGCAGATGTCCAACTGTCTCGCCATCTTTTAGGTGGTCTTCCTGCAGTTCGACTTCCTGTTGGTACTTTATTTGCGGCTATATTTATCACTCTTTTAGAACATGCACTTTCCTCAAGATTTCTCCAGTAGCGTCTTCTCAGTCTTCCCCATCGCGCGACATTGCAGATCTTTCTTATTTCAGAATTTATTATTCTGTCTCGGAGTGTCGTTCCTGCAACGGATCGGAGAGTCTTCATTTCTGTGGTTTATTAAATAATGAAAATAAAAATAAAAATGCAAAATATTTTTTTGAGATGTATACTTAGTTAAAATCTACTGATTTTTGTGTCGAAGATAGTGGATTTTAACTATGCATTTGTTACATCTTAAATATATGTTTTACAAAAAAAAATATTTTCATTATTTACAATGAACTTTTCTACAATGAATTTTCAAATAATTTTTTTTTTTTTTTAAGTTTGATTAATTTTATCTGCCCCTATGAATATGAAATAAATGTCTGTGAATATATGATATTTAAAATGTTATTTATTATTTAGCATGGATACAGCGAGGATTCCTAAGATCGTGATGCAGGAGACCACCAGGACGACCACCAAAGAGTTGGAAAGAAAGCTGGGTGTCTTCATCACAGGAAGAAATTTGGTATCCTTTATAAACAGATCACAATGTATACGATAAGGGGAAAAAGATGAAGAATATTTAACTACACTTACGAAGGGCTTTTGTGTCCAGAAACATGTTTGTTTTAATGTTTATTTATTTATTTTACTAGCTGACCCGACGAACTTCGTACCGCCTCAGAATCAATAAATGTTGTGTTAACTTATAAGCTAAATTTAATTCACCTTTTTATTGAATTACAATTAATACTTAAAATGAATTAAGTTCATGAAATGTGCAAAAGTCAAAATTAAAAATATGAATTACAATGGAATATAATTCACGTGGAAGCCTGCATTAATACCTACTTAAAATGAATTATAAATTGTTAATTAAAAACTTTGTTTTATGTATCACAATTGTGTTTTTATTTTTTCGCGACAATATATTCAACCAAAGTGGAATCTACCAGATTAATTGTGAGGATTGTGATGCCGTGTATATTGGAAAGACGGGTCGATCATTTTGAAGAGGTTATATGAACACAACATTTAATACAAAAACAGAATCATTGTGTGAATTTTGACCATCATTTCAATTCCAAAAACACATTTTTTTTGCATATAACAAACAATTTAAAAAAAAATTGATAAATTAGAAAATTTAGAAATTTTTAAAGCAAAGGCACGTGAATTGAATGTTATAAATAACCAAATTCCAGCTTATTCCCCCTTAGTATATATGTAGTACATTAAAAACTTTTCCTTTATACAATCTACCAAAAAATATTAATACTACCTTCCATTTTTGTCCCTTTCTTACTAATATAATCTGCTTCCTTATAATGTTTATCGTCTTTAATATATTAGGATTTATCGTTTTTGACTCTATATTATGTATGATTGTTCCTTCTAATAATTGTTTGAATTATTATTATGATTATTATCATTCTTATTATTTTATTATTATAAATAAATGAATTTCATACAACAACACAACAACAACAACAAACCATCACGCCGTTCCTCCGCAGGGGTAGGCAGAGAGAATGGACCGCCACACGACTCTATCCTGGAACACCTCTCTAGCTTCCTCCACATTCATACATCGAGTCATACACGCACGTCGATTCTTCCGGCTTCTGACATGACCAACCTTTAATATTTGATTAATTTGGACATGCCATGTTTTTCTCGGTCTACCTCGACTCCTTACTCCATTTACATCGTTAACGTATACTTTTTTAACCATTCTTTCTTCACCCATGCGCTCCACATGTCCGAACCAACACAACGAACCATTCATAATTTTGTTCATAATACCTTCTTTCGCTCTACATTCCTTCCTAATATCAGCATTTGAGATTCTGTCATACATCGTTCTACCACACATACGTCTTAGGGACCTCATCTCTACCGCATTTATTCTGCTCTCATCTTTCTCCTGTCAGTTCCATGCTTCGCTTCCATACATAGGAGTTGGGACCAGAACTCCATTGTGAACGGCCATTTTCGCTTTCATTGATAAATTCTTGTTTCCAATAACTACTTACTCCATTCACTTTGTTACCCGCACCAACCCTTTTTTCAACATCACTGTCCGTTCGGCCATCCGCTGTGAACATGCTACCTAAATACACAAATTCCCTCACCTGTTCCAAGTTCTCTTCATTTACACTTATATTACAAACTGTCATTTGCTCTTCCCTTTCAAAAACTAACACCTTTGACTTTCCGACATTCATCAAAACACGTTAAAACAATTAAATAGCAGACAACATAATTTTGAATAAGTGTGATCCATCAATGAACTCCGTTTTCATCATTAGCATCATCATATTCATCATCTGAAGAGTTTGATGATTCAGTGTCCTATCAATTGAAAAAAGAAATTCCTCGTCTTCATCTAGCCAAATATTTCGTTTATTAAGTACTCGCGGCTGAATTTCCTATGGTAACAATTCTCTGGACCGAATGTACACAGATACACCTATAAAATCAATACAAAATATACAATACGTATTTTTATTATTATTCACTAATCATAAATCGGTTTTTAATCTCTACGGAACACTCATCTGTCATATTTTTCGAATGGTAGGTATTAATGGCGCAAATATTCTCTGCTCTCCTTCACAAAAGGGGTTTAACTTTTAGAATAGTCTCTCTTATACTGATTTTTATAACTTTGGGCATTGTTAATCTAAAATTAATAAAGAAAACCAAAAATCCCGGTGACGATTAAAAAATAACCTCAAATCTTTCACATTGAGTATTGACATCTGGCATCAACAATACACCACCTACGGGCGTTTTTGAAACTAAAATGGAAGCCATGATGTTTTTTGTACTTTGTCTCAGAAGTCAAATATAGTCAAATTTACGACAAATATAATTAATTTTAAATCATTTAAGTGATTTTTTCAAATGTTTTAATGATTATTCTGTTATCCGGAACGGAGACAAATCCAGCTAATATAAGATCTTCAAAATTGGTCCAGCCGTTCTCGAGTTATAAATGGTGTAACTAACACGATTTTTGACTTTGTTTTATATATATAGATTTCTATGTTAAATTAAGTGTTATGTAACAAAGTAAAAAAAATATTATTCAATTATGAATCTGCAACACAAAGAAAGGGTCAATATAGATTATTTATCTACCGACCGCCAGAACCAACTTGCCTCTGGTGACACCGAAAGGGAGAGCAATTAGTCTGGTGAACGCGGTCTCCTTGGTGATCGATACGTCTTTCACATCAGTGAAAGTACGTTCAGAAGACAAATACTCTTGACTTTAGATAGTATCTTGTCTTCCTAATGTCGAAACATATCTCATGTGGTCATAACTAACCATCCCGCCGTTTCCCCGGAGGGGTAGGCAGAGAGGATGGATCGCCACATTGTTCTATCCTGACATAACTCTTCTACATTCACACATCGTGACATGCACGCTCGTCGATTGTTCCTACCTCGAACATGGCCGCCTTTAAGTAATTGATTAATTTGGTCATGCCATGTCTTCCTTGGCCTTCATAAAGTGACCATCTTAGTGACCCTTTCTTGATTTTATTTATCACGCATTCATCCGCCTTATATTCCTTTCTTTATTCATCATTAGATATTCTATCATACATTGTTTTTCACACATCCTTCTTAGTGACCTCATTTCTACGGCATTTATCCTACTTTCATCCTTCTTCTGACAACTCCAATCTTCACTTCCATACATAAGGGTGGATGTGTTCCTGGTATTATTGTATATATTATATTTTACCTGTACTCAATATGTATTATATTTATATTATATTTTACCTGTACCTGTACTCAGATGTCTTAAACAGTAATTTAGTTTGTAATGTACGAGTATGTTGAGATAATTTACAGATTTAATTTAATTTGTTTGAAAACAAAAATATGTAATAATCTTTATCTGAGTGTTGTGAATAGCTTCAAAATAAATCGATCAATTGAGGTACTAATGTATACATAATTAAACCCCCGTTTAAAGCTTTCTAGATGTTAACATTGAGTAAGGACAGGTCGGGTTATTATCGGGCAGCATAATCTAGCCCGTGGCCGACGTATGTCGCCGATTGATTTGCTCACGAACATGAATGTCCACAACGTTATTGGCTTTCCGCGGACGTGCGCGGATCTGAAAATGTATTAAATCTGTAACACGTCCCTGTATCGTACGTCTGGTTGTGCGATAACGGTGCGGCGACGTGCGAGGCGCCGGGCTTGCGGAAAAGTTACATTTATGTCCCAGTCATTGAGATTGAATATTTTCTTCGGTAAATGGGAGGTAAATATTAAGAAATGCGTCACGTAAACAAGTTCATTTTATTAATCCATCATTTCGCCGCTAGCCTTGTGATATTTTTAGGTACAAAGAATTTATTACGAAATCAGACATACACTATTATTCCTAAGATGTGTAATCAGTATATATGGTACATAATAATAAATGTGATTCTACTTCAACTTTCATATACGCGTCCATAACTGATTGAATATTTTTTTAAATATTAAAAATAACGACACCGAAAATTTTAAAGAATTCTTCTTCTTCTTATTCTTTGTGTGGGCCTAGTGGCCTGCTTCTTAAGAGGAATTGGCATCCTGTGAAGTCGACTCCCAGCTGTCGATCCATCTCTTTGGTGGTCTGCCCGGGGGTAGTCTACCATGGGGCTGGCCGTGTAACACAATGAAGGGGAGTCTGGATGGATCCATTCTCCTCACATGTGCATAACAGTAACTTCTCATTTGTCTTCCTCGCCTAACGATATCCTCGACCTCGCATATCTCCCTTATCCGTGTATTCCTTATCCTCTCTTGCAATGTCTTGCCAGATATACCTTGTATATCTGAGCGTCTTCATTTCTGACACTCTGAGCGCATTTTTTTGTGATTGTGTCTTCCACTCTGAACACGTTTTTGTGATTGTTTAAATAATTAAAAGGCAAAATCCAAAACATTTACCATTAATTTAGAATAACTTTATTTATATGTTGAAGAAATATTATTTCGAATCTTAATAGATTGTGCGATTCTCCACTGAACTTGAACCTGACTAGATTTTTTTCAAATATATCAATAACAGATAAATGAACAGGGATCTGGGAAAATGTGGCACGATCAAATCAATTAAGTATTAAATGTTGGCTACGTATAGAATCGGAGAAATCGACATGCGTACATGACAAGATATATGAATGTTGAGAAAGCGAGAAAAGTATGTCAGCAAGGAACAGAGATGCAGTCAATTCAACAGTGAAGGGAAGAGGTTGAAGAAGATGCTTACAAAGTAACAATAATAACATGTATTTATTGTTACTAAGTAACACTTTGTCTTTGTCACTCATCAATTGTCTATTATTTTGTATATCTACTCTTTTGAGTTCAGTCATATAATAGGTTAATCGTGCTGATATGTGCAAATAATATTTGACATAGTAACTGACATAATGAGAGCTGTATAAATTTATAGAGAGAGTATATTTTCTTTACAGAATCTGCGACATATTGTAAACCACAAAAAAAATCTTGTTATTAGAAATTTCATCGTTAGAAGTTCTTTGTAAAAAATGAAAAGTATAATAGTTGCAACCCGTGAAATATTCACGGAGGTAATGATTTTCTACACAATTGTGATCAGTAATAAGTTTGAACTTTTAATGTAAACCTATTTTTTTCACACACGTTAAAAATTTCGCAATTTACAACGTGAAATTGTTCTTCTTGTGTTTTCTGTGCTACTGTCATACAACTTAACAGAACTATGTGAATTCAAAATAATCTAGAAAAGTTCTCCATTTTGAATTACTTTCAGTGAGAATTGAAGCATTTCTCTCTCGCTCTCTAGTATTCATAATATTCTCTTACGCCTTCTTGATGACATACGAGTTTTTGCCTATTTATATTATAAATACAAAAATTGTAAAAAAAAGTAAATAAATGTATTTATTAATTAACTCCACTTATGTTTATGGCCTCGACCGGTTTCGGCAGCTCGCTGCCATCTTCTGATGTGGACCTAAATGGAATTAATTAAATATATGTAATATTAAATTACGCTCTTTTGTAAAACACTGTGCAACTTTTCACTTGGCTTTAATTTGTAAATTCGCTCTAAATTCTGTATACAAAGTATTTTGTGGCCTAGCTCTGCAAAGTTTTATGTCCTCACTTAGGGAGACTTGGAGCTACTGAAACCTTTATAGCCTCGCCAACGTGAACGCAACGGTGGTGGACATATGGAGAAAACTTTTTTACGGCTGGATTGAAGAATGCCCCACTCGTTGAAGCTTCTAAGTCATGTAGTATTTGGTTTATTAGATTGATACCGCGACGGCAACAAGTTGTCGGTCGCAGTTCGACCATAAACCACTGAAACTGTACTAATTATATTCGGGGATCACGCGCGACCCACGCAGGGGCGGCGCTCTGGGGATATGCACAAACTACCCAGGATCAGTGCCGGTATATTGTGTTTTAAAACCTCTAGTAATTTCATAATGGCAAAAGAATGATGAAAGTAGAATAAATGCAGTATAAATGAGATCTCTTAGAATGTTTGGAAAAACTAAGTGAGATTAAGTGTCGAATGAAAGTACATATTGTGAACAAAATAATGAATGGATCATTTAGATGATTTAGACATATGAAAAAAATAATGATAAAAAAAGTACATGTAAACGATGTGAATAGAACAAGAAGTATAGGAAGACCAAGGAAAACGTGGCACGATCAAATAAATCAAATATTGAATGTCGGCCACGGGTCGGAAATCGACGTACGTGCTTGACATTTGTATGAATGTTGAGAAAGCGAGAGAAATATATCAAGAAAGAAAAGTGTGTCATTTTTTTCTGCATACCCCTTCGGGGAGACGGCATGATGGTTAGTTAGTTATTTCATAATACTCGTAACATTTATAAGGTAGGAGGAATGAACCAGCGTTGAAATACCGCGGCTTTGTTGGTTGGACGATGTCCTGAAGATATTATTATATATACGAGTATGTATATCGTATAAGACAAGCATTGCTATTTAAATGTGTGTGTATCGTACACTATGTTTATTTTGAAGTGGGGAAGAAGCCTTTGGAAGGACAATGTGGACCGTATGGAAGAAACAATATTTGAATGAAAAAAAAACAGCTCAACAAACATTACAAACAATATTATTGTTTAAGGCATCTATCGAGTACAGGTCAAATGTAAAATTGTACATACAATATAATACCAAGAACGCACAATATATGGTTCGACATTAGGAAGACAAGATACTCTTTTGATACATAGGCATTTGTCTTCTAAACATACTTTCACTAATATGAAAGACGTCGATCTTCGAGGAAAATAAATCATCATCCCAGGATAATTCACTCTCACAAACAGGTCATACAACTTAACCACGAGGAGGAAGAAACAGAAGATTCTGAAAAATGGATTTTAACACTTCTGGATTTCCTTTCTCTCATCGCGTGAATAAAGCCATGAGTAGTAGTTTGAAAATTTATTTATTTCAAATTTTTCAATTTATAGTTTTGCAGCACCACTGGAAAAACGCGCGAGTCCGTGTCGCGTGCGGGACGTGCCCTTAAACTAGCGTTAACGACGATTCTCCAATTTAGGTCAGCCGGGTCGTATTGTAAAAAGAGACGAACCATTTAATCCGCTTCCTCAATCTGAATATCAACCAAAATACTCTATTCTACACAAGACCTATGTTCTATAGCGAATTAGTGAACCATATACGAGCATATTTTAAGTTTATAGATATTCTTCTTCTTCTTCTTTCCCTCCTCGGTCGGCCCTCCTCGTACGAAAATGACATACTTTTCTACCCTAACTCATCTCAACTGTCTCAGCTCCTTTTTCATGTTGGCCCACCATGTTGCTATTGGGCGGCCTCTTCTTCTTGGTTTTGTGGAAATGCTGAGGGTTTTTTGGACAATGTGTTCGCTGACTCTTCGCATCACATGACTGTATCACTGGAGTCGAGATTCTCTTAATTTTTCTGTTATTGGGGCAACCTTAAAGCTACCCCTCACGTATTCGTTCCTTACGTGGTCCAGCCTTGTGACGCCTCCGGCCCACCTCAGCATTCTCATCTTGGCAGCGTGGACTTGAAGTTCGTGGACTTTTTTGTTGGTCCAGCACTCTGCTCCATATAGCATGGCGGGCCTCACTGCAGTCTTGTAGACTCTGCCCTTAGTCCTGATCGGAATTTTATGATCACCCAGGACACCCGAGAGAGATCTCCACTCGAGCCAGGCGGTGTTTGTCCTGTGTTTTACATCAGTGTCTACGTTGGCGTCCGCAGTAAGGACCGGTCCGAGATACTTTATAGATATTAATAATCGGGTGGTGGTCTAGGGGATAGAACGCTTGGCTCCTGATCCAGGGGACTTGGGTTCGAGCCTGGACACGACCAGATTCCTTCTTCATAATAATGAGCTATTTTCTGCTCACATTGAAGATTGTAAAATAAATTGTAATATCATTGATTTAAATCTTTGGTGTTAGTCTTTTTTTTAAAAAAAAAAAAAAAATTACAATTTAAAAAAAGAAACCTTAATTAAATACAGTCTAAACCTGAAGAACTATACTACAAATGTATTTAAAACCTAAATGAATTTAGTTTTAAATTAAATAAACATCAAAGATCTAAACTAACTAACTAACCATCACGCTATCTCTCCAAAAGGGTAGGCAGAGAGAATGGACTGCCACACTTTTCGTTCCTGGCATACTTTTCTAGCTTCCTCAACATTCATACTTCGTCTCATGCACGATGATGATGATGAACAAATAAAAATGATATCGGTGCTTTGCTTCAAATAATAAGTAATAATATATATTTTTAAATTTAATCGCTATTTACATCATTACAGCGCGAGCCAAATCGATGTAAAGAGTATAGCTATGAGTATCATATTGATTCTCGTGACATGTGATAGGTAGCAAATCTATCGCCATTTTATCATCACATGAATTCTGTAACAGACCAAAGACATTGTGACAGCCACACTGCCATCGCCGGGAATCGAACCCGGGACCTTTGGGGTGGCATTCAAAGCACTTACCACTCGGCCACGTAGGTCGTCATGTACATATATAAGTAACACCATTGTTCTTTTCCTGTTAGCCTTAAGTTGCGTATTAATCACAAGTCTATGGTGCGTCAAGGCCTGGATTAATGCCTTTTTGCACGAAAGTGTACGTTTGTGTGTGTAGCCCTCACCTGACCTTTGGGGACCGAGCTGATTTATGATAAAACTCTGGCCGCCCGACCAGTGTTAGCGCCGCACAACTAATATAATATTTCCTACTAGGAGAGCAGCGTAGCAAACGGTTATTCATTGTACTCCAAACACTCCAACTTAGATCCCATTCTACACTTTATAAACATTCGAGGACCAAAATCCTTTTTGTTTCTATAGAAATGTTTACTTCCAGCGTAGTTTCTTTTTTTGTATAGTGAAGTTGACAGGCGGGTTTATAACGTATAAATATGATGTGCTTAGATTATCATGGTCAATAGAATTATATTTTCTGGGATCTTGAGCATAGCCGTATCTACTTACTACCTTGAAAATGGAATCTGTAACAATCTCCGACACTGCCTCTCTCTCGTCTTCGATCTAAACGGATACCACAAGGAAAACACAGACTGATTTGTCTCCCAACATGCAGATCAGCCTTCAGTAATCCCAGTGTGAAGTGCAATCAAACTGCTTAACACGATCGCTTCGGAGATCGACGTCTTTCTTATTAGTGAAAGTATATTCATAAGACAAATACTCTTGACTTTAGGGAGTGTCTTGTATTCTTAAAGTCTCATGCGTTTCTGGTATTATATTATATAAAAATGTTTTCTTGTTATTTAACTATTATTATATTTTACCTGTTCCTAATATATGCATTTTGATTTGATTTAATTTGATTTAACATGGCCATACTCAAGATCCCAGAAATAATACAACTAAATAACTAACTAACCATCAAGCCGTCTCCCGAAGGGAAGGCAGAAATTATATACCGCCACACTGTTCTTTCTTAACAAACTTCCCATTCTTCATCAACATTCATACATCGTGTCATGTACGCACATCGATTTCTCAGATTGCGCACAACAACAAATAATATTTTTACTATTGTTTCTTTATTTATTCTTTCCTTGTGACAATTTTTTTTTATTTTTTTGTATATAAAAGGTCGTTTGAACCCAATGACTTTATACAATTAATTTTAGCTTTTATATTGATTCTCATGACATGTGATAGGTAACCACTCTATCACCATTTTATTGTCACGTGAATTCTACACCACACCAAAGACAGTGTGACAATCACACTGCCATCGCCGGGAATCGAACCCGGGACCTTCGGTATGGAAATCAGAGCTCTTACCACTCTGCCACGAAGGTCGACATTTTTAATTATTTTGATCATAATACTTGTATATGCACTGCATTTACTTCTTATATTTCCAGCTAAGATGGCAGTGCACAATGGTGTTCTTGTGCCGACCCTTATGTATGGAAGTGAAGCATGGAACTGGCAAAAGAAGGATGAAAGTAGAATAAATGCAGTAGAAATGAGATCTCTAAGACGAATGTGTGGCAAATCTGTATATGATAGAGTGACAAATGCAAGTATAAGAAGTGAATGTGGTGCGAATGAAAATGTTATGAACAAAATAAGGAAAGGGTCATTAAGATGGTTTGGACACATGGAAAGAATGAGTGAAGACAGAATGGTAAAGAAGGCATATGTAAACGGCGTGAACGGAGCTAGAAATAGAGGAAGGCCGAGAAAAACGTGGCACGATCAAATCAATCAAATATTGAATGTCGGTCACGTGAGGAGTCGGAAAAATCGACGTGCGTGCATGACAAGATGTATGAATGTAGAGGAAGCGAGAGGCGTATGTCAGGACAGAACAGTGTGGCGTTCCATTCTTTCTGCCTACCCCTCCGGGGAGACGGCGTGATGGTAAGTTAGTTAGTTAGTTTATTTCCATTTGACACTCTCATGTACAGATTTTATTTGTTTATTTAAATACATACAATTTTCCTTTTCAATAATTTCACCCGACAAATGATTATGGTCCATTTGCAGAGTCATAATTTTGAGGTTGAATTTAATACCGCAAGTTTATTTAAATGTTTTAATGTATCTTTTATCTTTGTTTCCGGATAACTTCTTTTATTAAAAACAAAATTCAAATAAAATTTTAATAAAATTAATGCAAAGTGGAAAAATGTACGCGTACATGTTTGAGAACAATGTGAGTGTCGAAAGATGAAGGAATTTAAATTAATTATTCGCGAACATTTCTAAAAAATTAAAAAGTAAGAGATATATGAAATGCTCGAGAAGTGATATTAAGCGCGATCTCTTATTTTATAATATTTGATACAGCAAAATGGCCGAAAGCTGGCGAGAACAATAAAGGAGATTATAACAGAGGGCATGGAGCCATTGTACATTTGCTAGGGATGTTAGTTCCAGCGTCAGATCCGCATTTATCATAAAACGCGGATTAAAAAAATCGGTAATAACTCTGAACTCGATAATGAAACAAATGGATTGGAAAATCCTCAACGAACATAATAGTAAACTGACCGATTATGGTTTAGGTCATAATTGAGTTAATTCATAGTACGATAATCGTTCACAATGTTAACGCTATCCATTTGTACGTGTTTTTCGACTGTTTTTGTTAAAACACCGACTCATGTCAGATTGAGCAAAACTTGTTTTTTTAGTTAAGCCAGTGTTCTATTAAGCGTGCGATGTGAAAAAGTGTATTTCCGTGGCTACTAAGGAGAGAAATAGAGGAAGACCGCAAACCATCTGACAATTCAAATCAAATCAAATCAATTAATTTTCTCCAAAATATATTATAAACAAAAATTAAAGTTTAAGTCATCTATTGAAATCAAGTAAAAATATAATATATAATACGAGGAATGCATGAGAGATGGTTCGACATTAGAAATACAAGATACGTACTCTCCAAAGTCAAGATTATTTGTCTTCTGAACGTTCTTTCACGAATATCCGAAGTATCCGAATATCAGACGTCAATATCCGAAGCGATCATGTGTAGCAGATTTTAGAAGTATGTCTAAGGATATAGAAATGTGATATACCCTCTCTGATATACCTATGGAGAAATCGCATGCTGGTTAGTTACTCGTAGTTTCACTATGACATTGACCCGGACATTGAAAAATGAAATATTTAATAAAATAAGTACATTATTTTGCAACGATAATCTTAACTTGAAACTCCGACAAAGAATGATTAAATGTTATATCTGGTATGTTCTACTATATGGCTGCGAAACCTGGACTCTGAATGTGAATGTAATGAACCGGTTGGAAGCGTTCGAGATGTGGATATACCGCAGAATGATCCGTATACCGTGGACCGATAGAATCAGTAATGCAGATGTACTACAGAGAGCCAGAGCCAATAGAGAGCTGTTGTCGAGTGTGAAAATTAGAAAGGTCTCATATTTGGATCATGTGCTAAGGGGAGAAAAATACCGCCTCCTTCGACTGATATTAATGGAGGGACGTCGGGGAGTTGGTAGAAGGCAGCTGTCCTGGCTGCGGAACATCAAAGAGTGTACAGGAATAACAAGAGTTCAGAACCTTTTCCAAGTGGCGCAGGATAGAGATGCCTTTGCTGCAGTGATCGCCAACGTTGGGGGGACCTGACACGTCACCGAAAGGAGAAGAGGATGTTTCATAATTGTTTAATAAATAAACATTTTTCTTTTAAATATGACAATGCAGATCTGCTTGTGCTTCTTCTTCAAGTGCCCTGTCGGGTCCCCCCAACGTAAGCGATCACCTCGGCGAACCTGTCCCTGTCCTGCGCCGCTTGGAACAGCTCCTCCACACTTCGGATATCTGCTTAATGTTGTCGAACCATTTCTATCCAAATATGTTAAGTGTTGAACGTTTTATTTTTATTGTTTTTAACCGTATTACGTATCCATCGCTTAACATTTTTTATATCTTTTAATTAAGAGCGGGCACCTAATGCTTTGTTTTTCATGTTTACTTCGTTTAATCCAACAAGTGAGGAACATGTTCTAAAAATACATATTCATCGGACTGTTGTATACGGTTGCCTTTCGGATTAGCATAATACCTTTTGACAATGGGCCATTGTTTTTAGTAAACAGGGAAGTTTATACATATATATTTTTTAAACCTCACATATTTCATTTTGATGAAAGATTTGTTTATAACAATGTACCTACGCTTCCATAATGTACTAAAAATTAGACAATTAAACTATGGGTAGTATGTTTACAAAAGATGGGCGAGTGGAGTGGGATATTGAAAGATGGGTTGGAGCTGGCAACAAAGTGAATGGTGCCCTTAAAGTTGTCATCGCAAACAAAAACCTATCCAAAAAAAGCTAAAATGACAGTGCACAATGGTGTTCTTGTACCTACCCTTATGTATGGAAGTAAGCATGGTACTGGCAAAAAGAAGGATGAAAGTAGAATAAATGTACTAGAAATGAGATCTCTTAGACGAATGTGTGCATACTATGTGTATGATAGGGTGTGGAATGAAAATATAAGATGTGAATTCGGTGCGAATGATGGTGTTATGAACAAAATAATGAAAGGATCATTAAAATGGTTTGGACACACGGAAAGAATAAATGAATAAAGAATGGTAAAGAAAGTATATTTGAACGATGTAAATGGAACTAGAAATAGAGGAAGACCGAGGAAAACGTGGCACGATCAAATAAATCAAATATTCATGTCGGCCACGTGAGGAGCCAGAGAAATCGACGCACGTGCATGACACATTGTATGAATGTCGAGGAAGCGAGAGAAATATGTCAGGAAAGAAAAGTGTTGCAGTCCATTTTTTCTGCCTACCCCTTCGGGGAGACGGCGTGATGGTTAGTTAGTTAGTTAGTTAGACAATTAAATTTTACTTTTGGAAATAAATGAGGGTAACCAATAAATATTAACCTTCAGTCGCCCACTGGTCCCGTACGGGACCGCGGATTTGCCTCGTCAATCCCCAACGGTCCCGTACAGGACCGGTGATTATGGTGCATTTCGCTATCGGATTACATTGATTTATGACAATAGTATTTTAAATATGAATATTAGTTTACGTAAATAGTGTTTTTGTGATACAGATCCATAATTTTATTTTCGGTTCCGATATATATTTTTGTCAAGGTGCGTAATATTAGTGTTTGTACCTGCGTCACAATGTCGATTATTAGGATATGCGTTGTATTTTATTACGTTCCGCCTAATAAAAGTAATAATAGAATCGTAAGGTCTATATTTAAATACCAAAAATGTAAAATACTCGTAGTTCTATACATTGACAAATGTTTTAAAATTTGGAATACGAAAACAAATATTTAAATGTAATATTTCTATTATCTATGTTTTTATTCTACACTTTAACGTGAAATCATATAAAATGTGAATAATGCTTTTAATTTTACCTAAATTCCATATGTCCAAACCATCTTAGTGACCTTTCTCATTATAATTTTATTAAGGCCTCATTAATCCACCCTACATTCGTTTCTAATTTCTTCCTTGGATATTCTATCATACATTGTTTTTCCGCACATTCTTATAAGTGATTTCATTTGCCAACCATCCTTCATCTGCCAACTCCAAGTTTCACTTCCATGCATAAGGTCTGTGATATTGATATCTGAAATACTGAAAAATAATAAACTAAACATGATATAAATAATAAGCACGACAAGATGTATGAATGTTGAGGAAACGAATGAAACATGTGAGGGAATAGGTTTGTGGGGGTTTATTCTTTCTGCTTACATTGTTTGAACAAAGTGCCGAGAAACTACGAATGACCCAAAGAGCCATGGAAAGAGTCATATTAGGACTAAGCCTATAAGACAGAGTCAGAAACGATACGGTGAGAGAAAAAACAAAGGTCACTGACATCATCCACCCGGTGGCGACTCTAAAATGGCAATGGGCAGATGAAAATTGGACAAGAAGACTGCTAACTTGGAGACCGCGGACGGCAATGAGAAGTACAGGGCGACCGCAACTACGGTGGAAGGATGATCTGAACAGACACGTCGGAATAACCTGGATGCAGTCTGCACAGGACAGAGTGACATGGAAGCGAATGGAGGAGGCCTTTGTCCAATAGTGGATGGGAATAGGCTGAGGAAGAAGATAAGAAGAAGAAGATTCTTCCTGCTTACCCCTTCGGAGAGACGGCGCGATGGTTATTTACTTTGTTACTAAACTCCAAACATAACATTGAATTGTTTCAGATATTATTTAGTATTGAAATTTTTATGTTTACGTTTAACGTTAACTTACATAATATGAAAGAAAAGATTTTTTAATTAGAAATTCCTTGTAAGAACAAAACAATATTTATTCAAAGCGTACTTTGAAGCAGAAAATGTTACGTAATAACGCGATAATTCAAACTTTTTGACGGTCTTATCTCGAATCCACGGGCATGATTTATATTGTTTCATTAATAATAATTGAATTTTCTCTGAAACACATTTTTCTTTATTGGTAAATTGCACCACGTTTATTGAGTTCAAATAATACATTTCACAAAAATGATCGCATAAATAATAAAGACCTGCCAGAATTCATTTCCGGTGTACATTCGCAACTCCGCCCCCTACCCCGGAGTCCTCGCGGACATAATATAACTGTATCGCCATTTTATAACTTACATATCATACATTATATACCACGTACTAGTTATTACGGAAATTTGATATTTTGGACATATGGAACGAATAGCAGTGGCGGTACTCCCATAGAAGCCCAGAAGCCCGGTTTGCGTAAGAAATTTTGAATCAAAACCCCCAAATCTAAGTAATCATGCCCCCGCATAAACCAACAACCTACCAAATCACCTTCTAACAATGTTCCCATCAGACGTTAGAGAAATAGCCACAAGAGCTGAACCTTTGTAAGCCAGAAGAGGTTTTGATTAAAAATTTCTTACGCAAGCCGGGCTTCTGGGCCTCTATGGGAGTACCGCCACTGACGAATAGATGAGAGTAGAATGTTTAAAAAGTTGTACACAAGCAGCGTGAGTGGAAAAAGAAGCCGAGGACGACCGAGGAAAACATGGCATGACCAAATTAATCAATTACTAAAAGGCGGCCACATTCGAAGTCGGAATAATCGACTTGCGTGCATGGTATGATGTATGAATGTAGAAGAATCCCGAGAGGTATGCCAGGATAGAGCATTGTGGCGATCCATTCTCTTTGCCTACCCCTCCGGGGAAATGGCGTGATGGTTAGTTAGTTTAGTTAGTTATCTTCTCCCCCTTGTACATCATGCGATCTATTTATATTCAATTTGTCCATGTGATGAAGACGACCAGCTTTCTCTCCATCTCTTTGGTGGTCGTCCTGGTAGTCAACGGACCTCTGGAGTCTCGTGCATCACGATTTTAGCTGGATCCATCCTCTCGGTGTGGTCCCTCCAGAATCTTATTCTCTGCCTACTTCATATCACTATATCATTAATTTTGCAAGATGTATCCTATCACTAAGGGTTCTACCCACGTTTTCATTTCTGCAACTGATGTTTGGTTCTGACAGTGTCTGCTCTTGCTTCGATTCCGTAAGTCATGTTTACTACAATTACGTCATATACTTAAATCATATTCTTTTTTAATTAAGCTTAAAGCGTTAACACTGTGGAATTCCATTGTTATTATGGATTGCTATCAAATGTTATTATTATTAAAAAAAATATTTATAAATTAACACATTGCTCCATCTTCGGGTATAAATATTATTTATTCTGTTATCAAAAATATTTTAAACCTTTTTTGTTTTTACACCACTTTATTTTGTTTATTTTAATCTAGCTCGATTTTAATCTAAACGATTTGTAAGTCAGTTTGTTAAAAAACGTCAAATATGACATTGAAATATTTCAGGTTTTAACTAACTAACTAACTAACCATCACGCCGTCTCCCCGAAAGGGTAGGCAGAAAGAATGGACTGTCACACTTTAACCGATGCGGCACTCCATCCTTCTCTTTTCGCCCCGCGGGAGACGCGGTGTGATGGGTTGCGAACCTCATCGCCACCAATAGGCATCTCCCGCGCACACTTCGATCTTCCAACATCCACAAAATAAATCTAAAACAAATAATATAAAATACAATGATATAAAATAAAATAACAAAATAAAAATAATTTAATACAAAATGTTATTTTTAGATGGGGCACATTTGTCTATTTAATTTATTTTCCACGAATCCACCGTTTTTTTTTAATTAACCACATAATGTAATAACACATCATGTTTTTCCGATGTTGCACATGTTGACATGGACGATCCGGACTTTTGTGTTTCTTTAATTTATATTACACGTATCCACCGTTTTTTAAATTTTTTTTAATTTTTTTTTTCAGGTTTTATTTAGACGTAAAATTTGAATGTTAACGCTTTAGTTAATTTAAAATGAAAGAACAAGATTTTCAACCACCTCTTTTAATAAATGTATTATATTTTATAGTTAGGTTAAGTGGCAAGTTTCGGATCGAATATCTTGTCACTCATAACGCTGAACCTCCCTTTGGTTACAGTAATGTTAATGCTCGGTGTAAAAATACCAAAAGACAAAAGTTTCCCGTCTTTTCGCATTTCGGTTTTTATGAAGCACGGCTACGAGAGGAGTTATATTTTTAAAACTTTTGGTTATCTGCCGAAAGAAAGAATGAAAATATAAAGTTGTCAGACGAACGGTCCATTGAAGTTAATTGGAATTAGTACTTTGTCAAAAGTTTCTTCTCTTGCGGATACCACCGATCGAAATAAATTTGCGAAATCAGAGGTTTGCATTTGACTTTTTTCAGTATTTCAATAATAATGTGCATAACGTCAAAGCACTTACTACTCGACGACTATCGTGGCCGTGGTTAGTGCTTTGACTGCAACCCCTAAGGTCCTGGGCTCGATATCCGGTGATGGCAATATGATTGTTCCCTGGTAAGAAATCGGCTGGAATATAGTTCCGTTATTTGGTCACCGCCTGGGATCCGATATTCTCTGATGGTGGAGCGAGTGCAGAAAAAATTTCTGCGCTTTCTTTACCTCAGGGAGCGCGGTTATTACCCGTGGCTCTTTCCGACTGAATTCTTGCTAGGTATGCTAAGCTACCAATCATTGGAGAGAAGGAGGAACATTCACTTGGGAGTTCACTTCTTTCAGCTGATTGGCGGCCGTATACAGAACTCGGATGTCCTGAGTGATGTAGGTCTATTTGTCCCTGATAATTACCTTCGTCAAAGACAGCACAGATTGTTTTATTTGCCACGCTGCAGAACCAACCTGCCAATGGTAATGCCTGTGGGTAGGGCAATCTTATTGCTTAATCGGATCGCCTCGGAGGTCGACATATTTCGTGATAGTGTGAGTTGCCTCAGGGATGCAATATCAATGTTATGATTTTTTCTTACTCTTAAGCTAAATTTTTTTTAATGCTTCTCTGTTTATAATGTAATTGCAAACGATTTGGAATTGTATGTCTGCAATGTTTGTGATTATTATCAAAATAAATTAAATGAAATTGTCACACTGTATTTGGTCTTGTGCAGAATTTACGTGATAAAGAAATGGCGAAATATTAGCTACCTATCACATGTCACTAGCGCTGTAATGATGTAAAGAGCGATTCAATAAAATAATAATAATGGTAATAACAATGCATTATGCTGTGTTAATTGCATACATTATGAATTAAAAATCTCTATATTGTCGAATGTTTATTGTTGGTTATTATAATAAAGTGGGACAAGGAAGGTGCCTTCCTGTGGTGTTATTACAATACTAATGTTTGTGTTTTCGACCGTTTTCTGGTCGGATTAAAAAATATGTATTTACATTTTTTACAACAAAATTCTACCGTGATATTTCAAATAACAATATATTTTTGTAAAGTTTTATTATATTGTAGTTTGTGGAAATGACATGTTTCTTCTTTCTAGGGCATTATCAAATATCATTTTATAGTGCCTAAGAAAGGCGAAATTATTATTATTTTGTTGAATCGCTCTTTACATCATGACAGCATGAGCCAAATCGATGTAAAGGGTATTATAGCTATCATAGTGATTCTCGTGACATGTGATAGGTAGCTAACCTCTCGGCATTTTTCTTTTCACGTGAATTCTACACCAGACCAAAGACAGTGTGACAATCACACTGCCCTCGTCGGGAATCGAACCCGGAACCTTCGGGGTGGTAGCCAATGCGCTTACCACACGGCCACGAAAGTTGTCAATTTATTCCCATTATCCATAATTAAACTTATAGAAAACGGATATCTTAATTTTTCATTATTGTAAGTAATTAGTCGATGAAGTTATCATTTCTATCCGGGAGCCTTCGCATTTACAATATACATTTCATAAACAAATGAAAATTATATTATGCCGCGTAATTTGAGTTAACTTTAAAAAGGCAATACAAAAGTTTTAAATTGGACGAAGAGTAAGACGAAAAGAAGATAAAACATTTGTTTCCCTGTTTAAGTAATCACTTTAGTGAATTGATGGAACATCAAATAATGATAACTCTCTTTTGTCATTAAAATGAAACTTCAGAAACTTTCCGCAAAAGACAGGAGGCGTCACTTTAAAAGTTTTTGAAATAAATTTAAGTTACCTGAGGTATTATAATCACGATTATAAAGTATACCAAAAGATTATGTGGCTATCAAAAGTGTGTAAAATTTGTCAAGAGGAGAAGAAAGAAAATATTGTGAGATAAATGTTGACTATTCATCACACCATCAAAATTATTATATCAATGAATGAACAGATTTATAAGACATTGTTATATTGTTACTAATTCTAGGTATCGAAATCTACCACGGGAGTAACTAGAAAATAGAACTGGTGTTTAAAAGCATATGTGTCTCCGCTTAAGCAGTGTGAAATGCCATTCTCTGGGCCATGGTAAGCGAAAAGTCAATCAGAGAACAAGTCGCTAGACACAAATGCCTATGGATCGTTCGTAGTCTGAGATGGAACCCATGGTCATCTGTGAGAGGGTAGAGATCTGGAACCACATGGAGAAGAACCCTGAATGATGAGGTTAAGGCGACAGGCCTTACTTGGAACGGTGTCAAGCATCAATCGTGAAAGAGAGTCAAGTGGAGAAGGATCCCCGAAACCCTTTGCACCACAGAGGTTTCATAGAATAAGAAGACCATGATATGCATTTTGTCCCGTTCAAATATAATTCTTAAAATTTCTAAAACAACCTCTTGTATTTGTTGTTTCTTGAACAATAATGTAAAACTTCATATTAAATAATTGATACGAATCAAAACGTCTGCTTTATTATATTCTTTGTGAATGACATGGTTCGCTTATCTAAGGCATTATCAAATGTTTGATAATGCCTTAGACAGGCCAAAGTAATAATTTTTTTAGAAAACCGACGTTTTCATTCGTATTGATAAAGCACTTATATATTTTATATAAGATGTTTCGTCTTTCGTGTATAGAAAGAAATTGGTATTAGAAATTGACTATCGTACGAAAAAGAATATTTTTTTAAATGTCTTTAACGGAAAACCGCTAACATTCGTTCCATCCATATAACGCTAATCGCATACTTAGAAATGCTTTACTATCAATTGCGTTTTCAATGTTTGTCAAGATGCATAGATGTTTTACTACCATTCATTGGCTATTATTAACGCAAAGGCGTTAAGTCGTGCGGATTAAATTTGTACCACACATGCAACATGTCAACATGATTATTACCAACATAGCAACAACTGTGTTCTGTCAAATTAACTGGTTCGCGTGTGCTCGCGTTTCCTAAATGGCTCCGTTTTTTTATGTAGAGTTCGCATACCAAAAAAATGAAATGCTGTCACGCCAGCTAATCGTAATCAATGACCTACTACACGTAAAATGGAATCCCAAATGTGTATCTCTATTTCTATTCAAATATTCCTAAAAGTAGATATTTTGGGCGGTTGTTGATTCAAAACATGCAAATGAAAACTTGTATTCCAAGGCTTTCGATATTCATTCATTTATCTGACGAATTGAACTGAATTTAACGTAGAATTATCAGCAAAAAAAACATAAGTTGGGGTTTCATACAAATGCATATTTAATTTGCTCAAAATCACACATAATTTTATGTACTAAAAAATAAGATTACACAAAAAGTTGAGATTACACACCTACTCTAGGTCACGTCAATTGAAAATACGTGATATAATTGAGATGCAAACAAAAAATAATTCATTTAATTTAAAAATTCAGAGTGGCGAACCCTACGCTCCATCGCAGGCAAAACCCTCAGAGATCGGATCAGAAATGAAACGAAAAGGACTGTCTGTGGTGTTGATGACATAGTGAGATGGGGCAAGAGCAAAAATAGATGGAGCAAAAGGCGCTTTTGGAGAGATCCCGTGGACCACATGGAGAATACAAGAATTGCAAAAGTTGTTAAAGATTAAAACCCAAGAAGCAAGAGATTAGCAAAGAGATGTAGAGATGGCTGGACATCATCATCCCAGGACAGCCCACCGTCACAAACAGGTTATACGACCTAAACTAAGAGGAAATAGAAGAAGAAGAGTGGCGTCTATTATATTGTCAATATACGAAAATGTGAATTTAAAAAACTTGTTACTAACTGCCTCTAAGTGAACGATAATTAATTTAACTTAGCATGTATTTAATTAAGTTTTTTTTAGTCAATTTAAACAATTAAAGCGAGGGTTTTGCGACTTCTATAGTAAATTAGTTTTTATTTCAAAAACAAGTGGTGCTGGATGTTAAAAATGAACTCAGCGTAACTGTTTCCTGCAAGTATTTTATCTCCGGCGGGAATGCTCCTGCAATGGCTGTTTAAAAACTATTACTGGAACTATTTCCGCGCTATCACCCGCAATAAATATTAACTAAGTATGTTGTTAGTTTACTTAAAACTATCTCACTATTTTGTGAGCTTAATACAACTTTTAATGACGTTTATTTTTGTAAGCATTCATTATTTCGTTCTATATGTAGTTATACAATTTTAACATCTCCTGAAAAATCATATAATAATTTGAAGTTTTATTTATTTATATTATATATTTACATCTTTTTCACATTTCGGCCCATTAATAATTGTCAGACAATTGCCTATAACAATTATTATACACAACGATACAAATTGTATAAGATAGTACTATTGAATTATTGCTTACAAAATATGTACATATACATTATTTGTACATACCTAAAAATAAGTATTATTAGTATATATACGAGTATTATAAAACATTAACAATTATAATTATAATTAGAGGTTAAGAATATTTAGAAGTAACAATAAATTCTTTAAAAGAGTTGGTTTTTTATTTTAATCTGTAATTTATTGTAATTTTAATTATTGCAATTCTGTATGTCCATTCTTTCTGCCTACCCTTTTGGGGAGACGGCGTGATGGTTAGTTAGTTAGTTAGTTAGTTAGTTGTTCATTTTTCCTATCATATTCATTATTGTTCATTACAGCAATATGATATTAGTTAATGTTTAGAAATATTTCATTTAATTAAATGTAGATGGTGTTATGAACAAAATAATGAAAGGATCATTAAGATGGTTTGGACATATGGAAAGAATGAATGAAGAAAGAATGGTAAAAAAAATATATGTTAATGATGTAAATGGAACCAGAAATAGAGGAAGACCGAGGAAAACGTGGCACGATCAAATAAATCAAATATTGAATGTCGGCCATGTGAGGAGTCAGAGGAATCGACGCGCGTGCATGCACTATGTATGAATGTTGAGGAAGCGAGAGAAATATGTCAGGAAAGAAAAGTGTGTCAGTCCATTCTTTCTGCCTACTCCTTCGGGAGACGGCGTGATGGTTAGTTAGTTAGTTAGTTAGACTATCTAATTGTATTTTTTTTCTTTGGTGGAATTTGTTATATTCTCGTAAAAGTCATATTTATCTCGACGTTGTTTTATGTTGCAAAAGTTATTCGCGAAAAGAATGATAATTAAAAATACATCAAACGGGAGACAACGCGGAAATATGAAAGGGAGCCGTAAATTAGGAACGAGTAGAATATCGCGACACGAGGGTTGGCTGGAGTAGTATGAAAAGAGCACGGATCTTTTGTTCCGAACAAGTCCCCCGAGCCCGGGAAGGGCTCATAATGACCCATTTCTTCAAACAATTTAGAGGATCCACCATTGTACCGGAGTGTGTGGGTTTTACCTTCCAGACAGATTACTCCAATAGTGTCAATACACGTTTTTCATCTTTAATAGGATTTACCTGGGAAATTCGCATGCTGGATTAAACGATTAAGTGAACGACTGAAATATAAATTTTATGATTTAATTGTATGTATGGAAGCGAAGCATGGAACTGGCAAAAGAAGGATGAAAGTAGAATAAATGCAGTCGAAATGAGATCTCTTAGAAGAATGTGTGGATACTCTGTGTATGATAGAGTGCCGAGTGAAAATATAATAAGTGAATGCGGTGCGAATGATGGTGTCATGAACAAAATAATGAAAGGATCATTAAGATGGTTTGGACATATTGAAAGAATGAATGAAGAAAGAATGGTAAATAAATTATATGTTAATGATGTAAATGGAACCAGAATTAGAGGAAGACCGAGGAAAACGTGGCACGATCAAATAAATCAAATATTGAATGTCGGCCATGTGAGGAGTCAGAGAAAACGACGCGCGTGCATGACACGATATATGAATGTTGAGGAAGCGAGAGAAATATGTCAGGAAAGAAAAGTGTGGCAGTCCATTCTTTCTGCCTACCACTTCGGGGAGACGGCGTGATGGTTAGTTAGTTAGTTAGTTAGTTAGTTAGTTGATTTAATTGTATCTCAATAGAGACGAAGATGCAAATTGGAAACTGAATATGGTTGATCAAGGTGTTTACAGGACTTATGACCTGTCATTGGTTGGGTTAAGTGCACACTTTATGTAATTACAACATTCCCCATTCCACCTTTCTTATGACCATGTCTGAAAATTTTTTGTATGTTGTATTTATGTTGAAGTCCAACACTAGAATTCACATGTCAGTTTCAATGCGCCATCAATGAAATTTTTGATTATATATGTTAATCTCTAAGATTAATCTATATAATCTATAAATTTTAATTTGTTTTTCACTTTAGGTTAACATTAATAATAAAATGCAGTATGTACAATCGAATTCGGTTATACGATCACGGAAATAGCGAATCTCAGATGTAACGTGGAAACAATTCGTTAACATTTTACTTTATGATTTTCTCTGTACTTACGTTTATTCACTTTTATAATGAGCTACTTCTCTCTAATTGTGTATTTTTGTTTGAATAGGAACATTGTGTATTATGTGACCACTCCAGAAGGATGTTTGCAAGCATTTAAAAATACTTATTCTCTGATATAAAGAGTAGTACGTGCATGACGCGATGTATGAATGTTGGAAAGTATTTCTAGAAAGATCAGTGTGGCTGTCCAATATCTTTGTCTACTACTTCGGGGATACGTTTTGATTATTAATATGTATGAAAAAACGATAGTTTTAAAGGAGTTTTATTATAGTGTTTATGTATGACATGTTTCGCCCTTCTAAGGTATTATCAAATGTGTTAAACATTTGATAATACCCTCCTAATGCATTATCAAATGTTTAACACATTTGATAATACCTTAGAAGGGCGAAACATGTCATACATAAACACTATAATAAAACTCCTTGAAAACTATAGTTTTTTCATACACGTTAATAATTTAATATGGAGTTTTACATCATTGTTCAATAAACAATAAATAAAACGTTGTGATCGTTAGTAAGTTAATAAATTAGTTTTATTATAACATAAGTTAAATAATTTATGTTTTATGTTCGCTTTCATTTTATAATTCACATATTAATAACTTTTTAAAAAGCATTATTTTTTTATAAATACTCGTACTTAATTACTTTTCATGAATATATTTCGGTTAGAATTATTTTTCAAAAACATAAAGATTTTTAAATTAAAGCATATCAAAGAAACATAAGTTTGATGACGCGAACCAATTTTGCTGGAAAAAACAATCTACAACAATTTATTTTAAATTTTTTAATACGTTTATAGAAAGCTTAGGCATTAACACTGTGGAAATCCATAGTAATACACTTAGAAAATTGAAAATAACTTTGTATATAATCCACAAAATATTAAAAAACACGAGATGTTTCGGAGGATACCTCCGAAATAGAATTATAATAGAACAGAATTTTCGTAAATTTTATGTGAACATTCCATCTTTTCAGGTTTATGGGTGTACGAGTATATGTAATTTGTATTTTGTTGCCTAGTAAATTCCTTCATACTTTACAAGACGTAGTTATTGACACTCCTCTCCGACGCTCATTCCGCTCGAATACCTTTGGAAAACGATTCCGTGGGCATTGAACAGGAATGAACCATTCATATCGATGACTTCAGTGCGTTAGAAAGCAACTCTGATTTTTCGCTACTTGTTAAATACGGCAACCCACAAAATTACGCTTTTAATATCTGTTATATTTATTTAATATCACTGATGAAGTGCTTGTGTGTCCGAAACATGTTTGGTTTTAAATTTTTATTTTTTAATAAAGTGTATTGTATACTAAGTATGTTTTTAAAAAAAGAAACATTAAACATCCGCAACACAACGTTATGGCGAATAAAGAAACAAATACGTTTTTAATTTGGCATTAAGAAAATTCACATTAAATTAAAACAATATAATATAGTACAATAATAAAAAAATTTCTCTCCCCGAGTATGTCATTATTAGGTGAATTATGTCATTCCCATAAAATATTTGAAAAACTTCTAGAAAACAGGCGTTCTCATTCGTACCAATTATTTAATATAGATTTTTACATCATTGTTTAAGAAGCAATAAATAATAAATAATTATTTTACTGAAATCTCTTGATTGAAGACGAAGACGAAGAATTTCCACTTTGGTACAATGTACATTACACTAACTTAAATTTTTTTAATTAAAAAATAAATAAAAAATAAAAAAACAGAAGCCCTTTGAAAAAAGAACCATTAAAGACAAGAGTTGTAGAAATTCTTGAAATATTAAATATTAAATTTTTATTAACTTTAACTAACTAACTAACTAACCATCACGCCGTCTCCCCGAAGGGGTAGGCAGAAAGAATGGACTGCCACACCTTTCTTTCCTGACATATTTCTCTCGCTTCCTCAACATTCATACATCGTGTCATGCACGCGTCGATTTCTCTGACTCCTCACATGGCCGACATTCAATATTTGATTTATTTGATCGTGCCACGTTTTCCTTGGTCTTTCTCTATTTCTGGTACCATTTACATCATTAACATATAATTTTTACCATTCTTTCTTCATTCATTCTTTCCATATGTCCAAACCATCTTAATGATCCTTTCATTATTTTGTTCATGACACCATCATTCGCACCGCATTCACTTCTTATATTTTCATTCGACACCTATCATACACAGAATATCCACACATTCGTCTAAGAGATCTCATTTCTACTGCATTTATTCTACTTTCATCCTTCCTTTGCCAGTTCCATGCTTCGCTTCCATACATAAGGGTCGGTAGAAGAACACCATTGTGCACTGGCATTCTAGCTTTTTTTTTTTTTTAAATTACAAAATACCATTCAAAGTGAGTTACTGTGATGCCCGTTGAAGCAATCGATATTATGTTTGGTGTCTTTTCTTGGGTATTTCAAAAAGTGTAAAACGGGTACTCCACCGGTGTACTTGAACTGTTGAGCCGGGATCTGCTTTATGCGCTCCCGTTCCGACACAAAGAGGATTTTGTGGAAATCGCTATATAATAACACAAAACGTGCGTGCACAGTGAACAGGTCCGTTTTACATCATACGAGTACCCGAATCTTACCCAAAAAAAGAACGTTCCAAAATCACTTGATATCATACTCCGAATTTTTAATTTATTAATTCTTATATCATTTTTTACATTAAACACAAAACTAAAAAACTAATGAAAAAATCAAATGATTTAACTGAAATCTCGTAATGGAAGTTCATTTTAAGTTCATATAACGATGTTTTTTATAACTACTTCCACATTTGTCTTTGTTTCGACAGCGACCGGTTTCGCCAGGCGCGCTGGTATCGACAGACTGGTGACACTTTTGCAAGCCGAGTCCTATCAGAGGTGGTAAACATGATTCTATACAAAAATAATCTTAAAATATTAATGTAAAATTTACTGAATTTAAATATTGGTATTACAGATATTCAAGAAGATTCATGTTCAATACAACATTGTATTGAGTATGAATCTTCTTGGAAACTAAAGCAATCCGTATTGATGGAAAATATTTAAACCATCTATGTTTTGCTGATGACATCGTACTCGTGAGCAACACTCCGGGGGAACTAGCCGAAATACTAAAAGAACTAAACGATGTATCCAAATAGGTAGGTTTAAGTATGAACCTGGCAAAGACTATGGTGATGGGCACGGAAAGGCTTCAAATCAACGTGGATGGCAACAGAATCGAGAATGTCCAGGAATATAAATACCCGGGACACAATATTCGATTGGGCCGAGAAAACCAAACCGCAGGGCTCAAGAGAAGGTTGGACTAAGCTGGGCAACTTTAGACCTGAAAAGAAAAGTTTATGAAGCGTGTGTTCTACCAGTTACTACTTATGGCCTCAAAACTATAACATTGTCCAGAAAAAGTGCCGAGAAACTACGAATGACCCAAAGCTTAAGAGAAAGTCAGAAACGATACGGTGAGGGAAAAAACAAAGGTCTCTGATATCATAAATCAGGTAGCGATTCTAAAATGGCAATGGGCAGGTCACGTATCCAGAAGCTCAGACGAAAAACGGACAAGAAAACTGAAGACTTGGAGACCATGGACGGCAAAGAGAAGTACAGGGCGACCGCAACTACGGTGGCATGCGCATCGTGTCTATTTTAAATCGTATTCAAAATATTCTCGTAATTTTTCTTGACGACATCAGGTTTGCCTATTTTTATTATAATCAAAGCGTTCACTACCAAGAAACATCCACAAGCGGACTGCCGCACATACGAGTCCACTTGTGGTACTCGTATATATAACATATATAACACTCAACGCTTATCGACTTCCGAATGTTTCAGTAGCTTGCACAACTAGTAACATCCTTCACTTTTCCAATTATATTGAGGGGTTTGTTTACACGGTAAAAGGCACTAGCGAAAATCCACTTTCCGAAGTTTTCTTAACAATGCAAGCTTTGTTTAAGTCTCTTATACAAAATGTTTTAAGTTGTTAAGTTTTCTTAATGCAATTTATGTGATGGTTTATATTATATATACAATTTAAAAAGTAATATTGCATAATGGTGAATTTAAATAGAAAATTCCACAAAGCCAGTCATGTTGCTGTTTCGCCAGCTTTCATTAAATTTCGTGGCTATGTGATAGAATGTTTTATCGCTGTAATAAATTTTGAAGTTTTATTGCATTTCCTTGACATTTTTTACCCGTTTACGAGAAAATGTTGGAAAGATTAGATGGTAATGAGAGTGTTACGTTAGGGATATTGTCGTTACATGAAAAATAGGTTCCATGCGGAAATTCTTAAGGGCTTTAAAAATAAAATGCTTTTAAAATTTATTTCAAAGAGCTCCATATTTCAAATACTCCTTGGTGAGATTTAAAATTTTTGGGGATTTAAAGCCTTTTTTAAATCCACAAAATGTTTATGTTATTCCTCCCCTATGAATTATAGAAAGTCTTTTTAAAAAGTGGTTGTATCATTTTAGTTCATTATTTAAATAAGGAAACCTTATTTTTGTTTATCAAATAATGTTGTAAAAATCTATTTAAAACATTAAAATTTGGTGAAAACGCCCGTTTTCTAAAAGTAGTACTTATTTTTTATTTCCTGGTAAAAGTTAAATAAGTTATGGTACTTGTTACTGTTTAATTTGAAACACTGTTAAAATATAGCAGTTTTTAAACAACTTCTCCCCTAAAAGATGGCAGCGAGCTGCTGAAACCGGTTAAAACTAGAAAATAAGTTAAATTAAACTTTATATATCTACTTATGATTTATTCCATGGGCTGGAATAAAAAAAAAAGATTTCATAAGAAGCACTCACTTTATGGTTAGACATTTTAAACCTGTAGATATAAAATAATAAAATACTTTGCATTTAACCACGGTGTGGTTATTATAATTGATGCCAACTAGTTTCGCTTGGACTCAAGCTTCATCAGGGCAGTCAATATACTACCATGATGAAGCTTGGGTCCAAGCGACACTATAATAGTTAGCTTCAAATATAATAGATAATCCATTGTTTTGGCGGAAACACCTTGATATTTCAACATTATTAAATGTTTAAATAAATAAACTTTACAATAAATAAAATATACAACAGAAAGACTTAGTTTATATACAAAATTATTTGGAGGGGAAGAACTACACACAATATTGTAAACAATTATAATAAAATATGGAGAGAAAAAAACAGTAATTAGGTTCAACAATAATCTTAATATTGATGAGTCAACAAAATTAGGAGAATTAAACAGGGAAGCAAATAACATTAGTAGAAAAGTGGTTCGAAAAGTGAAAGACCATTATAATAATGGTGGACAAAAACGTATTTAGATAATAACCGAAGAGTCATACATAATTATCTTCAATTTTGATATTCAGGACAACATTTTTATTTATTTAAACATCAAATATAATAACCCCACAGTGGTTAATAACAAAGTGCTTTATTATTTTATATCTATAAGTTCAAAAGAATATGTTACATTATATTGAAACAAAATCTCAAATAAGCCTTTTTTAACAGTAATAAGGTAGGATTGATGGTTGAGGTATTAGTTTTGTAAAACTCCATTATTAATTTACAATAGTAAACACGATTGTTTAGTGGTTTTACTTGGATTTAATTTATATAAATTGTGAAAAATTTGTTTCGCCTTGCGAGGGCATTCTTAAACCGAACCTAATCGCCAAACAGTATGTCCTTATATATCTATCACTCGTCATTGGTTCTATGAAAAACCTTACAATTGTTTTAAATAACAACTCAAAAATTTGCATTATATACTTTTTCCGCCACCCTTAAGATTTCTAAATTCAATATAAGGACACACTGTTTGGCGATTAGGTTCAGTTTGAGAATGTCCTCGCAAGGCCAAACAAATTTGTCACAATTTATATCATTTATATAAATTAAATCCAATTAAATCCACTAAACAATTGTGTTTATTATTATAAATTAAAAAAGGTAGGAAATTGATGTTAAAAATAATAGATTTGTTTTCTTTAAAGATACGTGTAATCTGAATGTACCCGTTAGTGGAGATTACTATTATAATTACTAACTTTATAATTTACTTACTAACCTCTATCATTTCTTTTGTATTCAGTGGATTATTTAATGACTTGTCATTACTGAAATTAGCAATGTGTAATTTTACAAATGGTCGTAATAACACTGCGTGCAAACTAAAACCAATTGCGGCAACCGCGATGTGGTGCATTTATTGTTATATAGTGGGCGATTACGCAAATAGTCCTTGCATGATGCCACTGCTTATGGACGCCGCCAAATGTATTCAAATGGGATTCATAACCATTTAGAATGTACATTTCATTGCAAAGCTTTTAAAGTGATTGATTTATTAATGGAAACATTAATCATACGACTTATGCATGTCAATTTGTGAATCATAATAATAACGTTTCGCCTTTCTAATGCATTATCGAATGTTTTCATTCGTAATACGAGATTTACATAATTTATCAATAAAATATATAATAAAAATTAAATAAAACGATGTTTTTTAACTACTTCCACTTTTGTCTTCATTTAGACAGCGACCGGTTTCGCCAGGCTCGCTGGCATCGACAGACTGGTGATGCCAGGGAGCCTGGCGAAACCGGTCGCTGTCTAAATAATGACAAAAGTGGAAGTATTTAGTAAAAAAACATCGTTTTATTTAATTATTATTTAAAATGAACTTCCATCAAGAGATTTCAGTAAAATCATTTGATTATAATAAAATTTTAATTACAAATATACATGTATGTATGTAACTAACCAACTAACCATCACGCCGTCTCTTCGAAGGGAAAGGCAGAAAAAATGGACTGCCACACTTTTATCTCTGACATACTTCTCACGCTTCCTCAACATGAATATTGAGGAAGCGCGTTGATTTCTCCGACTTCTCACTTGGCCGACATTCAATATTTGATTTATTTGATCGTGCAACGTTTTCGTTGGTACATCTTCTATTTCATAAATTTCTCCTATAAAATTACAACTCTGATTATGCCAATCACAAAACTCCAGAAACGTAAGTCCCGCATGGACGAGGGAAGGGCCTAGGGATTGATAGAGCGAAGCTGACAAAAGGCGACGTCCGCCTATAACAGCTTCGGGAAAGCGGTGGGACTCCTCTAAGTCCCTGTGAAAATTTAAAAAAAAGCTCTGATTTTGATTTACAGTGAACGAATAGAAAATCTCGTAAAAAGTGAGCCATTCGTGGGGTACTAACCTCAAATTAGTTATTAGATGCTGAAAAAAAGAAAGCAAAGGGCGAGTATTTATTATAGTTATGAAATAAATCTCTCCTGTAAAATAACAACTAACTAACTAACCATCACGCCGTATCTACGAATGGGTAGGCAGAAAGAATAGATTCCGTCACATTTATTTCCCGATGTACTTCTTTAATAATATAAAAATACTAAAACAGCTTGGAGCTGCAAAAAAATACAGATGAAAGTAGGATAAATACCGTAGAAATGAGATCACTGAGAAGAATCTGCAGGAAAATGATATACGAGTATGATAGAATACCGAACGATGAAATAAGGAAGAAATGTAAGGCAGATGATTGCATCATAAGTAAAATTAAAAAAGGATCCCTTAGATGGTTTGGACATTATGGAACGAATGAATAAGAGAAGAATGGTTAATGTGTTATACACAAGCATTGTAAGTTAAAAGAGAAGTCGTGGAAGACCAAGGAAAGCATGGCATAACCAAATTAATCAAATACTGAAAGGCGGCTACATTCGAAGTGGACCCGCATCCGAAGTGTGGAGGAGCTGTTCTGAGCGGTGCAGGACAGGGACAGGTTCGCCGAGGTGATCGCCAACGTTGGGAGGACCCGACAGGGTACTTGAAGAAGAAGAAGATTTAATAAAAAGTTTTGCGCTATTGTTAGAGAAACGTTAAATAAAAATAATAGAACACTAGAATCGAAATATTTATTAACTTGAATATGAAGTTTGCCAAAAAACTGGGTAATTTTTTTCTTGGCAAATATACTGATGTTTTATTGTCTGGTTCCTACATTTAGGACTTTGATTCATATTTCAATTAGTTGTTCGCTACCTGTTTAAAGGTCTAATACGCGGCATTTGTCATTGTCGCCAGACAATGTTCGGGAGATTTATACCAGTTACAACTCACGTCCGTCGCTACTCAATGTTATGTATACTATACTTGTATATAAAGTTATTACCTACATTTTACTCACTATTACAGTAACACACAATGGCCTAACCGACCGGTATATTTTTGGAAGGGTTTATTACATATTAGTAGGCAGTTATCTATTCTGACAGTTCCAATAACCTTCATATTTATACAGTTAACATGCATGTCTATTGATTATTCCGACACATAGAATTTGATTCTTTTTGTTATCAAATTTCTTTGAAATATTCCAACGCTAAAGCGATTTTATTTATAATTTGTTTACATTAAGCAATCTGTTTATGTATAATAGAATATGATACTTTGCACTTTTTTCTACTTCTAAGACCTTCTTTTATTTCTCATTTCCTCATACTATTATTTTTCTAAAGTTTAACTCCATTTGTTTATACATATGTTATAAGTATTGTATATTTTGTGAAACGTTTGGTATTTATAAAGTAAATATAATTTATTTTAAATATAACTAACTAACTAACGCATGCACGCGCGTCGATTTCTCTGACTCCTCATATGGCCGACATTCAATATTTGATTTATTTGATCGTGCCACGTTTTCCTCGGTCTTCCTCTATTTCTGGTTCCATTTACATCATTAACATATATTTTTTTTACCATTCTTTCTTCATTCATTCTTTCCATATGTCCAAATGATCCTTTCATTATTTTGTTCATGATAATAATAATAATAATAATTAGGCTAATTTGTATAGCGCCGTTTTCGTGAATAGCTCACCTCAAGGGCGCTTGACACCATCATTCGCACCGCATTCACTTCTTATATTTTCATTCGACACTCTATCATACACAGAGTATCACACATTCGTCTAAGAGATCTCATTTCTACTGCATTTATTCTACTTTCGTCCTTCTTTTGCCAGTTCCATGCTTCGCTTCCATACATATTTTAAATATATTTTTATTGTTATTTATCGTGCCTATTCTGTAATACATGTGACAATATTTAAAAATGTAATGTTTAAAAAAAATCTTTTTTATTTTGATTTATAGTAATTTAATTTTTGCTATCGCGTATAATATTTTATTTAATAAGCAATTGGGAAAATTATAAGCACTCGTAAAAAATAGTTAAAAACTGCATAATAAATTATTTTATTATTATGTTGTTTGGAATAACAATGAAATAAAACAATGTATTTTTTTAAGAACTTCTTCCACTTTTCGGTTTATTTCTATGGTCATGCCAGCTGCCTAGTCTGTTGACGTCAGCGAGCCTGAAGCCAAAAACAAAAGTGTAAGTAGTTCTCAAAAAAATCGTTATATTTAATTATTATTTGTAGAATAATTATTTATTTATGATTTGAATTATTAATCATAGAAGTTGCCGAAAAAAAAAATCGACAGATATATACTCGCCTGAACACGATATATGATAGAACTCCGAATCACAAAATAAGGAAAAAATATAAGGTAGATGATTGAATCATACGTAAAAATAAAAAAAAAGCATCACTGAGATGGTTTGGACGTATGGAATAAATGTTTGAGAGAAAAATGATTAAAATATTGTAAACAAGTAGTTTGAGTGGAAAGAGAAGCCGCATAAAACCAAGAAAAGCATGGATTAACCAAATTAATTATATACTAAAAGGCGGACACGTTCGAAGTCGGAATAATCGATGAACGTGCATATTACGATGTATAAATGTAGAGAAATCTCGAGGGGTGTGTCAGGACAGAGCAGTGTAGCGCTCCATCCTCTTTGCCTACCCCTCTGGTCGAAACAGCGTGTTGGTTTGTAAGTTAGTTAATTATCTCAGAAGTTTATAAAAAGTAAACTTTCTTCATATGATTATAAAACCCAAAGTTTTGAAATTGGCAGTTTAAAAATATATATATATACTTTGGTAACACGCGATTTTTTAAGAAATTTCAAATAAAAAATGGTGAAATAAAAAGGGCGGTGCTAACCCGTCCCTCGCCAGGACGGCGCCGTCCTAATGGTGAGAATACTGGCAAAGCTTCCTTTCTTCGGAAAATACCCATTTTTAAGTAACTTACTGCTCTCACGGATGTTTATTTAATAAATTCGGTCCGCAGTTGCGTCCAGCTTTTTTACTTTAATATTTTTCTTTCTCAAAAAATCTAAAATGGCACTGCATAATGGTGTTCTTGTACCGACCTTTATATGAGGAAGTTAAGCATGAAACCGACAAAGAAAGATGAGAGTAGAATAAATCCAGTAGAAATGAGATTTTATTTTTATAATATAAAATATCTCTGATGGTTTTTATACAATATAAATGCAAGAAGAATATAAATTCAAATAAATGCTTTAAAGCAAAAATATATAACGCTATTCTTCTGAAAAGCTTTGACCAAGGAAAGGACTGAAATATTTCTCTCAAGACCTTCAGATTATATTCAATCTTCCAATTTCTGTAATCTGGATTTGCCCTCCAGATTAGCAATCTAGATTTGCAATCGGAATTGCTATTGAGAAAATAAATGTTTATAATAATTACTATACACTTTGGAAATTTAAAATAACGTTGTTTATAATCCACAAAATATTTAAAAAATCGCGACATGTTTCGGAGGTGTAAATATATTTATAATAAAAATTAAATAAATAAAGACTTATAAAAAACGAACAAACTAAATAAATTAATGAATAAACTTTGTTTTTTGTATTACAATTGTATTTTATTTTACGCGACAGCTGTTTCTTCAACCAATGTTGACATTATCAGGTATCAATAATATATCAATCAGGTATCATAGTATTTCGGGCTAAACAATGGACTATTAAAATTGGAAAAAATAACCTGGACTAATTGCTATAACTACTTAAAATTATTTTATATCATTAAGAAATAATAAATAATAATAATTAAATGATAACATAAAATTGTAATTTGGAAAAAACATACATTTAAAAAAACATATTTTATATAGTGTAGATAGATAAATGATTAATTTGAATATGATTGGGAATGGGAGCTTGGGAAACAACGTTGTTTTCAATTAACAAAGTGTATTACTATGGAATTCCATAGTGTTAATATAATGCCTTAGCTTTCAATATATGATTACTATGCTAATTGCACATTTGGACAACTCAAAAAGTAATAATACTACAAGCGATGGTTATGGATTTATGTAGAATCAGAATTTGAAAAATGTCAACAGAAGATAATAACGCGGAAACAAGTCCTTAATAAATCAACATTATCGCTACTTTTAATGACTGCGCGCCTCTGCGTTGGTCCAGGATGAGATGTAAACACAAAAGTAAAAACGAATATTTCATTAAAAGTCGTGAGAGGAGTGACAAAGGGAGGTTGGGACTGATTCTTTATTTAATACTGATGTAGCTCTTGTGAAATTCACACTCTATTCAATGCGCTAGCGGAATAGCTAACGCTCTCATTAAATATGTACTTAAAGGAAACGAAAGACGCTGCATAATAACAAAAAAATAAAACCCCAGTTTATGTTAAAGATAAAATAAAACAGTAGTGAAAAATAAATTTGTGTTCTTATCTCTCTCCTATCGGGGGTTGGACAACATCATGGATGTTTCTCCCCTTGATACAGTAGCTCTAAATAGGGATGTTGTGCTGAAACTGAACCATTCTCGGAAGTTTTCTAGTTAGGATTTTCTTCTTCTTCCGACACTTTGTTTTCCGTTAATTCTATCTTATCTTATTATAAGATAGTGTTGTAGAAGAATCTGGAATATTGATAAGACGTAGTTCACAGCAATTAAACATGTCAAAAACAACCACATGGTGAATTTAAAAAAGAATTAAATTCTTAAATTTATTTTTTTCTTTTTTATATACTTTGTATATACAACATTAACATTAAAAAAATTAAAATCACATAGACATGTTTCGGACAACCACTAATTTTTCAGTGATACATATTTAACATATTATAAAATTGTTTACATGATGTGACAGATGTTCTAAGGATTTATTCTCTCTAAGACTAGATAATCTTAAAGACTCTTAAAGCTTTAATCTTAATCTCTTTATCTTAAAGACTCTTAAAGCCTATAAAATTCAATTGACTCAAGAGTTGAGGCCACTTGATCAATTCAAACGTTGTAATTTTGTTCAGTTTATACTGCAAAAAAACCTATAAAAAAAAAAACTTCTTCAACGATGAGGCATATTTTCATCTCAATGGCTCCAAAAATGATACTGTTGCATGGCCACCAAGATCACATAATTTAATACCTTATTTATTTCTATGATTCTATGTAAAAGGACAAGTCTACAGCTATAAATCACAGACAATTGATGAATTCAAACTACATATTAATCGCGTTATTAGCGAAATTCAGCCTTATTTGTGTGAAAAAGCCATTGAAATTTTTGATAAAAGAATAACCACCCTATAGTACATTAAGAGGTTGGTCACTTACATAAAATTATTTTAACAAATAATTTCATAAATGTGACATGAAAATTAAATTTGACAATAAACTGTGTAAGTATCGTTTAACTTTTTACGTGTGAACATGAGTGAATATTATATATGTAAAGAGAACAAAAAATATATATTTTTTTACGTCAGTTTACTTTTTTTACTTTACTTAGACAGCCGTTGTCGTCCACTGCTGGACATAGGCCTCCTCCACACTTCTCCACGTATCCCTGTCTTGTGCCTTTTGCATCCAATCACTAGCAATTCTTCCAATGTCATTAGACCATTGTGTGGGGGGTCTCCCTCTGTTTCGTTTGTCTTCGCGGGGTCTCCACTCTACCACCCTTCTGGTCCATCTATAGTCTACCAATCTGGCAACATGTCCCGCAAATGGCCATTTAAGCTTCGCTACCCTTGCGACGACATCTGTTACTCCCGACCTTCTACGTATTTCTGTGTTTCTTATCCGGTCCGAGAGTCTTACGTGTAGCATGGCTCTTTCGTGTTTCCTCTGTGCTACACGGAGTCTCCTTATGGTCGACTTGGTGAGGGTTAGCGTTTCTGCTCCCTATGTCAGTATCGGAATTACGCATTAATCATACATTTTGCGTTTCAGACACTGGGGAATCTTACTATTAAAGAACTTCTTCTTCCTCATCGTCAGTTTAATGAATAATAATTAATTTATTTCACATAATCTAATGATTTTACTAAAATCTCTTGTTGACTGATAAAAAATTTACTAGTTCTGACTAAAAATAAAGACGCAAATGAAAGCAGTTTTTTAAATATTGTTTTATCTAATTATTTTTTATGATTTCACAGTTGTATTTTCAATTGTTATTTTAGAAAACCCTTCACATTAAGTTTTTAATTAAATTACGTAATCACACGTGCACTTTGTTATAATCGCTGTAATCTGAATAACGTTCACTTATGTGAAACGTGTGCATTTGTCAGCAATGAAAACCTTTCATTGTTCTATTTGCATTGATGGAAATTCTCGAAACTTCCATAATGCCAGCGGGAATATTAAACCGCTTCCATACTATAAGCGCTTCCGAAACTATTATAATAGTGACTCAATCAGCTTATCATGGTAGAATTTAGTGCGCTGTATTTCAAAACATTGGAAAATCCTTTATTCGTGTATACGTAAAAGCTGAATATTTCAAACTTCCCAACATTTATGGAATTACGAGGTTGTTGATAAATACGTTGCTTTCAACTAATTGTACTTTCATAATTGAATAGAATTAGAAATCAAACTAATTAACTAGGGGGTAGGCAGTAAGAATGTACTGTCACACTTTTCATTCCTGACATATTTCTCTCGATTCCTTAACATTCATAAATCGTGTCTGACTCCTCACGTGGCCGACATTCAATATTTGGTTTATTTGATCGTGCCACGTTTTCCTCGGTCTTCCTCTATTTCTAGTTCCATTTACATCGTCAACATATTCTTTTTTTACCATTCATTCTTTCCATGTGTCCAAACAACCTTAATGTTCCTTTCATGTTTTTGTTTATAACACTTTCATTCGTAACGCATTCGCTTATTATATTTTCTTTCGACACTATCATACACAGTTTTTCTACATATTCGTCTAAGAGGTTTCATTTCTACAGTATTTATTCTAATTTCATCTTTCTTTGCCAGTTCTATTTTTTACTTCCAGACATAAGGGTCGGTACAAGAACACCATTGGCACGGCATTGGCACCATTTATCTCTTGTATATATTCATAGATTTATAGATATATAGAGGTAAACCTATCTTTTTAAAATACCGCATTAAATATAAACAATAATTATCTGATTGCTAGTGGGAGACGCGTCCCGTGACTAAAAACATTGTCAAAGCGCCCTTGAGGTGAGTTATTCACGAAAACGGCGCTACACAAACTAGCCTCATTATTATTATTATTATTATGAATGAATTAAAGAAGGCAATTTGTTTCTGATATAGATATCATGCATTCGGTATTCAGATTGTACTATTGTACATAGGATCCTGCTTATGAAAATTAACTAATCGTATGAAATATATAATAAATACTAGTATCAAACTGCGGAAATGAAAGTACAGACGAAATAGCTATACGCAGAGGTGGACAGGAATAACAAGAGTTCAGAACCTGTTCCAAGTGGCGCAGGATAGAAATGCCTTTGCTGCAGTGATCGCCAACGTTGGGTGGACCTGACACGGCACCGGAAGAAGAAGAAGAATGAAATATAATTCAGGATAGTATGGAAAAAAACAGTTTATGTACTATACATTTTATTAAATTTAAGTGCTCGAGTGTTCGTGCTACGAACATGTATTATTCAGATACGAAAATAGCGTAGAATCAAGGCAGGGGTGTGTTTCCCATGCAGAAGTCACCGAAGCTCGTCTCTATTATTGACGGCCGCCCTGGCTGAAGCATAGCGTGTTGTATCATAAATGCAGACACGAGTAAATTGAAGTGTCCAGAATTATCGAACCAGAAGGTATGTATCCATATGTAAACCGGTTATTGGAATATTGATGAAGTCATAGAATGCTTCACTTCCTTCATCACATGGCAGAATATGGGCCTAGAGTTTTTTGCAGGACCGAACTGGCATACATATTTCCTTAACCAAAAACAAAACAAAACTGTCACGTCATTTCTCCAGAAGGGTGAGCAGAGAGAATAGATCGACACCAGTGGCGGTACTCCCATAGAAGCCCAGAAGCCCGGTTTGCGTAAGAAATTTTGAATCAAAACCCCCAAATCTATGTAATCATGCCCCCAAATAGATTAATTCCTTCTGAAACTTACCGAACCCAAACACCTCCAGCCACCACAAGCGCCCAAAATCGATCCTCCTTCAGAGGAACACTCCAGGCCACACATATCATGCCCCCGCATAAACCAACAACCCACCAAATCACCTTCCAACAATGTTCCCATCAGACGTAAGAGGAATAGCCACGAGAGCTGAACCTCTGTAAGCCAGAAGAGATTTTGATTCAAAATTTCTTACGCAAGCCGGGTTTCTGGGCTTCTATGAGAGTACCGCCACTGATGGACACACTACATTATTCTCACACACTTCTCTGTTTCTTGGAGGGAATGGTCGAGGGATCGATTGGCAGAGGACGACCTCGCCAAGAGTAGGTAGACCAGATTTACCGAGATATGGGCTGCACCTCTTATGCGGAGTTGAAGAGAGTTGCCGAGGATCGAGCGGAGTGGAAGAGAAGATGAAGACGACCTTCGTGGCAGAGTGGTTACGAGCTCTGACTTCCATGTTGAAGGTCCTGGGTTCGATTCCCGGCGATGGCAGTGTGATTGTTACACTGTCTTTGGTCTGGTGTAGAATTCACGTGACAATAAAATGGCGATAGATTGGCTACCTATCACATGTCACGAGAATCAATATAATAGCTAAAAAATAAAAATTGTACACAGTAATTGGGTCCAAACGACCTGTTGTGTACATAAAAAAAAAAAAAAAAAAAAAAAAAAGATGCGTCGCCTTGCTGCAGACCAATCGCTAGATTGAGACCGGAGAGAGAGACTTCTCTAACTTCCTCTACATTTATACAGCGAGTCATACATGTCGATTCTTCTAACTCAATACGATCTTTAAAATTTTGATTAATTTGGTCAAAACAAAAAAAATCACAATGAACAACGCCAAAGTGTTAACCTATTACTTTCTACACTAGTGTCATATATAATAATAGCATTGATAATTTATAGAGCGCCATTTTTATGAATTGCTCATCTCAAGGGCGCTGTAGAAAATGGTCCTTTTTATGAACTAGTTAAAATAAACATATTTAGTATGAGGGCTGCACCTGACGCAGCCGATTAACCCTACCTATCAGGAAAGGATAATTTAAAAAGGTGCGTTTTGAGTCTCGATCTAAACTTATTCTCGATGCACTAGAGGTCTGCTGGACGATTGTTCTAGGCTGGAGGGCCGGCTACCGCAAAAGCTAGATCGCCAAAGTTTCTGCATGGACAGCGTTTTGGCACAGTCAATCTACCGATCGCGGAAGATTTAGACTGTCCTCGCATTCAGGTTCTCGTTGATGCAGATATTAGATGTATAAGCTGGTGATATTCCATGCAACGCCTTAAAGTTAAAGATAGTTAGTTAGTTAAACG
This sequence comes from Lepidostoma basale, assembly GCA_022606425.2. Classification (NCBI taxonomy): domain Eukaryota; kingdom Metazoa; phylum Arthropoda; class Insecta; order Trichoptera; family Lepidostomatidae; genus Lepidostoma; species Lepidostoma basale. The sequence goes on along the minus strand of JAHDVF020001219.1, from coordinate 265,068 downwards.
AAACTCAATTTCCATAATGCGCAAGTACTAATATATAACCATTAGAATCCACCCGAAATAAGTATATAGCATAGTCTGAAATTCTGGATCTTTTAATTGTTTCGAGTGAAAAAGATATTCCGCTGTGAGCGCTCTCGAATGCGACTCTGGGGGCGGATGAAAGGGAAGAGCGCCCCTTTGTCCACTGCCCGGCAGCCCACATAACTCGCCGCAAAGAATACTCGCAATTTTACAGCGAACCAGCTAATATACTTTGAAACATATTTATTTTTCGATAAGCGAACATTAAAAATAACAGTATTTTTTTAATGAGGCTTTACATTTTTATATAATATTAAATTCAAAGGAATATAGCCCTTCATTTTTTTTTAGTAATTACAAAAAACAATGGAGATCTTACAGCCTGGTTTCATATCAATTAAGGTGTCAAAAAGGATTGCGTAATGGCCCCGTGGTTATTTAATCTATATATGGACAAGCGTATGAAAGAGCTGAAAGGGTTGGATGTAGGTGCCAAAATGAGCGGAGTGCCAGTACGACGCTGTCCTACTTGCAGGCAACCAGCATGAACTACAAGTCCTGGTGAATAGTACTCGTATGTATGAGGTATGCATGCGAAATGATCTGATGATGAATGTGAATAAGTCCACGGTAATGATTTTTGAAACAGAAGAAATCATGACAGTCTGCAACATTAGCGTGAATGGTGAAAATTTGGAGCAAGTAGATGACTTCGTGTATTTAGGTAGTATGTTTACAAAAGATGAGCGAGTGGAGAGGGATATTGAAAGAAAGGTTGGGGCAGGCAACAAATTGAGTGGTGCACTTAAAGTTGTGGTCGCAAACAAATACCTATCCAAAAAATCTAAAATAGCAGTGCACAATGGTGTTCTTCTACCGACCCTTAAGTATGAAAGCGAGCATGGAACTGGCGAATGAAGGATGAAAGTAGAATAAATGCAGTAAAAATGAAATCTCTTAGACGAAAACGTGGCACGATCAAATACATCAAATATTGAATGTCGGCCACGTGAGGAGTCAGAGAAATCGACGCACGTGCATGACACGATGTATGAATGTTGAGGAACCAAGAGAAATATGTCAAGAAAGAAAAGTGTGGCAGTCCATATTTTCTGCCTACCTTTGAACCTTATTGAAGGTTATTTAAGTATATGTTAACATTGTGAATGGATTGTAGAGAACGAGAAAAACGCGACATAACCATGTTAATCAAATTTGATAGGTTGGCCATGTTACAAGTCGTAAAAATTTGTGTGCGTGTTTGACTCGTTGTATGAATGTAGAGAAACGAGAGAGGTGTGTTAGGATAGAGCTGTGTGATGGACCATTATCTCTGTTAACGAAATTTAAAAGGTCTACCATGTTAGAAGTCAGAAAATTTGATTTGCGCGTATGACTCGCTGTTTGAATGTAGAGAAACGAGAGAGTTATTTCAGGATAGAGCAGTGTGGCGGTCCATTATCTCTGCTTACCCATTTATTATTGTTAGAAAAACGAGGAATAATTTTCAACAAAACGTTTAGAGGTTTACACAGAAAATAATTATTATCATCATCATATTATATAAATTGTCATTCACAAGTATTAGTTATATTTCCGTCTTCTCCCCTAGCTCGACGACCCTTTATTTTGCCCTTAATGATTTGCCTTAAATACCCTTAAATTGCAACAGCTAGTACGTTTCTCCTCTAAGCACGTGACCCAGTTAGGACACTTTCCGGACCTTGATATCAGTCAGCAATTGTCTATGTATTCTTGCTCTTTGTAGCTCAACAATATCGCTAATCATATCGGTCCAGGGAATGCGTAGCATTTTATAACGTATCCACATCTCGAATGCGTCCAGCCTGTTCAAAGTGCTGATTTTGAGGGTCCATGAATCCACTCCTTACAAAAGCAGTGACCTAACATAACACTTAAATCATGGCGTAATACCGACACAAATTAAGCATTCTTTGTAAACTGATTGCAATAAAGTAAAAAATTCAAGAATATGCATTGAACATAGAAGGTTTCCCACCACATACCCGAGGCTGTTATAGGGCGCAGCGCCGCCCTTGCCAGCCTCGCTCATGAACTTCCTAGGCCAGTTCTCATTCATTTGAGACTTACATTTAATACCCCGTCCATTAGGGATGCCAGGCCGCATTTAATCTAATATTTTTCCCTTTTATGTCCCGTACTAACGCATGAAAAAGAATTGTATTTAATTTTAGATAAACTTAGGGCGTTAACACTGTAGAATCCCATGATGACGAATTTTTATTAATTAAAACACTGTTTTATCCACTTTTGAGTTAATTATTAGTAATAACGATATTAACTTACCAAAATTATTACAAACTGAAAGAACTTAGAAACATATATAACATGTGTTAGTTAACTTGGCTAGTACTAGGGAGATTACAATAGACATATCAATGGGTTAAATTTTGAAAGAATTTTTAGATGGAATTATTGAGTTGAGGGTATTTTATTGCTCTAAGGGTATTGATTAAGTAAGTTGATTAAGACATTGACACAACTTGTATGGAGCAACCCATTGATAGGATTATTGTTATCTCCCTAGTACGAGTCAAGTTAACTAACACATGTTATATATAATTCTAGGTTCTTGCACTCAGTTTGAAATAATTTTGGTTAGTTTATATCGTTCTCCCGATGGTGAAGGTGTAAACCTTCGAAACGTATCGAAAAAAATAAACTCATAAGTGGAAAAAACAATGTTTTAATTCCTAAAAATTCGAACTGTATTTATTTACAATACATAATCGTGATGCTAGATGGAAGATGGTGGAAGACTTCACTTACCTGGGTTCGTCTATAACAAAAGAAAACGAAGATCACAAGGAAATCGAAAGAAGAATCACAATTGATAACATAACATTCTTCTCTCTACTACCAGCGCTCAAATCAAGAATCGTACACTGGAAAACCAAAATCACCCTGTATAAAACAATCATCCGAACAGTAGTGACCTATGGGTGTGAGGCGTGGACAATGACAGCGAAATCTGCAGAGCGACTGGATACTTTTGAGAGAAGGGTGCTGCGCAGAATTCTGGGGCCTGTGAATGACGGTGAAGGCTGGAGAGTGCGGCATAATGACGAGCTGTACAATATTTACAAAGCTCCCAGTCTCTCCACACAGGTCAGACTGAATAGACTGAGATGGGCCGGTCACATGCAGAGGATGCCGTCATCGCAAACCCCAAAAAGATTGCTGGAGTGGCACCCAGGTGGCAGAAGACCAATTGGACGACCAAGGCTGCGATGGGAGGATGAAGTTGAGAGAGATGGAGCAAGATTGTTAGGAGTGTCAGATTGGAGGGTCGAAGCGGAGGACAGGAGGAGTTGGAGGCGAAGAATACTGGAGGCTAAGGCTCGATATGGGCTGTAGGGCCATCGAAGAAGAAGAAGAATCGTGATGCTAACCGTGACACATTGAGTGAACTGATATTCTTGGTAGCAGAGTAGTGACAAAAACACTTATATGATTATTACATGAGGAAAACGGGACAGTCTGGAAGGGGAAGAGAGAAAATGTTCTATAAGTTCTATCTACCAAAAAGTTCTATTAGAAATGTTGCACGTATAGTTTCGATAATGACAGCTAGTCCGCACAACGAAATAGGGGGACGTCGCGACGCACACTCGTGGTGCGAGGTGTTTAGAGCGCTCTCCGGGAATTTATTTTGACGTTAAAAGCATTCAATTTACGGAAAGCACGAGTGACGTGTTTTCGTGAAAAATTTTGAAAGATTTTGAATGAAAAAGAAATTTAATTAAAATACTAACAATGTGGTCAGAATTCCCATTTTCTGAAATGTTGTGGTCAATTATTTCGTAAATCCTGCTTTGGAAATTATTTATTTTAAGACCACGGTTCAAGCAAACCCTTAAACTTAAATAATTTTAGAGTTATCGTATTTTAATGTACAGCAAAGATGGCGGTACATAATGGAGTTTTAGTGCCAATGCTTATGTATGGAAGTGAAGCATGGAGTTGGCAAAAAATAATGAAAGTAGGATAAATGCCGTAGAAATGAGATCACTGAGAATAATATGCAGGAAAACGATGAATTACAGAATGCTGAACGACGAAATATGGAATAAATGTAAGGTAGATGAGTGCATCATAAGTCCTATATCCAGCAATGAAGGGAAGAAGGCTAGCAAAGAAAAAGAAGAAGAAGAAGAAGACCCCTTGGGGAAGATGGCGTGATGGTTAGTTACTTAGTAAGATATTATAATTGTTATTCGACTCATTATATTGTATATTATATAAAAACTTACTACTTACTTAAACGAGCTCAAAAACACGTCTTTTCCCAAAAAAATATACGTGTGGTATAATTATTATAATAGTAAATAAACTAATAATAAATCAAGTTATTTGAAAAAAAATATGTGTGGTATAATTATTGATAATAGTCAATGAAATAAGAAAACTAACTAACTAACCATCACGCCGTCTCCCTGAAAGGGGTAGGCAGAAAGAATGGACTGCCACATTTCTTTCCTGACATATTTCTCTCGCTTCCCCAACATTCATACATCGTGTCATGCACGCGCGTCGATTTCTCTGACTCCTCACATGGCCGACATTTAATATTTGATTTATTTGATCGTGCCACGTTTTCCTTTATTTCTGGTTCCATTTACATCGTTAACATATAATTTTTTTACCATTCTTTCTTTCCATATGTCCAAACCATCTTAATGATCCTTTCATCATTTTGTTCATAACACCATCATTCGCACCGCATTCACTTCTTATATTTTCATTCGACACTCTATCATACACAGAGTATCCACACATTCGTCTAAGAGATCTCATTTCTACTGCATTTATTCTACTTTCATCCTTCTTTTGCCAGTTCCATGCTTCGCTTCCATACATAAGGGTCGGCACAAGAACACCATTGTGCACTGCCATTCTAGCTTTTTTGGATAGGTTTTTGTTTGCGATGACAACTTAAAGTGCACCATTCACTTTGTTGCCTGCCCCAATCGTTCTTTCAATATCCCTCTCCACTCGCCCATCTCTTGTAAACATACTACCTGAATACACGAACTCAACTACTTATATATTATAATATACTGTATATTATATTTTAGAATAATATTGCGAAAATTTCGTGTTTAATCCAACGCATTCCTATAATAACTCATTCAAATACATACCGTATAAAGCAGCTCACTCATCAATCTCAATTATTTGGACGTAATTGCGTTTCTCCCATTCCTGTATACACTCTCGCGTTTGTTATTCCGGTTCCCATACTGTTAGCTTAGCTCAGGGTAAAAATTAAATAGCAATTGATTTTATGTTTTTATTCGCCCAGTCGTATATGGACGCTGCCTGTTCTCCCACACCGGGCACGTTGACTTAAAAGTTTAAATCGGTCGTATCAGCTTTAGACAAGCTTATACACGTAGTCGCTAAAGTAGAAAATATTGATCATCCAATATTTGCTTTCACCGTCAGCATATTTTTTTTTTGGAATAATTAAGTCTGGCGAAAATACAAACACAGTTTTTTAACCTGATTATTTTTCTTTGAATTATATTATTTAAATAATTAACACCAAATAAGTGTTCTTGTGCCGACCCTTATGTCACGGAACTAGCAAAATAAGGATGAGAGTAGAATAAATGCAGTAGTAATGAGATCTCTTAGACGTATGTGTGTTAAATCTGATAATGTGTCAAATGCAAGTATAAGAAGTGAATGCTGTGCGAATGAAAGTGTTATGAACAAAATAATGAAAGGTTTGTTAAGTTGGTTTGGACACATGGAAAGAATGAGTGGAGAGAGAATGGTGAAGAACGTATATGTAAATGACGTGAACGGAGTTGAATATAAAGGAAGGCCGAGGAAAACGTGGCACGATCAAATCTTTCAAAAATTAAATGTCGGTCACGTGAAGAGTCGGAGAAATCGATGTGCGTATATGTCAAAATGTATGAATGTGGAGGAATCGAGAGAAGTATGTCAGGACAGAGCAGTGATGGTTAGTTAGTTAGTTGACACCAAATATTTAAAGTCAACTACCATAAAAAGTGATATATTAATCCAGTAGAAGATGGCAGTAAGTAACATCAATACTGGACGTCCCCCTGCCCGCTGGACCGACGATCTGAAGAGGATTGCTGGACATGGGTTGATGGGAGCGGCAATGGATAGGGGGCGGTGGCGGGCTTTGGGAGAGGCCTACATTCAGCAGTGGATGACAGACGGCCGATGATGATGATAAACATAAATACTGTTTACATGAGAACAAACATTTTGCTGTGAAATTAAAGAATTTTGAAAAAGATATTTTACACTTTTTACGACTAACTTCATTCATGCATCATTTAATGGTATGTTTTCGCAATTCGTAGGTTGGCAAGCGTTTGATATCCGGCCGTTATTTATCATTGATGGCTTACTTCATCATGTCGCGCTTCCGTCACAGTATGCACGCGCAGCTTTTAAATTTTACATTCTACTAAACGCGCTAAAAGAAGAATAACTTGAATACAAAAAAAATGCATTTTAAGAAATAGGATTTTTTCTTCTAAATATAGAGTAAATTTCTTAAGTGATTTGAATGAATACCAAAATTGTTGACGTTTCCAAAATAAATAAATATGTTTTTTGATGAATTCTCATTGTATACAATTAATGATGAATAGATTTGTAAGTCATTATGTTGATACATAAGAGAAAAAAATATCTTTGCGTATTTTTTCGTTATCAAATCTAATCAGTTTTTTTACTCAAAAGGCATTACAAACAACATATATTGAGAACAGATAAAATATTATATACAATACCAGGAACGCATTACAGATGGTTCGATATTAGGAAGACAAAATACTTTCTAAAGTCGAGAGTAATTGTCTTCTGAACGTACCTTCACTAATATGAAAGACGTCGATCTCCGCGGAGACCACGTTTAGCAGACTAATTGCTCTTCCGATCGGTTCTGGCGGCCGGTAGATAAAACAACCAGTGCTGTCGCTGTCGGAGATTTCTATTATGGACAAAAAGACCAACATCCTCCAGCACGGCCGAGTTCTCGAAATATACCCTGATTAATCTAAAGAAATGAGTTATGAGATGCCCTTCTATTCGATGCTGTAGAGAATTGGTTCCGACTATTCCAATAAAAATGTCGTGTGTTAAAGCCACGGATAACTACCATACTCCCTAGATGCCTGAGATTTTTTTTCTGAACCATGTAGCCTTTTTGCCGCGAATGGTGATGAAATGAAAGTTATACTATAAAATCTCCATGAGAAAATTTCTGGTCCGGCTAACTTGATTATGAAAATGTGACTGAACAAATTACATACTCCGTGCATAATTATCCGAACTGCAATAAGCGGCCGCAATCCATCATCCCGCGGGGGTGCGAAGCGCGAGGGGGCACAGCCGGGGCATATAATGTTATAAATAACTCTCAACTAATCTGACGTAATTTGTATTTTGCCTTGAAGATTACGCCAAAGAAGCGATCGCTTTAAACGAGCTCAAAAATACGTCTTTTCCCAAAAAAATATACGTGTGTTATAATTATTATAATAGTATTATAAATAAACTAATAATAAATCAAGTTATTTGAAAAAAAAGATGTGTGGTATAATTATTGATAATAGTCAATGAAATAAGAAAACTAACTAACTTACCATCACGCCGTCTCCCCGAAGGGGTAGGCAGAAAGAATGGACTGCCACACTTTTCTTTCCTGGCATATTTCTCTCGATTTCTCAACATTCATACATCGTGTCATGCACGCGCGTCGATTTCTCTGACTCCTCACATGGCCGACATTCAATATTAGATGTAATTGATCATGACACGTTTTCCTCAGTCTTCCTCTATTTCTGGTTCCATTTATATCATTAACATATAATTTTTTTTACCATTCTTTCTTCATTCATTCTTTCCATATGTTAAAACCATCTTCATCATTATTTTGTTCATGACACCATCATCATACACAGAGTATCCACACATTCGTCTAAGAGATCTCATTTCTACTGCATTTATTCTAATTGCATCCTTCTTTTGCCAGTTCCATGCTTCGCTTCCATACATAAGGGTCGGTAGAAGAACACCATTGTGCACTGCCATTCTAGCTTTTTTGGATAGGTTTTTGTTTGCGATGACAACTTTAAGTGCACCATTCACTTTGTTGCCTGCCCCAACCCTTCTTTCAACAATATTCTTCAAAAAAATATATACGTGTGGTATAATTATTAATAATAGTAAATAATAAAATAATACTATACAATCAAGTTATTTGAAAAATAAAGATATGTTTGGTATAATTATTGATAATAGTCAATGAAATAAGAATATTATACAAATTTAATTATTTGCCATAAAAGATAAGTGTGTAATGATAGTAAATAAAATATAAATACAAGTAAAGAATTTGCAAAAAAAATGCGTGTGGTACAATAAATAATTGATAATAATAAATACAATTAAAATATTATACAAATCAAATTGTTTGCCAAAAAAATGTTGTATAATTATTGAAAAAAAATTAATTAATTAAAAATTCCAGTTTATTGATTTCCCATAAAAAGATTAGTGTGGTATCATAAGTAAATAATATATTTGTTTAAATAATTTTATTTTATATCATTGTATTTTATATAATTTGTTTCAGATTTGTTTTGTGGACGTTGAACGATCGAAGTGAGCGCAGGAGATGCCTATTGGTGGCGATGAGGTTTGCAACCCATCAAGCGAAAAGAGAAGGATGGAGTGCCGCATCGGTTAAAGTGTGCCAGTCCATTCTTTCTGCGTACCCTTTCGAGGAGACGGCGTGATGGTTAGTTAGTTAGTATTATACAAAAATTCAAATCAAGTTATTTGCCAAAAAAGATAAGTGTGATATAACTACTGATAATAGTAAATAAAATAAAAATTCAAATCAAGTTATTTTCCAAAAAAGATAAGTGTGGTATGACTGTTGATAATAAATAATAAAATAAAGTGAGTTAGAGATCGAGTGTGAATAACCTCGGTGGATAATATTGATGCATAGGCTAACGTGGAAGGACACCTCGCCAACCCGTCTGGCAAGCGTGGCGTTGTAATGCCAACCACCCCCCGTATGACATGTCATACATGGAGAAGTATGGGGGAGGCCTATGTCCAGCAGTGGACGACAACGGCTGTTAAAGCTAACTAACTAACCATCACGCCGTCTCCCCGAAGGGGTAGGCAGAAAGAATGGACTTCCACACTTTTTTTTCCTGACATATTTCTCTCGCTTCCTCAACATTCATACATCATGTCATGCACGCGCGTCGATTTCTCTGACTCCTCACATGACCAACATTCATGTGAAGAATCAAGATTTTTTTACATATTTTTTTATAGTGAATTATTTAAACATGATAACATTTTTAATGTATCCTTATATCCACAATGACACCAACAATGTGTGGGAGTTTCTTAAAAATAGAACTAGAAAGTTGTAATTTAATCACACAATTTAACTGCTAAGCAAACATATTTAAGTATTAGACGAACTTGGGAACGTTGAAAATGTAAATTGAAAATGTGTGTTCCGAGTTAAGGTTCGTTCTCTGATTCTTTCTACTCGATCAATGTATACATTTGCAATCGTCACGGTTTGCTACTCGTTGTTTAGACACCGGCTTGAGTTTCACGCCATGTGTGCTCGGCCCAGACAAATACGATCTCGTTGGGCGCTAGTAGCAGTGCCAGTTAGGGATATCAGAGAGCTGGCAAGGATCGCCGTTTGCAGTGCCAAAAGCTCCCTCTAAGGCCAATAGTGCTCACATTTATGGGCTCGGGAGTGCTGATTACATGTTTAGTACGCCTCAATGGGACCCATTTAAATTTGGTTTAGAATATTATATTTCATTTCAAATGCTGATATAAGAAAGGAGTGTAGAGCGGAAGAAGGTATTATGAATAAGGATTAATTGTATCTCAACAGAGACGAAGATGTAAATTATTTAGAAATAGAATATGGTAGTCGAGGCGTTAACAGGACTTATGACCTGTCATTGGTTGGGTTAAGCGATCGCTTTGTGTGAACAACATTCCACATTCCGACCTTCTTACGACCACCACTTACATCTTTCAAAAAAATTTTCAGACGTGGTGGTCGTAAGAAGGTCGGAATAGGGAACGTTGTTAACATAAAGCGATCGCTTAACCCAACCAATGACAGGTCATAAGTCCTGTAAACGCCTCGACTACCATATTCTGTTTCCAAATAATTTACATCTTCGTCTCTATTGAGATACAATTAATCCTTAAAAAAAATGGTAAAAATCCAGTATTTGTCTATAAGTATTTGTATACAAAAAACAAATTAAATTATGAAAGGATCGCTGCTTTATTTTGGACATATGGAGCGCACGGATGGAGAAAGAATGGTACGATGTAAATGGAGTACGGAGACGAGGTAGACCAAATTAATCAAATTTAAAAGGTTGGTCATGTAAAAAGTCGGAAGAATCGACGTGCGTGTATGACTAGTTGTATGAACGTGAAGGACCTAGAGAGGTGTGTCAGGATAGAGTAGTGTGGCGGTCCAATCTCTGCCTACCCCTGTGGATAAACGGCATAATGGTTTGTTGTTATATTACATTCACATGTCAACTTAAAAAGTTTTCAACCCTTATGTACTCTTATTTTTTTCACCATAGATTTATAAAAATAATAATTAATACAAATAGAGGAAAAATTCAGGTGTTTGAGATTTATTACTATTATTATATCCCCTCGCCCGTGCGTTTTTCCTATCAGCCACACACTATTGTTATAAAAAAATCGCAAATATCGCTTCATAATAATTACTACATTAATTACTTGGGAACTCCTTAATGCAGGGAGCTACTAAAATCACGTTAGTTTAAAAAATTGATATTAGAAACAGGAGCTATTTTTGTTTTAAACTTTTATTATGACCTTTTAGCTTAATATCATATTTACTATAAAAGAGATCTCCAATATTAAGCAATAAGTCGCGGAATTATTATCGGTATATTTCACGAAACTATAATAGTTTCTGAAAAGTTCAGCCTTTATCGACAGCAAATATACGTGCTTAAATAACCCTTCTACGAAGGGATGCAATTTACCCACTTTACAGTGACCAATCGGTGTGATACGGGAAGGGTACTCGTAATATGTTCTTTCTGTGGGTTCAAGGATGTCAAGTAACGCTAGAGGATTTCAACAATGATGAAAAACGGGTTCAGAGAATAGTATTGGTCTTAAAAAGGTACTCATAATGGGTGAAAAATCCCTCCGACTTAAGCTTGGGTCTCTCAAGCTTTGGTTCCGATTTATACGCAGTAGTTGCGTCATACGTCTAGCGGCGTGCCACAGAAATGTCGCGAAGGGCTTATGCCCGGCGCACAATTTATTTTCTTGCTTTTTAGACGGATCATACAGATATTAGGTTGCCACTTCTTCGCATACAATGTTTACAATTTAAGATTTTGATAGGAAAATAAACGATATGTAATACATAAATATGTATAGTACAACTTTTTTCAACCCTTACCACTCCATTATTTTTTTATATTGTTTGTCAGCCAACTCTAATTTAAATAATGTCAAAATATTTTAACTGATAGGTATGTAGTAAAAATCATTAAAAATTCATTTGTAATGATTTATTCTTCAAATAAAAAACAATTTACAAAAAACATTATGGTCTACTTATAGTTTTGCATAGTATGGTTCTTTTTAAAACAATCTCCAGGATGGAGACCAGGTTTTCTGGAACAGGTCTCACAAAACCACACTGTTTCCCGTCTTCCATCAGGAATCTTTCTGTTACTGCACACAGTACAGTCTTTAGAACCTTTCGTTCCTTTGCAAATCGTTCCTCGTTCCTTTGCATGAAGTATCACACAAAGTTCCCGCCATTTTAGGTGATGCGAATTTGCAAGGATTATTTTAGTAAAATAAAAACGGAAAACAGTCAAAATCTTATTAAAACGTGAAATTAAATGTTTTTTAACGAATAATCACAAGAAAGAACGACACGTGTCAAGTTTTGCGCGCGAAAATACACCGCACGCGCAAGTCTTATCTTGTCGGCGGCCAGCCGACAACTTAGTTGTAGCGTACATATAGCGATGTCGGCTGGCATTCGACAAAGGAGTGGTAAGGGTTAATGTTTAATAAATCCTAGATTATAAAATATTTTTATTCGGTTTTCTTTTTTTAAACACTTTTTAAAATAATGCAGATAGTAAGCAAAATAATGTTTTTTTTTTTAGATTATGTTGGCACAGCGGTAGCCAGGATGACTGATTATCGTGAGATATTAAAAGATGGCGTAAATTTACCGCGAGCCAAAAAGCAAGTGACAAAAGATGACATTTAAAATAAATTATCTACAAGGCCCTCGGCCTGTGTTTTGTGAATAAATTCTTAATAATGCGTCGTTAAGTACGAGCAAGCCTGCGACCACTTTGTGGAAAGTATACTTGCTCGGCGCACGACTTGACGCATGACGCAGCGTATTGCGTAATAAATCGGAACTCGGCTTTAGCGTCTCCAAAACTTGTATTGTAATGGAGTTAGTGGACCGCATTACGGGGTTGTGAAGAAAATGAAAACTCTGACGTTTTCTGAATTTTTCGCCGCCTTTACTGATCCGTTCGCACATCGCACTCTAATCCCCCCGACATCCAGGAGCGTCTTTCACCTCGGTATTGTAGAACGGGTACAATGTATTTAAATAATTTCATCTTATCTTAATAAATATAACTGATAGGCGGTTGTATACACAACTCAGAAATCCTGAGTGATGTAGGCCTGTTCGTCCCTCATAATTATTTTCGACAAAGGGGCCATAGATTATTTTATCTCCCACGATACAGAACCAACCTGCCGATGGTTATGCCGGTAGGTAGAGCAATATCTTTGATTAATCGTATCACCTCGGAATTTGACGTATTTTGTGATAGTCTGGATCACCTGAAGGAAGCGCTGTCCTTATTATAATTGTTTATTCATTTTATTAATTTATCATGTATCTTATGTTTCTCGCTCTTATTATTATTTAATTATGTTTTACTTATTATTGTGTATCTCCAACTTGTATCCTTAGTGTATTGGAAAATAATTTCGTAGTGCTTAGGATATATTTAAATAAATAAATGAAATGAAATGAAATATAGAACTCGGTTATTATGATCATGGAAATAGCGAGATCTCGGATGTAACGAGGGAACATTCGTTTACAATGTAGTTTATGATATTTTATTGATTTATCATGTATCTTGTGTTTCTCGCTCTTATTATTATTTAATTATGTTTTACTTATTATTGTGTATCTCCAACTTGTATCCTTAGTGTATTGGAAAATAATTTCGTAGTGCTTAGGATATATTTAAATAAATAAATGAAATGAAATGAAATATAGAACTCGGTTATTATGATCATGGAAATAGCGAGATCTCGGATGTAACGAGGGAACATTCGTTTACAATGTAGTTTATGATATTTTATTGATTTATCATGTATCTTGTGTTTCTCGCTCTTATTATTATTTAATTATGTTTTACTTATTATTGTGTATCTCCAACTTGTATCCTTAGTGTATTGGAAAATAATTTCGTAGTGCTTAGGATATATTTAAATAAATAAATGAAATGAAATATAGAACTCGGTTATTATGATCATGGAAATAGCGAGATCTCGGATGTAACGAGGGAACATTCGTTGACAATTTAGTTTATGATGTTCTCTATACATTTATCCAATTTTATAACGAGCTACTTTTCGGGCATACCGAGCAAAAAAAAGAGACAATCTCCAGAGCTCGTATTGTGTGACCGCTCCAGATACCTAATGTCTTCATGTGATATGTATTTTTGTAAACATTTAAATATACATATTCTCTGATAAAACGAGTAATGCTTATAAGGAACAATTTCAATCGATCCCATCTTCCTCGTAATAAACATGTTCGACTGTATGTGTATTTGAACTACTATTCAATTTTATATCACTTTATCACTTTCTCTTATTATACTATATACTATTGTATTATAGTATTATATGTTATTTAATTAGGTACCGAAAATGAGGTATGGAAGGCGAAGCATGGAGATGGCAAAAGAAGGATGAAAGTAGAACAAATGCAGTAGAAATAAGATCTCTTAGACGAATGTGTGAAAAATCTGTGTATGATAGAGTGTCGAAAGAAAATATAAAAAGTGAATGCGGTGCGAATGATGGTGTTCTAAACAAAATAATGAAAGGATCATTAAGATGGTTTGGACATATGGAAAGAATGAATGAAGAAAGAATGGTAAAAAAATATATATGAACGATGTTAATGGAACTAGATATAGAGAAAGACCGAAAAAAAGGTGGTACGATCAAATAAATCAAATATTGAATGCCAGCCACGTGAGGAGTCAGAGAAATCGACGCGCGTGCATGACACGATAATAATAATAATAATAATAATATGCTAACTTTTAAAGCGCCGTTTTTGGGATGTAACACCTCAAGGGCGCATAAATGCGATAGTTTACTTGGGGCTCAAAACGATGTACAAATGTTGAGGAAGCGAGAGAAATATGTCAGGAAAGAAAAGTGTGGCAGTCATTCTCTCTGCCTACCCCTTCGGAGAGACCGCGTGATGGTTAGTTAGTTAGTTAGTTTTTTTCTGTCTTTAATAATTTAATTTGGAATGTGACCGATATTAAATAAATCCACCCTACAAGCAACACTGTTTTTCCTAGTAAAAAAAACGGATAACATTTTTTTAAATGTAAATAGAAGCTCCCAAAGTGTAAACGTACTATTTAAGCTTCAAAAGTTTCCAAAACCAGAAAAGGGAAGAAAACAATGACAATCGCGGAATAATGAGCAGAATCCGGCCTGAATCGTAGCGGGGACACTTTAGAGCTAGCGAAATGTATTGAAAGTTATGTATATTGTTTTCTGCTATTCAATACTTGGCGATATCTAAAGGGTTTTTTCGACGTTAAAAATAATACCACGGTTAGCGCATTTTTCGTTATTTTAATTTATACCATTCTTTCTTCATTCATTCTTTCCATATGTCCAAACCATCTTAATAATCCTCTCATTATTTTGTTCGTAACATCATCATTCGCACCGCATTCACTTCTTATATTTTCATTCGACACTCTATCATACACAGAGTATCTACACATTCGTCTAAGAGATCTAATTTAATTTATATTCTGAAAATAATAAATATTTACTCGGGGCACAAATATTTTAATTCCCCTGTATTATTTTTAATTATTGATACTCAAATAAATTACACATTGGAAATTGAAAATAACGTTGTTCACAATTCACAAAATATTTATAAAATTATATATTATTATTAGTACTTATAGCAATTAGCCCAGGTTCATTTTTTAAATTTTAATGTATTGTTTCTTTATCGATTTTTAAATGCATTTTTTATTAGTCTTTCTTTGTTTGGTTTTAATTATATAGTTATACCTGAATATGGAGATATACTCCGAAATATATCTTTATTTTTAATATTTTGTGGATTATAAACAAGTAACTCAAAAGGCAATGTTTATTTTACATGGTAGCGATCAAAATCTAATTCATAAACGTTTGGACTAAGAGCCGTGTCAAACACGCCAAATGCTATAAATTTATTATATAATAGTTTGGTAATAGTCATGGACTAAATAACATCCAAGTTTCATTTTTGTATAATCGTTTAAATGCGCAAACGTATCAAATTCTGTTTCTCTCCTTGACAGCTTGAAACAGTTCCTCAAAACTTTATTATACAAGTCCAGTGTCTTATGTTGCTGAGCCAAGATATTCGGCTTCTGCCAACAAAGTCCTAGGTTCTCAAAGTGGACAATAACGCTCCTTTGTGGGCGTTTGAGACTTTCAGGGGAGCAGTAGAAGACCCAGAAAAAATAGAGAGCGTGGACATATAAAAAAATATAGTCTAAAAAGACAAAAAAACTCGCTAATCACGTAGTTACTAATAAAGCGGTATTCTACCGTATATCGTTTTCAGATACATAAAAAATTTAATAATATTTTGAATTCAACTATATTTTTCTAAATATTTGGAATAACTTTTATGGGAGGGGGGCGTTGAACGTTTATTTTTCTTGTAAAGGGGGCGGTGGCCCAGAAAAGATTGGAACCCTTTGCTTTAAGCACATGACCCAAATATAACACCTTACGGGCTTTAATGTTGGTCAACAATTAAGCACTGGCTCTCTGGGGAACTTTAAATTGTGACCATATATATCCAAGGGATGTGCAACATTTCGCGTGCAGCCACATTTCAAATGTAAGTGCCGTTGGGATGAAATCTCGAAATATATCCGCACGAATGAATTCAAACCACACTTCTACGTAGGTCTCTACTGGATCCCTCCCGGCTGCAAGTTCCCCCAGAGACTGTAATATTTCCTGCCTGATTTATGCGCTCTCGTACTTATGCATACATTTAAGGTTTCCAACTTCGGAAAACTCTGTATTTCTTCGGAACTCGCAGAAAGTTTTATTTACTAGATATCGGTTATTTAATTAAATTAAAATAGTTTTTTTTTTTTTATTTCATATGAAGAACTCACTTTGTGGTTAGACGTTTTAAACTTTTAGATATAAAATAATAAAACACTTTGTATTTAACTACGGTATTGTTATTATAATTGATGGCAACTAGTTTCCCTCAGACCCAAGTTTCATCTGGGCAGTATAATAACTAAACAAAAACACAAAATTTGCAAGCACATAAGGGGAAAAACAAGGAATGCCAGTTAAAAATCAAAATAAATGTAATAATGCCATCTAGCGGCATTTGTACGTATCTATCCACAGTAAAATTTTCATATTCAAAAATCATCTGTGTCATCGACTATGGCCAGATAATCGATTACTAATTGCTCAGAAATGTATAGACTTTGATTAGCTTTATTCTCAATTTATTCAAATTAACATTCTACTGACATTCCTTGTTTTTCCCCTGTAGTCTTCATATATCGTCGGTTCAAAGGTAAAACTCATTAAGTGACATTTAAAAAAAAAAATTGCAATTTCTGTATCAGACTTGTGAATTCTACGTCAGAAAATAATCGCCAAGCGTATTCATTAATGAATAACAGATATTCTTTAATAAAAACACTTGGTGATTATTTTCTGACGTAGAATTCACAAGTATGTTACAGATATTGCAAAAAAGAAAATTAAATGTCACTTAATGAGTTGACGATATAATAATAAACGGTGTTGAAGTCAGAGGGGGGTGAGAGAGGGAAAGAGATAAGCGAAAATATGTTTAAATTTGAAATAGCAAAATTCTAGGAGATGCTATTATGTGTGTTAGGTACAAATAAATACTAATAATGCGAAGTCAGAAGGGCGGGGGGGGGGGGGTTAGAGATGGAAATGGATAAGTGAAAAAAAAAATTATATAATTTTTCTAGGAATAAACATTAATGTAATTAGGTATGTTGGGTACAAATGAATACTACTGCAAACAACCGGCTTATGAAGCTTAGGTCCAATCGAAACTAGTTGGCCTCGATTATAAAAACCATACCGTGGTTAAATACAAAGTTTTTTTTATTATTTTACATATTTTTTTTTTCTATATTCACCATCACTTTGTGTTGTGTATTCACATTAAAATAACTTTTTGGAAACATTGTATTATCACAACACATTGGCTACTCTGAGGATTATACTTTTTCTTGTTTAAATTATTTCATTGCATTAATAAAATTACGATATTTTCGCAGAAGTAGAATCATTGTTCAATATTGAAAAATCGTACAGTTGAAAGAAGCCTTCGTATATTTTACGAAGGTGCAAGGTTTTGCTTTGCTAGAGTGTTATCTAAGGTTATTTCTACGTTCAAAATCTATAAATATTATTTTTTGAAAACCCCAAACATGATTTATCCATACTCGTAGAAACGAAACGAAGAATTTTTTTTTTTTAAATAGTATTTTTATAAATGATGCTTTATTTTTAATATAAAATAATATCATATTTAAATAGTGAAATTATCTAAAAATTGGTTGCATTCGTATTTTTTGGATAACACGAATGAAAACGTCTATTTTCTAGAAGTTTTATTATATTTTATGGGAATGACATGTTTCGCCTCGCCAAGGTATTATCAAATGTATCATTTGATTGTTAATGGCGTGTTAATTATTCAATACGGAGTTTTACATTATAACAATAAATTGTTTGTTTTGTTAGCTTAAAAATCCTTCGTAAAATGTTTTTTAATAAGTATCGGAAGATGTTTAACAATATATAAAAATTACTAGATAACTACAAAAAAAATGTGATTATGTAGAAGTTCAACTTTGGGTATTAAGTGATTCATTTCATCGCAGCATCGTGATATTAATAAAATGATTTTTTACCCTTTTCAAGTCAAAATTTAAAAGATAAGACCCAAAAAATTTGTTGACACTGTAAAAACTCATAAGGCATGAAAGTTGGAGATTTTCCGTAAATTCTTCATCTCTACTGCACCCATCCGAGGAAATTGAACATAACGTATTTTTATCGCGTGGCTTATTCTTCCGTTGAATTTTGCGGGAAATTTCATTTTAATAAGATATAACTTTTTTGCTCAGTTGTAAGTTGCTTACTACTCTATAATACTTAATAATTATATTTTACGATTTGTATTACACGCGTGAATAGATTGAACAGTTTAATTAAACTGAAAAAATATTACATTTAAGTGTTGGGATTATATTAATGTATTCAAAAAACAATTAATTAACGTTTTTTTATATAATTACTACAATATGCAACATTCTTGGACTTGGACTTGGATCTTCTGGCTTACAGAGGTTCAGCTCATGTGGCTATTCCTCTTACGTCTGATGGGAACATTGTTGGAAGGTGATTTGGTGGGTTGTTAGTTTATTCGGGGGCATGATTTGTGTGGCCCGGAGTGTTCCTCTGAAGGAATATACAACATTCACTTAAACTCAATAACTCCAAAATATTTTTTTTAAATACAAATGTTGTCAGTTTTGACAGATATGCTTAGCCTGATGATATGCTTAATATCTCTCTAATAACTGACCACATGTGTGAAAAAACAT
Organism: Lepidostoma basale; assembly: GCA_022606425.2. Taxonomy (NCBI): domain Eukaryota; kingdom Metazoa; phylum Arthropoda; class Insecta; order Trichoptera; family Lepidostomatidae; genus Lepidostoma; species Lepidostoma basale. Next base: position 245,932 of record JAHDVF020001219.1, on the reverse strand, counting down.
TATATTTTTAATATTTATATAATATCACTGATGAAGGGCTCGTGTGTCCGAAATATTTTGGGTGTTTAATTTTTATTTTTTAATAAAATGAGTGCTGTATACTAAGTATATAAAAAAAAAATAAACACTTAACATCTACAACACAAGGTTATGGAGAATTTAGAAGCAATTAATTAGCAGTTGAAAAATAAAATAAAATGGTAATTTAAGTTTTTTTTTTGTAAATTATGAATTTACTTTTAATTGGTGTCCATATAAATAATTTTCTAATCTCACCAACGCTAAAGCATTCAGGTAATATAATTATTGTTTAAATGGCCAGTCAAATAAATCAAAGATTCGAATACGTGTACTTTTGTTGTACAACAAAAATATAACTCGTTTTATTTGCTGTTTCTTGAAATCCATATAAAATATTTATAATGAAATTATTTTTTACGATATTTACTATAGTTATTTGGGCAATGCCATGTTTCGCCTTTATTCAATATAATGGCATCATCAACATTTGATAATGCAAACGTCTGTCTTCTAGGAGTTTTATTAAGTTGAATACGGAATGACATGTTTTGTCCTTCTGAGACATTATCAAATGACATTTGATAATGCCTTAGAAATGCGAAACACGTCATTCCGTATAAAACTTATAAAAGACAAAGTTTTCATTTATACACTTTGAAAATTGAAAAATGTTTATTATCAACTAAAATTTCGGAGGAGACTTCCATCTTTACACCTGAATTTTAATATTTTAGTGGATAAAAAATAACGCAATTTTTCAATTGAATTCCACAGTGTTAATGCCTTAACTTTCAAAAAATTGTTTTCATTTATATTAATAATTTAAATATGGAATTTTACATCATTGTTCAAGAAACAATAAATAATTTGATAAAACCTCGGCAAGGCATATAATAAAATAAAATTTCTAGAAAATTGAGTATTTTATTTAAATTCAATTCAATTAAACCAATTTTTTAAGCCTATCTGAATTGACGTAAGCTCATCTCTAAAAAAATCTTATCTTTTCAATATACATTATGAAATAAGTTATCATTGCGATAACAATAGTACAATTTTGAACGAATAAAATAACTTTATCTGAGATATATATTTTTTTAATTATGTAAAAGTTTCAATCCAATTTACTGCAAAGTTCTTAAGGCAGTCCCAAAACACCGCGTAATGATGTAACTTATTTTATAACTTATTAAAGGTTTTGTAATTTTGAAACAAATTAAAACACTTGTAGAATTCTTTGTTCTACTATTGCGGCTCTTCTCGCCAGAGACAATGAATCCTAAAAGTGAACACGGAAGAGTATCTCTGTGTCTACATTCAATATGTAATTGTAAGGTGCTCCATACATTGTTCAATATGTACGTAATTATTTACTAAAAAATTAGATATAATTAATAAAGATTTTCTGCTTAGTGCTTACACCTAATCTTAAAAGATGGCGCTAGTGTAGATTGAACAAAAATATATGAAGTATTCCTCAACATAGTAGTTTAAATTAATCAGGGGATATTTCGAAAACTCGGCCGTGCTAGAGGGTGTTGGTCTTTTTGTCCCTGATAGATTTCTCCGACAGCGACAGCACAGATTGTTTTACTAACCGGCCACCAGAACCAATCTGCCTCTGGTGACACGGTTGGAAGAGAAATTAGTCTGCTGAACGGGGTCTCCTCGGAAAACGACGTCTTTTATATTAGTGAAGGTACGTTCAGGGGACAAATACTCTTGACTTTAGAAAGTATCTTGTCTTCCTAATGTCGAACCATCTCTAATGCGTTCCTGGTACTTTGTTGTATTTTTATAATATTTTACCTGTACTTAATAGATGCCTTAAACATTTTGTTAGTAATGTCTTTTGAGTTAATAAACTGATTTGATTTGATTTGATTTGATATATACATCTTTCAAAAATTTGTCAGACGTGGTGGTCGTAAGAAGGGCGGAATGGGGAATGTTGTATTACATAAAGCGATCGCTTAACCCAACCAATGACAGATCATAAGTCCTGTAAACGCCTCGATCACCATATTCTGTTTCCAAAAAAAAAAACAATTAACATCTTCGTCTCTATTGAAATAAAATTAATACTAAATAATTGTTAGCGTTTCAAAAACAGAATCCACCTTATGAAATAAACTACAGCTAAGAGCAAAAACAAAGGTTACAACGTTTAAGGTGTTAAAATGTGAGCACCTTAAACTCTTCATAATACGATAGCCTTGTTCCATAAAAGACTCAAACGGAATTAGGCACCACTCAATTATCGTTAAAAAACTTTTTATTTTCTGTTTCTTTGCAAATGAGTTTCCAACTACCCGCTGCCAATATCGGAGGTTGTCAGTAATAAATCATCCTTATATTTATTTGACATTACATTATACGTGTTCACAGAACCATCCGCAGTTATGTTCTTTACATTGGTGGCTTATGGTGCTTCAGGCGGATTAAAATTGGCGCAGTTAGCCGAATGGGTTCATTGTGGGTGTGATGTTACTTTTAATTGCTTTCCAGAAATTGGCAGCCGAACGATCTGCACGTAACGCGAAACTCATGTGCGGCAGGTTTACACAATGCCTACTATAATTATATTTCAATTATAACGCTCATTAATACAAAATATATAATCCGTCATTCCGTCAAAGGGAAAATGGCCGGTCCCAACCCTTATGTATGGAAGCAAAGCATGGAACTGCCAGAAGATAGATGAGAGCAGAATAAATGCGGTAGAGATGAGGTCCCTAAGACGTATGTGTGGTAGAGCGAAAGAAGGTATTATGAACAAAATTATGAAAGGATCGCTGCGTTGGTTCGGACATATGGAGCCCATGGGTGAAGAAAGAATGGTTTAAAAAGTATACGTTAACGATGTAAATGGAGTAAGGAGTCGAGGTAAGCCGAGGAAAACATGGCATGACCAAATGAATCAAATATTAAAGGTTGGTCATGTCAGAAGCCGGAAGAATCGACGTGCGTGTATGACTCGATGTATGAATGTGGAGGAAGCTAGTGAGGTATGTCAGAATAGAGAAGTGTGGCGGTCCATTCTCTCTGCCTACTCCTGCGGGGAAACGGCATGATGGTTTGTTGTTGTTGTTGGTAAGTGTGTAAAAAAACAATATTTACTTAACTAACTAACTAACCATCACGCCGTTTCCCCGAAGTGGTAGGCCGAAAGAATGGATTACCACACTTTAACCAATGTGGCGCTCCATCCTTCTCTTTTCGCCCCCGCGGGAGACGCGGTGTTATGGGTTGCGAACCTCATCGTCACCAATAGGCATCTCCCGCGCACACTTCGATCGTCCAACGCCAAAAAATAATATTATATAAAATACAATGATATAAAATAAAAGAACAAAATAAAAATAATATAACACATAATGTTCTTTTAGATGGTGCACATTTTGTCACGACGATCCGGATGATGTGTTGGACAATCCAGATATTTATTTTTATTTAATTAATATTCCACGTATTCACCGTTCTTTTAAATAACCGCAATAAGGCACTTAAAACAATCCTATACCAGTAAGAACTTTTAAATGATATTGAAGAAAATATTCAAATTATCATTGGAAAAAATTAAACCAATTTTATAACACCTGTCAAAATTCTTTATAAAACCGAAAAAACTTGTATAATTTAACATCAAAACATTACATAGGTACGTATTACGTGTCACAATTAACTATTATAAAGTGCGGGAACAATTAATTTGACCAAAAAAAATATTTTATTTACTTTATCGCTTATAAATATCAGCAATGACAATTATAATATGTTTTAAATGAATCGTTGCTTAATGTACTTTATTATGTTTTTATTTTAACACCAAAAGGAAGAAAATATGCCAAAGACATTGTATTTTCATTCAGAACTAACTGAAACACGATCGGCTTACAAAAATAGAGGAAACGAACTGCTTCCAATTCGAATTGACTGAAACGAATAATTTACGAAAAAGTATTTTTGACTTTAATAAAACGGATTATATAATTTTTATATATTTGTTTTAGTACTTAGTCAACGCTCAAGCCATAAACATGCTTGTTCCCATAAAAGTTAATGATCCATTTGAGTAATCATAACAATATATCCCTTATCCAATGTAGCTACTTCGGCTTGTTTTATCAACGAGATATCGAATACAGAATTATATTTTAATATTTAATGTCTACTCTATTTTTAAATTATTCAAATCGCATAACAAGACTTAGAAGTATAGATTCTTAGTACATCATTTACATTTTTATAATGGTTCATGGTTTATTGTAAAATGAATTTTATTTAAAATTTCATTAAAGTAGTCTTACAAATGTTTGTACAGTTTGATTTAACTCGATAGTATTAAATTATGCAATAATCATCAGATACAATTTAAAAAAATTAAGACAATTACAAAAAATAGATAGTGCGCATTTATTGAAGTTTGCTGATGTAAGAAATATTCAAACAATTTATGTTTCACCTACCTTAAATATCTGGGAATGTATCAGATGACCCGACCAGTTCTCAAGTAGTGCGACTTTAAGACAAATAAGTTCCAACACAGTACCGTGCAAGTCACTGATAAGTTTTGATAGAATAAACAAACTTGGCGCGGTAACGGTAATGAAAATATTAAGCGAACAGTTTGAAGACTCGTAAAAAGTTGTCCTCACTCTCGATCAAAGGGTAAAGATTTAATAATTTGATTATCAGTGATGGAAAGAAGTTTGGCGAGATGTGAAGTGCGTCCCGTGGAGTTACGTAATACCCGGTTCCAGGACGCGAAAGGAGTGCTCGGATTCAGCTAACGGTCGCGATGGGGCGCCCGCGCGCAGGCGCCGCCTCCAACCCCTTATCACGCTGCGACTCGCTCGGCTCTCGGCCCTCACCACGCCGAGGGCCGCCGGACAGCGGCCGCGGATCCGCCTAATACCTACATACTGTCACCCCGCTTCTTCTTCTTACTTTACGAGCGAAATCTATTTATCGCTTTGTGCATTTTTAATAAACCAAAGCTTTGTATGCCTTATTATACTAGGGTCATTCATAAAATAAGGTTCCCATATTTTTTTTAAATATACAACTATATTGTTTTCCTTAGCATTATACATCATTTGAAAGCTTAAAACTTACTCAATTTTTTTACATAATCGCTGTTTCTATTTAAACACTTTTGCAGATGATGCTCCAACTTTTGTATCCCCAAGTCATAAAATTCTGCCGCCACTCCTCTGAGAAATCGAATAACCTCTTCTTTGACTTCATCATCAGTATGGAAGCGCATTCCACCCAAGTGGTCCTTTAATTTTAGGAATAAGTGGTAATCACTAGGGACTAGGTCCGGACTGTAGGACTTGAGTTTGATTTGCGAGATGAGGTCGAGCGCTCAGCACGTTTAGTTGATTCGGAACTTCAATGTAAAATACTGTACAATCCACTTTAAGTGTATAATATGTTTACAACCCTTATGTATGGAAGAAAAAAATATAGAACTGGCAAAATAAGAATAAAAGTAGAATAAATGCAGTTGAAATGAGATCTCTTAGATGAATGTGTGGATACTCTGTGTATGATAGAGTGTCGAATGAAAATATAAGAAGTGAATGCGGTGCGAATGATGGTGTTATGAAAAAATAATGAAAGGTGATTTGGATATATGGAAAGAATGAATAAAGAAAGAATGGTAAAAAAGTATCTGTTAACGATGTAAATGAAACCAGAAATAGAGGAAGACCGATGAAAACGTGGCACGATCAAATAAATCAAATATTGAAGAAATCGACGCGCGTGCATGACACGATGTATGAATGTTGAGGAAGCGAGAGAAATATGTCAGGAAAGAAAAGTGTGGCAGTCCATTATTTCTGCCTACCCCTTAGGGGAGACGGCGTGATGGTAAGTTAGTTAGTTCTCAAAATATTATCCACTAAATGTTACGAAAGAGACCCCTGTCTCACGCGTAAATATAATTTATTTATAATATAACTTGCATTACTTTACTGGTTCTGATATTGAAAAATTGGTTTAGTTCATGTGGTGCTCCCGTAAATTTGAAGATATTTGTGTATAAGTGAATTTGATTATTGACGCACTTTATAATAGTAAGTTGTAACACACAATACGTTTTTAATGTTTTGATGTTAAAATCATGTAAGTTTTTTCGATTAAAAAAAATTTTGACAGGTGTAAAAATAATTTTTTCATTTGTTCCAATGACAATTTGAATAATTTCTTCAATAATAGTTAGTTCTTACTGGTGTTGGATTGTTTTAAATGCCTAATTATAATAACAACAACAACAACAAACCATCACCCCGTTTTCCCGCAGGAGTAGGCAGAGAGAATGGACCGCCACACTACTCCTGACATACCTCTCTAGCTTCCTCCACATTCATACATCGAGTCATACACGCATGTCGATTCTTTCGGCTTCTGACATGATCAACCTTTAAACTTTGATTAATTTGGTCATGCCATGTTTTCCTCGGTCTACCTCGACTCTGTACTCCATTTACATCGTTAACGTATATTTTTTTAACCATTCTTTCTTCACCCATGCGCTCCATATGTCCTAACCTATTTACAGTCTAATTACAGTTAACTTTAAAAAAAACGGTGGATACGATTTCTTCAACAACTCGCGGGACCGACATTCAATATTTGATTTATTTGTATTAAGTTTGTAAAAATAATTTCATTTAAACATTTGCCTCCATGTCAATCTATTATCTTCGGGGATGGGGAGATTATTTGCTCGAATACCAAAAGTCTTAGTTGTGGTTTTATAGTTGTTTGTTTTTAATTCGTTTTCGCTTTAAAAAGCTGAAAATTTGTTTATTTGACGACGAAAATGACTTTTCGTGACTTTAAATGACCGTGAGTAAGTGGTGATATAAAATACAGAGTAGGTATATCAAATGTCGGCTTGTGGTGCAAGTATTGCTGTTAAGTTATAATAGCAATTAAAAGTAAATCTTCATTGTTATAACTAACTAACTAACCATCACGCCATTTCCCCGGAGGGGTAGGCAGAGAGGATGGATCGCCACAAAGCTCTGTCCTGGCATACCTCTCGGGCTTCCTCTACATTCATACATCGTACCATGCACGCACTTCGATTATTCCGACTTCGAATGTGACCGCTTTTTAGTAATTGATTAATTTGGCCATGCCATGTTTTCCTCGGTCGTCCTCGGCTTCTTTTTCCACTCACGCTGCTTGCGTACAACTTTTTAACCATTCTACTCTCATCCATTCGTTCCATATGTCCAAACCATCTCAGGGATCCTTTTTTAATTTTATACATGATGCATTCATCTGCCTTACATTTCATTCTTATTTCATCGTTCGGTATTCTATCATACAACGTTTTCCCGCATATTATTCTTAGTGATCTCATTTCTACGGATTTTATCCTGCTTTCATCCTTCTTTTGCCAGCTCCAAGCTTCACTTCCATACATGAGGGTTGGCACTATAACTCCATTGTGTACTGCCATCTTTGCTTCTGTTATATGTTCTTCATTGTTATATGTTAGTTATATTAGTTCATGTTATATATTTACTGTTGTCTGGTTATTCAAAATAAATAAATAAAAACCTACCCAAAAAGTTAGAATGGCAGTGCACAATGGTGTTCTTCTACCGACCCTTATGTATGGAAGCGAAGCATGGAACTGGCAAAAAAAGGATGAAAGTAGAATAAATGCAGTAGAAATGAGATCTCTTAGACGAATGTGTGGATACTCTGTGTATGATAGAGTGTCGAATGAAAATATGAGAAGTGAATGCGGTGCGAATGATGGTGTCATGAACAAAATAATGAAAGGATCATTAAGGTAGTTTGGACATATGGAAAGAATGAATGAAGAAAGAATGGTAAAAAAATTAATGATGTAAATGGAACCAGAAATAGAGGAAGACCGAGGAAAACGTGGCACGATCAAATAAATCAAATATTGAATGTCGGCCATGTGAGGAGTCAGAGAAATTGACGCGCGTGCATGACACGATGTATGAATGTTGAGAAAGCTAGAGAAATATGTCAGGAAAGAAAAGTGTGGCAGTCCATTCTTTCTGTCTACCTCTTCGGGGATACGGAGTGATGGTTAGTTAGTTAGTTAGTTCTCAAAATATTATCCACTACATGTTTCGAAAGAGACTGTTTCTGATATTGAAAGTTTGGTTTGGTTCATGTGGTGCTCCCGTAAATTCGGAAATATTTCGTGTACAAGTGAATTGTTTTGGTCAATTTGATTGTTGCCGCACTTTATAATAGTTAGTTGTGACACGTAATACGTTTTTGCTATTTTGATGTTAAAATTATGTAAGTTTTTTCGTTTATAAAAAGCATTTTGACATGTGTAAAAATATTTTTTTCATTTGTTCCAATGACAATTTGAATAATTTTTTGACAATTTGAAAAAGTTCTTGATTGTTAAGTGCCTAATTACAGATAACTTTAGGCACTAGAACTCCATTGTGTACTGCCATCTTTGCTTCTGTTATATGTTCTTCATTGTTATATGTTAGTTATATTAGTTCATGTTATATATTTACTGTTGTCTGGTTATTCAAAATAAATAAATGAATAAATGACCCGTAAAATCGTTTAATTGAAAATATGTTGTGTTCTTAATACTCTGTGTTAACTTGGCTTAAAACAGATGCGTATGTGTCGTGATAGGTACGCCAGTAGGTACGCATTAACAACCCGCTAGTATTTTTGGTCGCCAGTACTATTACAATAATGATAAGTTATCGGCCATTTGAACCGATGCCACGCCGCGCGATGCCGGCTGGTCACGAAGTCTATGGCCGGCATGCGAGGGAAAATGAAATAATAACGATGACAGATGAGGGGTGTTCGCAAAAGGAACTAGAGTTGCCGCTGTGTCTCTACATTATTAGGAAACTACCCTCACTCACCATTCAAAATACCTAAATAAATATATAATTGTGTTACCTTACCTACTAAAAAAGGGGTAGGAAAAAATAATGGACCATCAGGATACCGTCTCCAACAGATCGTGGAGTAAACAGAGAAGTCTCTGGACAAGAGGCCCTCGAAGGGTTGATCCAAGGCCTATACAAAGAGTTCTTCAACAGCATTGTAGCACTTGTGAACAGGTTAGTACTTTTACTATCATAGAATAGAATAACTGAAAGATTGTAATAGAACAATTGAAATAAAAAATTTAATATGTTTCATCATCAACATCATCTTCATTAGTGTTACAACGCTTGGTGGGCCTTAGCTTTCTCTAAGAAATGTCTCTGGCCACCACCTCTCAGTCTTGCTTTTCGTGTTCTTTTATGAAATCCTTCGTTCGTACATCGTGTCATGCACGCAAGTCGATTTCTCCGACTCCTCACGTGGTCATTCAATATTTGATTTAAATAGTCCATTGTTTTGGCCGAAACACTATGATACCTTAACATTTTAAACTGTTAAATGAAATAACTTTGTTTTTGTATCACAATTGTATTTTATTTTACGCGACAGCTGTTTCATTAACCTATTTTGACATCATGTAACACCTGATGATGTCAACGTGGGTTGATGAAACAGCTGTCGCGTAAAATAAAATACAATTGTGATACAAAAACAAAGTTATTTCATTAAAAAGTTTAAAATAATTGATTTCTGTGATCGAGTCACGTTTTCCATGGTCTCCCTCAATTTCTAATTCCGTTTACATCGTTAACATATACTTTTTTCTATTCTTTTTTCGTTCATTTTTTGCATGTGTCATCTTAATGATCCTTTCATTATTTTGTTCATAACACTTTCATTCGCTTCTAATATTTTCATTAGACACTATCATACACAGTTTTTGCGCATATTCGTCTAAGAGATTTCATTTCTACAGCATTTATTCTAATTTCATCCTTCTTTTGCAAGTTCCATGCTTCGTTTCCATACATAAATTGGAGGTTTTTAATTTAAATCACTCTTATATACCAGTGGGATGATGGAAGATAGAGCCAGAGGGTTACTGAATGGAGGCCAAAGTTGGGCCGGAGAAGTGTCTGGAGACAGTCAACCAGGTGAAGTGATGATGTTATGCGGACGGCGGTCAGGGCCTGGAGAACACTGGCGAGAGACCGAGAGAGATGACGTGGGGGCGGAGAGGCTTACGCCCAGCTGTGGATGGAGACAAGCTGACGAAGAAGAAGTGTTTGATATTTTAACACACTTCATTATAAAAATTGTTCAATCTTACAACAAAAAATTTCGTTCATTATTTTATTCGGAATATTTTCTGACGAATATTCGAGAAATTGTTTAAAAACATATTTGTATTGGAGATTGCATTTCACTATATTTTTATTGCCATATCATTAATATTTAAGCAGAACCATAGGCTTGAACATAATACATAACAAACGTAAGTTAAGAAGATTTTCTTTGCTGCTATATATTTTTTTCCATTTGCTGCTTTTAAACGTTTACTTTGAGGATTTTTCCTTTGTTTCATTATTTTTTAAGCAGATTGGTGATGTATATATAAAAGTACTTTCGCAAAAAGTATTCCATAATCGTTACTCAGAGCTTTGATATCAAGTTATCAATATTACAGTTTAGATTGAGAAACGTTTCCGTATTGAAAAGCTTTTTTTCATGCGTATGTCAATAAGCTCAGAATATGTATTTTATTGGTACGATATTTAGTATATTATTCTAACGGGTCCACGTTTAAAAAATAGTGTTTTATTTAGAATGAACTGTTTTTATTTTTATTTCAATAATTTGTAGCTTCTAGGTGTAATTTTTTTATAACAAACTAACCATCACGCCGTGTCTCGGGAGGCGAAGGCAGAGAAGATATACAACCACATTGATTTATCCTGAAATATCTCTCGATCTTCCTCTATACTAATACATCGTAATATGCACGCTCATCGATTTATTTTCTGACGTGGAATGTGGCCGCCTTTTAGTTATCTTCTTCTTTTTATAATTGAAACACTATGATACTTTTACATAATAAACTGATCAATTAAAAAAAAAAAGTTTTTGTATAACAATTGTATTTTTATTTTACGTGACAGCTGTTGAGAACCTATGTTGACACACCTGATGATGTCAACGTAGGTTGACGAAACAGCTGTCACGTAAAATAAAAATACAATTGTGATAGATAAAACAAAGTCTTTTAATTTAACAGTTTATTATATATTTGACTCTCTAAAATTTCTCATGTTGTAATTTAAACTAATAAATTTCAGAGACTCACAACAAATTAACTTTTACGAATTAATATATAACTAGCTAACCATCATTCCATCTCCCCGAAGATGTAGGCAGAAAAATGGGCCACCACACTGATATTTTCTGACATATTCCTCTTGCTTTCTCAATATTCATACGTCGTGTCATGCACGCACGTCGATTTCCCCTAGGAGCTGGACGTGACCGACATGTAATGTTTGATTGATTTGATTAATCTATTTTAGTTCCGTTTACGTCACTTACATTATTTATCATTTTTTGTTCATATGTCCAAACGATTTTAGTGAAACTTTGATAATTCTTGCCTTATATTATCTTGTATCTTGTCTTCCTAATATCGAACCATATCTCATTCGTTCCTGGAATTATATTTTATATGCCTCAATGCCTCAAGACTAAAGTCTTCAACCAGTGCGTCTTTTTTTACGTATATAACAGGTCGCTTGAACCTAATTACTGTATACAATTTGTTTTTAAGCTGATATATTGATTCTCGTGACATTTGATAGGTACCTACTCTATCGCCATTTTATTGTCACGAGAATTCTACACCAGACCAAAGACAGGTTTGGTCTACAGATTCAAGGTCGCCCAACGCGCCATGAAAAGAGCCATGCTTGGAATAACCTTGAGGGACAGATTTAGAAACGAATTTATTCGACAAAAAACCAAGGTGACTGAGGTGGCTCTGAGGATAGGCGGGCTGAAGTGGCGGAGGGCTGGCCATATCTGTCGGAGAACCGACGGCCGATGGGGGAAACGGGTTCTGGAGTGGATACCGCGTACAGGATTCCGCAGAGTTAGACGTCCTCCTGCCCGCTGGACCGACGATATGAAAAGCCTTTAAAATTTGATTAATTTGGTCATGCCATGTTTTCCTCGGCCTGCCTCGACTTCGTACCCCATTTACATCATTAACGTATACTTTCTTAACCATTCTTTCTCCATCCATGCGTTCCATCTGTCCGAACCAACGCAGCGAACCTTTCATAATTTTGTTCATAATACCTTCTTCCGCTCTACATTCCTTTCTTATATCAGCATTTGAGATTCTGTCTATATCGTTCTACCACACATACGTGTTAGGGACCTCATCTCTACCGCATTTATTCTACTCTCATCCTTCTTCTGCCAATTCCATGCTTCGCTTCCATACATTAGGGTTGGGACCAGAACTCCATTGTGAACGGCCGTTTTCGCTTTCATTGATAAATTCTTGTTTCCAATAACTATTTTTAAAGCTCCATTCACTTTGTAACCCGCACCAACCCTTCTTTCGACGTCACTATCCGTTCGGGCATCTGCTGTGAACATGCTACCTAAATAAACAAATTCCCTCACCTGTTCCAAGTTCTCTTCGTTCACACTAATTTTACAAACTGAAGATGATAATGATTATATTTTATATATATATATATATATATTATATTTTACCTGTAACAATAGATGCCTTAAATATTAATATTGTTTTTAATATCTGTTGAGATAATAAACTTATTTGAATTGTTTTGATAATTTTATGAATTAATGTATGTAATGCGGATTTTACCCGGCATAATTTTGTGCGGATTTGGTCTACACATTACTAGCTGTGAAATTATCTTCCACAATGACCACAAAACACATGACCCACAGCACACTATGTGTGTACGTTCGTTAGCTTTATGTCGGTTAAATTAAACTTGCTGGTATTTGATTACGGGTGAATGTGGGTGCGTCGTGAGTAATATACTGAGAAGTTTTATGAAAATCCACTCCCAAATACAGAAACTACTCAAATTTACATGCGTTCTGTTTTTTACATATTTTTTTATTTCCCACCATGATACGCAATCAATAGAAAATAAACCCTATTGTAACATTGTACAAAAATTATAAGAAAAAAACCTTATCAATTGTTTTCACTTAAAAGTTATATCATTTTGAAATTATACTTACATATCGCACATCCTCTGAAAAACTGTCGTAACACAGAATTTTTTTTTTTTTTTAAAAAAGACTAATATCAAGGATTTACATCAATGATATTAGAATTTATTTTACAATCTTCAATGTGAGCAGAAAATAGCTCATTATTATGAAGAAGGAATCTGGTCGTGTCCAGGTTTGAACCCATGTCCCCTGGATCAGGAGCCAAGCGTTCCATCCCCTAGACCACCACCCGGTTCCACCCCAAAATGTTTGTTTTCAATGAAAATTATAAAAAATATTCTTCTTCTTCCTGTGCCGTGTCAGGTCCCCCCGACGTTGGCGATCACTCCGGCGAAAACCTCCCTGTCCTGCGCTGCCCGAAACAGGTCATCCACCGTCCTCATTCCGGTCCACTCTCTAATGTTGCGCAGCCAGGACATCTGTTTTCTGCCAACTCCCCGTCTTCCCTCTATCTTGCCCTCCAATATAAGTCGGTCATTGCCGTCATCTAATATATTTTATAATATATTTTATAATCCACGAATAGATGGATGAATTTCACATACAATAATAACAATATACGCTTATTATTCACTATCATTACAAAATAGTAGTTCATGTAAGGAAAAAAAAAATATGTCTTTCTCAGAACTGTTTTTTTTTTTTTGTGTTATGACAGTTTTTCAGAGTATGTGCGATATTGTGTTATTAATGTAATGCAAACATACCATAATATAACGTATTATACATTTTGACACAGTCTGCTTACAAAGGTTATGTTGTGTTTATAGTTTCTTGAAAACTAATGTAAAACTCTGTCATTCTGATGAGATATAATAAAATTATAGAAATCCGACGTTTCATTCGTTTTGAAGCTTATGTAACTATTATACATAAAAAATATGTGATAAAAATATCTATTTGAATTATATTAATAAAAATACAATACAATTATTGTGTTAGCGTCGTACCTATATATATATATATTTTTCTAAACTAGCATATAAATAAAAATGTATCATTTAAGTAACCTTTATAGTTTTCTTTTTCAATATTTAATTGTAAACTAAGTAAAAATCATGCTCATAATAAATACTGCTAAAAGCAATTAACATTTTTTTTAAACGTTAACTCTTTAAGGGGTTTGGTAAAAAACAAGTATTTAATTTTTTTTTAATTGACAGTAATTTAATTAATTTTATAAAACCAACATTATAAATTAATAATTATTATGTTTTAACTTGATTTACCCAAATTTGTAAAAAATATAATATATAAATTATAAATGAAGTTATTGCCATATTTGTTGGACCCTGTTCCATAATGCGGTGACCATTATAATTTTTTTCAGGTTCATCCTAAATCATTCAAATAAAAATAAAAAATAGTTAATCTAGTGCCTGATCGAAGGATTTTTTTTGAACTTCTATTTTTTATAAACAACTAACTGTTGCATTTTTCCTTGAAAGTCCGTAAGTAAATTATCAGAGCCAGGCATTTTATTTATTTAAAAAAAAGCTTCGATTAGGCACTAGATTAACTATTCAAATATTATTTTTTAATTTAATGATTTTAGATGAACCTGTAAGATGTAATAATGGTCACCGCAAAGCACCACTAATGGAACAGGGTCCAACAAGTATAGCGATAACTTCATATATAATTTATATAAAAATGGTTTTCAAATTTGGGTCAAATCAAGTTAAAACATAATACGAGGTTATTTTTATTATTTTATTTTGTTGTCTTTGAAGGATGACAATGTCCGCTAAGTTTCCTACCCCCCCAGAAGGACAACATACTCGTATATGTGAGTCAACCTTTAACATAAGCTTCATACATCAGGATTTTTTCTTATTTTTGTAGAAGAGAAGGTGTAGTGATGCTCATGAGTCTGCTATAATAATAATAATAATTAGGCTAATTTGTATAGCGCCGTTTTCGAGAATAGCTCACCTCAAGGGGGCCTCGGTGGTCTATGTGTTTTGTCCATTTTAGATTTTGTCCATAGTTAGACCAACGTACTTTACAGAGTCGAGTTCGATTATTGTGTCACTATTTATTTGTATGCATATATTGGGGGTCTTTTTGTGTGTTTCAAAGTGTATAATGTTACATAAGTATAATGAATTATTTTAATAAAGCATGCATGTTCTAATGCTCTATCCTGGGACTCAGACCCAGTGTTGCAGCGGGGATTTGGAGGCATAGGACCAACCAAGAGATCTGTACGATGACCCAGCAGCCGTGAGAGCCGGTCGCCTAGCATGGATTGGACACGTATGCCGAGCAATCAAGACCCTGTACGCGTCTAGACCGACTGGAGTAAGACCTCTAGGAAGGTCTAGACAGCGCCTAATGGACAATGTTCTGGCTGACCGGGTTAGGTTGGGCGAATCGGACTGCTGGGAGCAAAAAGTGCAGGATCGAGGAGCGAAAAATCATCAAGGAAGCTAAAACTCTGCAAGAGTTGTATGGCTATAGGAAGAAGTAAGTATGCATGTTCTAATATAATAGTTTCATATTGAAAATCTTGTGGGCTATATGAATTATCTCAATATACCAGTATAATGACACGGAATTAATTTGTAGACATAAGACGACTTAAGCGAAATATTTGAAACCGCCTGTTAATAATATAAAATAGTCATATACCTGTATACGAGTATAATATTATATTTTAAATCGATTAAAGATTCCAGTGGTTTCAATTTTGTATTAGCGCCGTACGTGTACGAAATTTATTAATCTAAAATTTAGCACAATAGCGCGCTTGAGGTGAGCTATTCACGAAAACGGCGCTATACAAATTAGCCTAATTATTATTGTCTCTACGTATTGAAAGTAACATGTAAAGTAATATAGAGATTGTAATAAATGTGGCAGAAATAATCCTTTAGATGAATGTATGAATATTATTTTGTGTATTTTAAGTGTCCTAATAAATGTGATAAATATTTTGAGTGTCAAACGCCGACATAAAAAGATATTGGAACAAAGTTTTTGAACAAAATAATTAAACCATAAGTTAGTCTGATGATGTGTCAAAAGACTAAATCGCAAAAGCTCACTAAATAATCTTATTCTTTCGTCTTCCTCTTTTAATAGATCTGTGGATCTGTTTTTATGGCGTCGAGGTCTCCTGGGACATAGAACTCCAACTGTCTCGCCATCTCTTCGCAGGTCTTCCGGGTTGGCGAATTCCCATTGGCACGTTGTTTGCGGCTGCTAGGGGGAGTCTATCGTCGCTCATTCGTTCTACGTGGTCGCGCCAGAAGCGTCTTCTTTTCCTGCCCCATCTGACAATATCATCGGTATCGCATACTAAATAATCAAAACTAATAAATCGACAACAATACACATTTTAATGTGGGGTAAAATTGTTAATATGTTACTCGCTGTATAAAGGTTGAAGATACTAGAAACGTATGCTGATCTATCTACCCCTACATCTATTTTGATATTCCGGATAGATATTTTCAAAGGCGTCAATATAGACTATTTGTCTCCCAACATGCAGAACCAACCCGCCACGTGTGATGCCAGTGGGAAGAGCAACCAATCATCCTAGCACGATTACTATGGATATCGAGTTCATTAATGAAACACAACTCAAGAGACAAATACCCTAAATATTTAATATTATTTTATACATTGTTTTGGCCGAAACACTATGATACCTAAACATTATAAACTGTTAATTTAAATATCTTTGTTTTATATTTGTTTCGTTAACCTATGTTGACATCATCAGATGGTACAATAATATAATTTGATATTTTATTGTAACAACTGATGATGTCAACATAGGTTGACGAAACAGCTTTCGCGTAAAATAAAATACAATTGTGATACATAAAACAAAGTTATTTAATTTAACAGTTTATTATATTATTTTATACTATTGCTTTTGTTGAATTGCTCTTTACATCATTACAGAGCGAGCCAAATCGATGTAAAGGGTATATCTATCGTATTGTTTCTCATAACATGTGATGGGTAGCTAATCTATCGCCATTTTGTTGTCACGTGAATTCTACACCAGACCAGTGTGACTATCACATAGCCATAGCCGGGAATCGAACACGAAACCTTCCGGACGGGCCACGAAGGTGGTTTTGAGGTTTTTCTGAATTGCACCTGGGTTAATGGATCGCAGTGGCAACTGGCCACTCGTTAAACGATCTCAGGGCGATATAGAATATAATTGAATGCCAGCACACACGCCCCTTGCGGCACAGCGTGCAACTGTTACTCTTAATTTCCGTTGTTGTTTGGAGGTACTTAAATCACACAGATTTATTAGAGACTATCACGAAAAAAGATTTAAATAAATACGAACTGTAGTTTTACAGTTTACCATCAAAATAAAAGAAAACTATAAATATACTCGTAGATTACCCCTTCTAGCTCTATTGTCTTCAAATCAGCCTAACCTGGCGAGGTCTCTCACGGGGCTTTATATAATATTATACTTTACACGCGCCTTTACCTCCTTTTTTCGTGTCGTAGCTAACTATCACGCTGTTTCTATGAAGGAATAGCCAAAAATTATGATGACAGGATTCTAACCTTGAGTTTTATCTATGAGTACATTCATATGTTGTGACACGCACGCTAGTTGATTTTATTCCGACTTCGAATATGACCGCCTTTCAGTAATTCAAATAGAGTAGAACGTCATTTATCAGTCAACCGGAACGTCGATTATCCGGACAAGCCGAGATGATGAAGCGTTCTGTACCGTGACTTACGCATGACTAAGCTTACCCCATTACATCTACACAGTTGGGTGAGGGTTGAACGATGACGAAATTGTTTCTCCGGTACAAAAAGAAAGTGAGGATGAAGATGATGATGAAAGCTCAAATGAGGATAATGAAGGAGAACGAATTGCTTTTATTAAAGAGGATCTCTTGTTAAAGTCTACAAGTCCTGGTGAATTGTATGTATGAGGTATACATGCGAAATGATCTGATGATGAATGTTAATAAGTCCAAGGTAATGATTTTTGAAAAGGAAGAAACCACGACAGTCTGCAACATTAGCGTGAATGGTGAAAATTTGGAGCAAGTAGTTGAGTTCGTGTATTTAGGTAGTACCTATGTTTACAAGAGATGGGCGAGTGGAGAGGGATGTTGAAAGAAGGGTTGGGGCAGGCAACAAAGTGAATGGTGCACTTAAAGTTGTCATCGCAAACAAAAACCTATAAAAAAAAGCTAGAATGGCAGTGCACAATGGTGTTCTTCTACCGACCCTTATGTATGGAAGCAAAGCATGGAACTGGCAAAAGAAGGATGAAAGTGGAATAAATGCAGTAGAAATGAGATCTCTTAGACGAATGTGTGGATACTCTGTGTATGATAGAGTGTCGAATGAAAATATAAGAAGTGAATGCGGTGCGAATGATGGTGTCATGAACAAAATAATGAAAGGATCATTAACCCTTAACGTACCGTGTTCAAAACAAAACGCTTGCTCCCATGTGGTAAGTTCAGTTTACCGCTAACTTTATCTAAATATCAAGCATATGACTAGATGAATCAAAATTTAATTTATGTCATCTTGTAGGGAATTTCATTAGAATAGATCGATATCTATAACATACATGGATTATTTGAAAAACATATCATTATTAATTTTTTTCTGGAACCATGCGATTTCTGATATGTAATGCGTCATAGCATACAGGCGACTGGGACATCGGGTCGGGTCGGGTCGAAACTTGTCTGAGCGCCGGGCCGGCGGGGCGATGATAAAGGCACCTAGGCAAAATGTATAGTACGTTCAAGACAACGAGTACGTATTAATATTTGTCCCTTTTGGTAAAGTGTTTATATTTTCACAGTTCTGATATTATTAACTTACGTGCTGCGTTTTCATCCAGTCGGTATTATTACGTACCTATTGAAAAGGTCAAAGATATAATTTATAATACGTTCAAAACAGCGAGTAAGTATTTGTCACTTTGATAAAGTTGTAAATATTAGCAAAACAAATTCTACCTTAACACGAATGAAGGTGAGGGCAGTCTTAAAAAATAATTTTTTTTGGGATGAAGGAAGTAATTTTTTGCTTTTTTTTTTATTACGAAATATTGAGAACACTTCAATGGAGGATTACAATTTTTTTTATAACATTAGGGTCCATAGGTTTTAAGAAAATCAACTTTAAATTGGCAGTGGAAACTCAATTGACCACATGGCAACGCGACGGTTAAGATGGTTTGGACATATGGAAAGAATGAATGAAGAAAGAATGGTAAAAAATTATATGTTAATGATGTAAATGGAACCAGAAATAGAGGAAGACCGAGGAAAACGTGGCACGATCAAATAAATCAAATATTGAATGTCGGCCATGTGAGGAGTCAGAGAAATCGACGCGTGCATGACACGATGTATGAATGTTGAGGAAGCGAGAGAAATATGTCAGGAAAGAAAAGTGTGGCAGTCCATTCTTTCTGCCTACCCCTTCGGGGAGACGGCGTGATGGTTAGTTAGTTAGTTAGTTATCTCTTGTTAAAAAAAAATCTGATTATTTTTCCAGTACTGTAGAGTAAATGTAAGGCTTTTTATGTACATGACTACATACATACTTGTTTTTGTATAAAAAATTGTAATTTCATAATCAATAAATGAGCCAAGGAAAAAAATCGATTGACACCTTATTTTGTTAAAAGAATTAGCGCCTGTTTGATTATCCGGAACACCTCCGGTCCCAATTAGTCCAGATAAAAAACGTTTTACTGTAATGCTATTTAAAAAGCATTATCTTTACCATATTGTATACAGTTTTTCAAGATCCATTGACCCCAAACAGTGTCAAATGCTTTTCTCTGGACCATGGCTGGCGATGCCAGTAGGAAGAGCAATTCGGACGTAGAATCTAATGGTCTCGGATTTGGACATTTTCAGTGTCACGGGGACAGTATTCATAAAAAAAATATTATAAATTCTGGGAAGAGTACTGCCTCACTGACGTCGACATATTTAGGTTCCTTGTTGTTTTATCTTATCTTTGTAACACCGTTTTGTGTCCAAATGAGTCGCCTAAATGTTTTTAGTTTGTTATGTCTCTATGTGTATTATGTATAAATAAAATAAAATATATAAAAATAATACAGTATTTTCCTTAGGAGTCTAGTCTCAGGGATTTTAATGAAATGGCCAGCCCAGCCCAGCAGGTTGTCTCTAAATTATGGCAGCCTCAATACTCGCCATATTGATCTCAGCAAGTATATTTATGTTAAGATCCTACATAGACGACGTTGGTGGTACAACGTGATTCAATATAATATTATAAATGATGAAGCATTATAACTTAACGTTACATTACTATCGGCAATAATTACGTTTTTCTTCAAGAGAATGGTGGGTTATGACGTTGATCAAACAGCAAAAGCAGTTAATAACTTATTTGAGATGCGCGTCACTGTTTCTTGACAATGATTTATTACATCAATATTCCATCATCATCATCAGCCGTCTGTCGTCCACTGCTGAACGCAGGCCTCCCCCAAAGCACGCCACCGCCCCCTATCCATTGCCGCTCCCATCCATCCATGTCCAGCAATCATTTTCAGATCGTCGGTCCAGCGGGCAGGGGAACGTCCAACTCTACAGAATCCTGTACGCGGTCTCCACTCCAGAACTGGTCTTCCCCATCGGCTGTCGGTTCTCAAACAGATATGGCCAGCCCACCGCCACTTCAGCCCGCCTATCCTCAGAGCCACCTCAGTCACTTTGGTTTGTTGTCGAATAAATTCTTTTCTGAATTTGTCCCTCAAGGTTATTCCAAGCATGGCTCTTTTCAGGGCGTGTTGGGCGACCTTGAATCTGTAGACAAGACCTTTTGTCAGTGTCCACGTCTCGGCTCCGTACGTCATGATGGCAAGAGTCTTGAGGCATTGTGGTATTTTAGAAGTGAGGACATGACGTAATTTTCCAAAGGCCACTCAACTCGTAAGAAATGACTGTATTATTATATTTATGAGTATTTCTAACAAAATATTACATAATTGTTAGAATATCTGAATGAAATAACGATTATATTACATTTTATTTCAGTTACGATGTTTACAATACTTCACGTGGTATCGTTACCTCTTACATTAGATTATTGTTATTAAAATTAAGTTAAAATATTAATAATACATTTCTGTTGGGGAAATGAGTACCTACACAAAGGATACTGGTTCAGTAATTACACAGTATTCTCATTCGTTTATATTAATTATAAATGTATTATTACAATATGAACCCTTTATTTTTATGAATATTAAATACTCATTAAAATGTTTTTTTTTCGTTATTGTAAGTAATATTTATTTTATTGCGCATAAAAGTGAGTCGTCTGTAAAGTGCTGACATCTAGCGACAATAAAAGAAGATAGCGGATACTCGAACCATTCTATAATCTTTTTTTTTTCAGATTTTGATTTATTTTATAATTATATGAACAATTATTTTTATTGCTGTACCACTCCCATAGTCACAGAGTTGAAACATGAGTTTAGAAATTTGGGGCTGTACTGGACACCGTTGTATATCTTCCACTTACCTCATATAATATGTAGTTCACCTCAGTAATTATTTGGTATTTTTTATACCAATGAAAGTTTTTGAGTAACTGTTTCAAATCAAATAATCTTAATAAAATTGGATTTTTTAAAACGTTTTCCTATGTTTTTTTATGATACATATGTATGTTTTATGGAAGAGACAACAGACAGCAGCTACAAATTAATCAAAAACTCAGATGTAGACAGACACTGGACCAGGAAGTGTGACAGATATCACTTACCGAATGCACAAACAAAGACAGGACAATTGAGGATTGAACAATGGACTGAAACTTTACAATGACCTACCAGACACAAGGGGTTTTACTAAAAACCTATTTAAAATATAAAACTAGCTAACTAACTAACCATCACACCATCTCCCGAAGGGGTAGGCATAAATAATGGACTGCTACACTTTTCTTTCCTGACATATTTCTCTCACTTCCTCAATATTCATACATCGTGTCATGCACGCACGTCGATTTCTCTGACTCCTTACATGGTCGACATAAAATATTTTAGTTATTTGATCTAGCCACACTTTCCTCGGTCTTCATCCATTTCTAATTTCATTTACATCGTTAACATATACTTTTTTTACCATTCTTTCTTCATTCATTCTTTCAATGTGTCCAAACCAGCTTAATGATCCTTTAATTATTTTGTTCATAATACCTTCATTCGCACCGCATTCACTTCTTATATTTTCATTCAACACTCTATCATATACAGAGTATCCACTCATTTGTCTAAGAGATCTCATTTCTACTGCATTTATTCTACTTTCAACCTTCTTTTGCCAGTTCTATGCTTAGCTTACATACATAAGGGTCGCTACAAGAACACCATTGTGCAATAAAATAAAACCTGAAACATAATATAGTAACAAGTAAGATCTAAAAATGTATCCATATAAGCCAATTGTTTTTTTTTTAATACTTGTAAATTAAATTTAAATAATATTAATTTTATGCTTCATAATTATGTTCACATGTTTTTATGACATGATTTTTATGCTCACGTGTTCTTATTATGACAGCAATACTTAAAAGATTTTTCTTTGCACCTGTGTCAATAACAAACACCAAATTACATATATTAGGTTATAGTATGTAGTGAGTCGGGTAAATCGACATGTGTGCATGACACGATACATGAATGTTGAGGAAGCAGAGAGAAATATGTCAGGAAAGAACAGTGTGGCCATCCATTCTTTCTGCCTACCCCTTCGGTGAGACAGTGTGATGGTTAGTAAGTAAGTATTACTAACTCATTGAATTATTTGCAGAAAAAAAATTGTGTCAAACTGTGGTTGGCTACATTTACACCTTGGAAAGACAGTGCCATCTCATCATAATATTACGGGTATGTACAATTTAGTAGTAAGGAACAAAAGTATTATAAGATGCATTCAAATATAAGCTACAAATGTAGTCTGCGCAGTTTGAAACCAATATTTTTTCACTTCAGATGTAGTCAGCCGTACACACAAGTTAGTAATTGGACTTGGATCTTCTGGCTTAGAGGTCGACTCTCAATAGGTTCAACTCATATGGCTATTCCTCTTACGTCTGATGGGAACGTTGTTGGAAGGTGATTTGGTGGGTTGTTCGTTTATGCAGGGGCATGATTTGTGTGGCCCGGAGTGTTCCTCTGAAGGAGAATCGATTTTGGGCGCTTGTGGCGGCTGGAGGTGTTTGGGTCGTAATTTAAGAGGTATTTTATTGTGGGGTTAGGATGTGAGGGGAGCCCTTTGTAAAAATGTTCGGCAAGTTTCAGAATGAATTCATCCATTATTGGGATTCCCGATTCTAGATGCAGTTGTGTGATCCCGGTCCATAAAGGTGCACCAAAGGATAGCCTTATTTTGCAGGATTTGGTGTTTTTGTATGTAACTCGAAGCTGCATAGACCCAGACTGGGGCTGCGTAAGTGAAGATTGGCCTTATGGCCGTTTTGTATATCAGGAGTTTATTGTCGGTGCTTAGTTTACTGTTTCTAGCAAACATTGGGTAGAGGGCTGAGATTGCTTTTGACGCGGGTTTGACTTTATTTATAATGTGTGGCCTCCATGTCAGCTTAGAATCCAAGGTAACCCCAAGGTATTTCATTGTTTTGGTCCAAGGAACGTCTTGGCCGAACATTTTTATGTTGGGAATGTGTCTTTTACTAAAAAGAGTCGCTGTGCTTTTACTCGGGTTGATGGTAATGAGCCAGTTTCTGCACCACACCTCTAACACGTCAGCCTGTTTTTGCACCCTGCGGGTCGCAAGATGCGGCCTTTTAGAACTCGAGATGATGCTTGTATCGTCAGTGAATTGGGCAATGTGGTTGTTCTGATCTCGGGGAAGAGGTAAGTCACTGCAGTATATGTTGAACAGAGTAGGAGCCATTACTGAACCTTGGGGAACTCCTGCTCTGATAGGGCGTACGAGGGATTTGACCTTGTTGATAGTAATGTATGTGACCATTTGATCCAAAAATTTTGGTGTTCTAAAATAATCATAAGTATTATAAATAGGCAATAAAACAAGTCAATGTTTATAAACACTTTGTATTTCAATAAAATTTTTGGACTATATATAATAGTAAACTTTTAGCATAATACAAAATAAAATATAGTTTTTTGATAATGAATCAATAAATGTTTACTTATAAAATCCACATACTCTTATATCACATTTGTCTTGCATTTACCTCGCGGGGTATTCCGCATCGTAGTCAGATTAGGACGCAGCTCAATATATATCTGATTTCAAGCTTTGGCCGCTAATGGATATGCCCAATGTGGAACATCACAGGTTATAAAGGCAACGTCTTTACTCCTGATTATAAGCATGCTAATAGTAAAAATAAAATGACTGGTTTAAAATAGAAACTAATTAAATCGGCCGATTGTTTAAAAAATATTTGTCATTGTCTAATTGTTAGATCTTAAAAATAACAAAGTATAAATGTAACTGTCATGCACTTTGAGAAATAACAACAGATGCTAAAATTGTTACAATTAAGTGCGTTACATCAATCTTGACATTGCCTATCTTCGCTAAAGACACGCCCAAGCACCTGACATCAGGGGTTTGTAAGAAGTGCCAGCTACATAAAATTAAATTGAAACATACAAAAAATATAGTACAAGCCAAGAGTAGCATTGTGTATTTATAAAACTAAGTATTCTGGGAAATCTGGAAATTTAAAAAAAAATTAAACGAAGATTTAAATAATGACGTATCAAGAAAAAAATTACTATGGTCAACAAAATTCAAAATTAGAGTTATAATTAAATGTGTTATTCTTTTGAAAAATATGAAAAGAACCGGTTGGGAAAACTAAATATGTTTGGCTGTTCAGATTTATCTTTTCAAAATCTTATAAAATACAGATATTTTCTTTATAAATATAAATATTAATAAACTTTATTTTTCTGCTTGTATTTCACACAACATTGGATAATTATCCAAATAATTGAAAACTAAAAAATACATGACAATGAAAGAAATTGGAAAAAAATTACCTTTATGGCTTTTGTAATTTTTTTCATATTCCACCATTCAATAAAAATAAACCCAAAGCATTAAGTAGGCAAAAATTATAAAGATTTTTTTTAGGTTTTATCATTTACAAGAGACCTGATTTTATATTATTCATATATATTTTTTAAATTTGATGATTTTGAAGAAAAAAAGTTACAATATCTGTTCACATTAGACTTTGAGAACAAGAGATCTATAGAAATGGGTGTTTTTTTTTTTAAATAACTTTCAGAAGTACAATGATAATAGAACAATTTGAATAATATTTCAAAATATGTAATGAAATTTACAATCAATAGACAAAAACATAAGATTATGTATGGAGTATGTAATGGAGAATTTCCGGTTAATAACTATCTTGAATAATGTTGTATTTAAAGGTTAGGTCATTTCAAACTAATGTCCTAAAACAATCTACTTGAATTTGAGTTTTATCATTGTAACTGGGTTACATAAGACCATAAATCTAAGTAAAGTATTTATACACTTGCACAATAAGAACAATGCTTATAATGTTACAATTAGATAAACTGAAACACAGGAAATAATGAATACATGTTTAATTTAAAAAAATACACAAAAATATGGTAGTTATTGACATTATCTACAGTGTAACAATGGAATCTTATATCAGACATCCCACAAATTGTAATATAATAATGACACAATAAAAATTAAGAACTATGAATTTTATTAAACAATTTGTTTGCACAGGGAATTTTTTTTAAATTTTTGTTAATTGTCAATAAATAATAATGAAAATAGTTTTTTTTATTATTAGATAGGTTGAGTAATACAAAAATAAAAAAGGGATACTATGTCGTTTGTCTGATATTAACATTACAAAAGTTCCAAAGTTATCCTGCTCCGATACACTATTACACATAATGGTTGTGAAACATGTCACAATATCAAATAGAACCACATTAACAACTCTTAGTGATAATCACAAGCTTATCAATAACATTTTGGTTTTTCATATAAAACTTAAATTAAATAGCTAACATAAAAATATTTTGTACAATACACAAATATCTATGGCATCTATAATGAATGCGTAATATTGAGTTGCATATAGAAAAAATATACATGAGTGTACCCATGTTGAATATTTCATTGCTTAATTGAAGGCCACAACACTCTTATTTAG
Source organism: Lepidostoma basale (assembly GCA_022606425.2). NCBI lineage: Eukaryota > Metazoa > Arthropoda > Insecta > Trichoptera > Lepidostomatidae > Lepidostoma > Lepidostoma basale. The sequence goes on along the minus strand of JAHDVF020001219.1, from coordinate 219,532 downwards.
TTTTATTATGAAAGAGGAAATCATATTATATAATTGTATTTACCCATGATAACAAAGAAATGTAATTTGGCACCAAGTGCCAATAATAGTGCTCATGAAGAACAAAAAGAGTTCATGAAACATTAAGATAACACAGAAAGCGGAGTTCACTTATGCTAAAGTTGTTCAACACAAGCACACTACTAAAATCTAATTTAAACTATCGCAAATACTCATCAACATCAAGAAACGGATAAGGCCCATTCAAAACGTACAATTTAAAGTTTTCCTGTTTTCAGTTAAATTGTTTTATATCAAATTTTATCTAAATGGCGTTAAATTTGGTGACTCTTCTGTCAGAACAAGGTTAACAGTACAAAAAGATGAATATATTTATTAATACAAAAAAGTACAATTAACATCTTTACATATCAATTATAATAGCAACAATAATAAATGACGGCAGATCTAAAAAGGCGAGACACTAAAGATCTATTTTGTTAATCAAGTATATTTTCTAAAACATCCAAATGATTTAATGGTTGTTTACAAATAATGCCAGTCAAATAACTGATGCTCCCAACGTCATGGTAATTCCTGAACAGATGTGGATTGCACATCTTAATAAATGGCTTTGGAATTAATTAAAACTTTTGTAAACTTGTAGTTTTTTTATTATTATATATATTAATATACGCTTCCATTATAAGCAAACAATTTAAACCAGGAAAATTATTGATTCTAAAAATATCATACAAAAAAAAATGATTAGAAGGAATTCTAAAGTCATCAGTGAATAGAAAAATTAAAATAGAAGTATATGTTCCCTGTGGATATTTTCACGGTTTGTTAAATAATTCTTGGGACCTTGGGTACATCCATGTCTCGTAGTCCTCTTAAAATGACAATGATATTTCGAAGATTGTTGCAATCCCCACCTTTAGATTAATTGTATTATGGAGATTACAAAGATCTCTAAAACAACTGTCAAAGATCCTAAAATCCCAAGAATTAGAGCTACCTTATGTGGGGAGAGAACCATTAATGTTGAAGCATCGTGTATAATGACTTTGTCGAGTAATCAATACATCATAATACCAATCAAATAATAAAAAGAAGGACTAAAATAATTACAGCAGTCGTAAACTTAATTTACAATTTACTGGTATATTCAATATCATAATTTGGTTCTTATATTTAAATATATTATATGAATATATAATAATAGAAAATATTTGAATTCTAAATAGAGAATACATACATAGTAATATATAAGTGTTTTGAATATTAATTTTTGCTCAAATCTCAGATCATTTCATGGAAAGGATGACCGGGAGCTATAATACTTAGTAAAAAATATATTTCCAAATCATGGAATTTTATCCAAATCAGAATTTTGGTTAAATTTAATATCTTAAACAGTACATGTGCTTCCTTATTTAGTTAATCAAAACATCACCTAAAATATATATCCTTCACTGCGATATAACTACATATCTGAATTTAGCGTGGCATTTGGAATGCACAAGGCAGATTTTCAGCTAAACTAGCTTCGTAAGCTATCAATCTAGTAGTTGTGGAAAATTATCTTTTGGGAAACAGAGTTGATATTAAGGACAACGCTGGATCCACAAACGTAAAGTTTATTACTAAATATTTAATTGGATAACTTCTACGAATTGGTCAAATCAATCAGTCAAATGAAAGTATGTATAAAAATTTGTTTAATATTAAGAATATGACAGTTGGTGTGTATTCTATTGGTTGGATGAAAATTTTACATCATATTTCACAACAGAGGAGTAAAATAAATGCTATATTTGAGCAAGTGTGATAAATGCAGTCAACATCAGAAGAATGTCATGGTTTGAGAAACCTTGTGGGCTTTGAGGGGAAGGAGACTACAGTTTGCCGAGCTGGAATGGTGAAGGTAAAATGCCAATCGAGGAATGTTACATTGCTTGTACGAAGGATTGAGAAATACAATACACACTAAAAAATAACATGAGAGGAAACTAAGCGGGATCCATAAAAGGATTTAAAGTATTGGATTTTAAGTAACAATTAATACTTTGTGTAAACTGTTGATGAATTATACAACATCTCCGGTAATTGGGAAGAGCTGACGCTTGACCGACTTGAATGGCGAGGTGTCTGTTCTGAAGCGGATGATGCCACAGTGACAAGAAAAACCCTGAACAGAACGCGCGCTGCAGCCTTTCATCAGTCAAACCAGCTAACGTGCGACGTTTGTGGGAGAACCTGTGCCTCCAGAATTTCTCTGTTCTTTATACGGGAGATCGCAACGCTGATGAAGAAAAATTAAGATTGAGGGGATTCTCGACTTTGAGACCTAGCAATGACAAAGATGAATTGAGAACACATCTAATGATCCCTAATACGGAATACGATAACAAAGAATATTAGAAAATTCTATAGTGATTTTGCCAAACACGATTAGAAAAACAATTAATATATATGAATGCACGATAGCATGAAATGAAATGTTGAATGAAATTACTATCCTAAAACCACTGGTTCTCTTGTTAGTTGAAAGACCTTTGAGATTGAGCTGTCATTCTCCCGGGTCATCTTAGATAGTTGCGCTTTCATGATGATTTGAATTAGGAAAGCTCCAGAGTCATTTTATCAAGCAATGAAGATGTAAGCGGTGAATTAATTTGTTTAGCGTGATTCAGAATGACAGTATTAGAAGCAGTTAAACTAAGCCTGTTTCAGGACAACTATGTAAAGCTATAAAAGGCCAATGATAATTAGCAGGACGCCAATCACATGTAACAACTATACATACTTTTAAATCTCAAGATTTTCTACATTAAGAGTACTCTAATTACAATGGACACAATATATTTATGAAGTCAAAGAATAATCTGAATATAAATTTCACATCAAAATATAACCCTGTATTCTAAATCAATTTGTTTTACATAAATATAGGTTCAAATAGAAAATACCTAGTAGAGAAATGTCACATCCAAAGCCCATGAACTTGATGATAATGTTGGGTACAAATAATTTATAGTAATACATATTTACAATCTCACTTCATAAAAACCGTATTTCTTTGATTCTATGATACACATTTAAAAAAGTATGTTTGCTTCATCCACGGCGAAATAAAAATAATATAAGCGAACCTAAGAGTTTAAATTAAAATTGATGGCAGCATAGACTAAAAGAACTACGGTTTGAATATTTTAAAATACGACTTATAAAAAAAAAACTCAAGTACTAAAATGGTTAGCGCACGTAATAATTGTAAAAGACATATCTCTTAAATTTATGAAGGAATGTCTTGTCGGTGGCGATGACCCTCTTTCTGGATCAAGTTGAGCGCTTCGGTTTTCAGGAAATCCACAGTTTTATAGATGGTCGGAGAGTGACCTTCCGATTTGGCATAATTTTTCACAGTCGAGTCCTGAAAACAAAAATTAACAATAAATCAACAAGTTGCTGTAGCTATTTTATTCTTGTCTTTGACCATTTAAAACCATCAAACACAATATTAAATCTGAGGGTAAACATGCCATAATGCAAATTTAATTGTATTTAAAGAAATGTGTTCAATTCCATATATAGTGTCGCAGAATATGTTTAAATTTGGAATAAAGTTATATGTTTCAGTAATTGTCAAACAACTTTTTATGTAAAAAATGTTTTATTTTATCTGAAGTTCAGTGTATATGTCGCCGCCACCTAGTTAAATACTCCGCTCAATTGAACGGCTAGGCTGATAATGAAATGGCGGCATTCAATGAAGTGACTAGGCCGGTAGTTTTAGTGTTTTAATTTAGTTCTAATTTTTACCACTGCAACACTCCGTCCGGATTTCATGTATTTTGTAAAATAAATTTCAATGAAAATTATAGTGACATTGTTTTATCGTGAATTTATTTATTTATTTGAACACAAATAAAATAGAGATTTTGCTAAACAAGTTTTTAGCGTTTGTGTAAAAATTTGATGAGTAGATAGGGGATGTGGGATGTATTATTTTTTTTAAAACTTACTCTAACCTAAAGGTTTGATTCTCGGTGAAATCAATAATAATTAAAAAGTTTTTTTTCTGAAGCCTGGGTGATTGTGATGTAATTCCTCTCTGTAATTCGGTCTTCCGGTCTGTTGAGGTGGTTAAAGTAAAATACAATAAAATAGAAATAAAAATATGTTTTTATAAACACGCTATGCGTCAATATGAACATTATAACCGTACAAGCGCTAAGCCAATGTCAAAATTCGTACGATACCTATTAGTAAAGAAGAACAGTACGTTTAGGTTAGAGTTAGTTTTAAAAAAAAATAATACATCCCACATCCCCTATACGCATGCTCTCTCTCTCTTTTGTTTGAAAATCGGGTTACTTTTTACAACAACACATGTTATAGAATGCCGACTGACAGTTGAACATTGTTAGATGACTGCTAGCGTTGCAGTGGTAAAAATTAGAACTAAATAAATTGAAGGTTGAGTTTATTCAACTACCGGCCTAGTCACTTCATTGAATGCCGCCATTTCATTATCAGCCTAGCCGTTCAATCAAGCGGCGTATTTAACTAGATGGCGGGGACATATATACTATTGAAAATATTGCAAAAAATTCACTTACGGCACCAGTATCTTCCAGATCCAAATCCAAGTATTGGAGTTTTTTAATGTATACATCGTTAAATTCACTATCCGATGTGCCAGCTTGGTTCTGTTGAAAATAAAAATTATTTTATTTACATGGTTATTGAACCCCAATAAAATACACTTAATGGAAAACACTGTTTTGTTTTAAGTACACATTTGGGTGTTAAATAACCGCCCTAATAACCAGTGAGTTTTTCTCCAAGCCATATATAACGTGTATTTCCAGACTGAAATATCCTTCAGATTGCCACATTGTCCCTCAATATACTAACATGTGTGCACAGCCACAGCACTCGCCTTAGTCTCAATTCTCTATTTACCTTTGCTCGTCTATCTGCTGCAGAGCTTCATAGAGCTCATTTGATTGAAGTTTTTAATTAATTGCTTATGGATGTAAAGGTGTTCCCATTATTTAATTAAAATAAAATAAGAGAGAGCTACAAATACCTCATGCCTCATGTATGAATTGGAGGCTTGGGGTCTTCCAGGTTTCAGACCACGATTTACTGCCGGAGGTAGGAAAATGTTTGAATACTAAAAAAAAAAGATACAAATAAAAATATTGATCACATTAATTTTCACCCTTGTATGATTATTCCTCTACACTTGCAAATGGCATACCACAACTCATATTTTTTTATAATAAATACTGTAGAATTCTATATTTAGTAAATGTCATAAATTTAAACAACATAAAACAGTAAAAAAAAACAGTATTTTATTTCAAATATATCTACATCACATCTCATTCACCAAAAAATAATATTACTACATATTATTATTGTTTTAAAGACAAACGCCATTGATTTAAATAAGTATCAAAATATAATAACATTGTTTATTGCTTCTTTAATGATAATGTAAAATTTAATATTATATAATAAAAACATCAGTTTTATTATGTTTTAGGGGAATGACATATTTAGTCTTGCTAATGATATTTGATAATGCCTTAGCAAGGAGAAACATATCAGTCCCATAAAATTTAATCCTATTTCTAGAAAACAGATGTTTATAATTCATATTAATTATGACAACTGAAATTCTGAAAAATATCATTGATATCAAAACAATGCCACTTTAGCACTTTCACAAAATGTATTTGACAAACAAACAAACCATCACGCCGTTTCTCCACAGGGGTAGGCAGAAAGAATGGACACTACTCTACAATGGACGCCACACTACTCTATCCTGGCACACCTCTCTAGCTTCCTCCACATTCATGCAGCAAGTCATACAAGCACGTCGATTCTTCCGACTTCTAACATGACCAACCTTTAAATTTGATTAATTTTTCCTCAGTCTGCCTCGATTCCGTACTCCATTTACATCATTAACATATAATTAATTAATCATTATTTCTCCATCCATGTGCTCCATATGTCCGAACCAACGCAGCGATCCTTTCATAATTTTGTTCATCATACCTTATTCCGCTCTACATTCCTTTCTTTTATCAGCATTTGAGATTCTGTCGTATGTCATTCTACCACACATACGTCTTAAGGACCTCATCTCTACCGCATTTATTTTGCTCTCCTCCTTCTGCCAGTTCCATGCTTCGCTTCCATACATTAGGGTAAGTACAAGAACACCATTGTGCACTGCCGTTTTGTATTTTGACTTAACAAAATGTATTTGATATTAAAATAATGTTACTCACAGTGTGGTGCTCCTCCTGATTATATTTTGACTCAAAGATTTGGATCGGCTGTTCGGGTGGCTCGTGGATGCGGGGACCAATAAAAGCATCTCTGTAATTACAAAAGCAATGTGATGCATCGAAGAATTAAAATATTTTTTACCAACCGGAATATTGCATTATAAAATAAACACTTTTTACGCAATACTATATTATTTTATAAAATAATAAACTTGGACATGTGAGTGCAGCACAATACATTTCATAATACACCCGACTACAAAATTATAAATTATTCGCTCGCATGAAGTACCTGAAACATTGTGGAAAATTAAAAATAATTTTTACAGGTATATAAAGGAGTAATTAATACGAATCAAAAATGACTGTTTTCTAAAAGTTTTAGTATATTTTATGGTAATGACATGTTTCGCGTTGCTAAGGTATTATCAGATGTTTTTAAAAAAAATTTAAAACAGACAATTTCATTTGTATTAATTATTCAATATGAAGATTTAAACAATTGTTCAGGAAAAATTAAATCTATAAAGCAGGATAAAAATCGCATAGGGTAACTAAAATATCTTCTATATTCGCCATCACTTTGCGTTGTGGATTCACATTTGAATAACTTTTTGGAAACATTGTATTATCACAACACTTTTTTGCACTTTTCACAAACATGTTTCGGGACACGAACCTCACTTCGTCAGTGTATGAATTTGAACTAAAATTATTATATTTTGATATATTAATTTTAAGTTATACACTTTAAGATATGTGTTGCTCTCCTGTTCATTAATTGTTCCCTAAATTTAGAAATTATATACTGAAACTATATGGAGTGCAAGGAATGCCTCCCTAGAACGGGTTACCCCAGTTGGGAGGTATTAAAACCATGTACTTGGTAAATGATCAATAATAATAATATTTAACCTTTTCGGTAATAATTAATATCACTTATCCGCCAAAGATATTGAGGGATAGTTGGGAGTCAACCTCCCAAGAGAGGTCAGCCTGACTACAGTAACAGACCAATGGTCTAAAAGAAGACTAATCCGGAACAGATCTCCCATAAGTGATGTCATGCATCGACAATTTACCTGAATATTATTACTAAACAATCCATTTTCCATTTAAGCGAGCTCCTCTGTTCTGTCAGTTTAACTGTTTCCTTAAAATAATTTCATTTGCTATTATGTACAGTAAAATTCATTATGAAAGGGAAGATCGAGGGTAGGCGCATTGTGGGAAGACCCCAGATGTCCTGTGGACCGCAATTTGGGGGATGGGGGAGTTGTTCCGTCTGGCACAGGACAGAAAGGCCTACGCCAGGGTGATAGCCGACGCCGGGGGAACCTGACATGGCACTCCAAGAAGAAGAAGAAGAAGAAGAGAGTAAAAATCCTGAACTATTATACAAATCAAAATCATTATACAAAATTATTTTAAAAATAAACGTTTGCTACAAAAAAGGTATTTTTGATATTGAAAATCATATTCAAATAATCTTATTAAATAAACCGACGAAACTGACTATGAAGGCTTTATTTACTTTATTTAAGTGCGCAAATTAAAAATATTTGTTATAATTAACATATACCGTATGGGGAGAGTTATTACTCCTTGTGCCCTACGGAGGGTTAAAAATTTACATTTAGCTTAAAAAATCATAATTTGCATTAAAAATGTCACAAATTAAAAATGATTCAACATATTTTAATATTTTTTTCAATATCAAACTCACTAAATACAGACGCAGCAGTGCAGTCACCCAAAAGTTTATTTATTCATTTACCAACTACGCATAATATTCTAAAAAAAATTACACATATTAATAATACAAATAATGAATGTAATGTAATTTTTTCAATTCTTATTATACTTATATTTATTAAGAATAAGGTATTTATAAAAACAATTGCCCCTTTGAAAGGGCACATCACAAAAACGGCACTTGTAACAAGTCAAACTTTTTTATTTGCGAATACTCAGGAGTTTTTAAAACATATTTTTTAATCAAGTTGACAAAATGTTTGAAGAATAAGTCAGTAGATGCCGGTAGAATGATCATTAAGTGATGTTTAAAAGGAATATTTCATACGTTTCCAAGCTCCAATTAGGAAATATCAAATGCGTTACATCATCCCATGTAGAAGGTAAAAATACCTTTTCCAACATCTCCCATCAGTCGGCGTAACTAATACCCTTCCCGGCTTGAGTGTGGTAAAAACAATAATATAAAATCACTTACAGCTTCATAATACATTATTAATACATCGAAAATCGCAAAAACAAACGAAAAAAGATAATCATAATAATTTTAACAACACACATAATATATATTTAATATCAATGAAAACGTCTGTTTTCTAGAAATTTTATTTTAATTTATGGATGTCATGTTTCAGCTTTCTAAGGCATTATCAAATGTATAGGCACAATTCTTCCATAATTGCAGATGACAATAAAATTATTTATGGTTGTAAAACTCCATTATAAATTTTATTGTAAATGCGATTGTCGTATCTATCCCATTGATTGACGGTTTTACAGATTTCTGTAAAACCGAAAAAGCAATTGCATTTAAATTATATTTTACAATAAATATAAATTGACAAATAGAAACATTCCTTTAAGAGGAATACAAACTATACATATGGATTCATTTCTGCAAATATTTCTTAATTAAACGCACACTGATTAAAGAAATATAGAAACAATTAGTTAAATAAATAGATATATACTTTTGAGTTAAATCCAATGTAAGATGAGAGGGCTTCGGAGGTCTTGGCGGCATGTTTGTACCTGTAAATGTAATAAATACATTAATATGCATATTACACGAGTCAGATAACACCTCAGACTAAATATATGTATTTTAAATGTGGATTATATTATACAATTTTGAAGAAATATTTGAAAGTCAGTGATTTCTTTGAATTTTACAAATCCAGACTATGAAAAAACAATTCATGAATGCATGTTTCATTCAAATGTGATAGCAAGCAAATTTTGTATGCGTGCGAAAGCCCCAAATAATCATAAATTCATCTACTCGCCAGAGTAGGAGTCAACACGTATGGCGTACTATCGAACACAGTGTGTAAACACAAGCCAGCTGTGTCTTGACTCCTACTCTGGCACTCCGGTGTAGCCGTACCCTATGGGTTTACACCACTGTAAATGTACAACCCAAAATTTTCTAATAAATGTCATTAGGAAGTATTTATGTTTGGTTAGATACATTTCCAATCAAATATACATTTGTGCAGCGTTAGTACATGTAAAAAAATAATTATTTACTCATTTAAAACCACAGTTTTTGTGTATAGTGCTGATTTTTAAATTTATTTGTAATAGGGTGCTTATAAGCCACAATGAATGGCGCAAAATGTAACCAGGGCAAAAAGGTACGAAAATATTGTACGGAACGCTCCATCGAACCAATGAGGCTGAGAGCGATTTGAAAGGAATCAGTGTTTCTGACAAAAAATTAAAACATTCTGATGAAAATTTTGATGTTAATTTGGCTGAATTATATATTTTTTGCAATTTTCTCTTTGGAGCTTATGCTTCAAAATAATTATCGGTTTCCCAATTGTGCACTTTTAATGATGAATCGCCTAATATTCTGCAGATGATGAAAATTTTGCCAATGGATATTGGTGTCCAATCGTACATTTTTGCCTTGAAGCCAATGCTAAATGAATAAAACTCGCCGAGCTGTCTTTGACAGATGCAGCAAAGAGGCACGCTCTAACATAAAATCTTCTAGAAATAAAATAATATTTCAACTTAGAACGACAGGTTTATGGTCACGTCAGTAGATTATTTACAAAAAAAAAAATACATTCGAAATTCTCATTTCTTCATGCATATAAAACACTTCAAAACTTAAAATGCGTTTTTTTTTAAAACGGCACACAGCATAACTCCAATAAATTTCTGTCTATTTACTAAAAATTTAACAGTATATTTAAAATAATTACCGATGATTACCGATTGTTTCATTCAAATATTCGCCAATCACACAAAAATCAATACTTTTAAAATCTTTGGTTTAAAGTGTTTCTCTGGCTTTAAGCATGTAGAAGTGATTTTTTTTCTTTTCTAAATTCAAAATTGCACAAGCTACACTGTGCGCCGCAGAGCACCTCATAATCGAAAAGCTTAGCGCGAATGGCTCTGGTGCCAGCATTTAAAAAAATATGCAGGAGATGCCTATTGGTAGCGATGAGGTTCGCAACTCATCACACAGCGTCTCCCACGGGGGCGAAAAGAGAAGGATAGAGTTAAAGTGTGACAGTCCATTCTTTCTGCCTACCCCTTCAGAGAGACGGCGTGATGGTTAGTTAGTTAGTTTCTTCACATTCAATACTAAAATATATGCTGTATCACTTCCTCGAATATTTTTAAAAAACTTATTTTTAGCCATTACAGCCATTTACAGTGGTTTACCCCTTAAGATTAAATGATAATTTCGAATGTATATTTCTTTGTAAATAGAAGTTTTCTGTGTAAAAAAAATAAAAGTCCGAAAAAAATAATCAAAAAGTACTCCACGAGAAGCATACAAGAAAAGAAGAAAAAATAATAATGCAACAGAAAAAATTGAAACGAATATAAAATTATATTTAAAAATATACCGAGAGAACATTGTTGGGAAAGTAGAATCTGGTTGTCTGTTGCATTAATGACTTTATACGATGTTACCAGTAGAGGATCATCAGGTTCATTCAGAATATCTAAAAAGAAAGATGTTTTCCGTTACATAGAAGTGTCATTGAAGAATCATCACATGTATTGAGTCCAATTTTAAAAGAAAATATCCTAGCATGAATAAGAAACACTAGTAAAACCAACAAATAGTTTGAAACGAATTCCGATGAGATCCCGAATGTTACTTTTATAAAAAATATTTATTAAAACTCTTACAAAATTCATCATAAAAGTTTTGGTAACTGCTTTAAATATTATTTTATTAGCTGTAGGGATTGTAACCTGATTGTAACACCTGATGATGCTAACATTGGTTAGCGAAACAGCTGTTGCGACAATTTCAAAAGAAATAAAATCAATTGTGATATTCTATAACAGTGTTTTAATTAAACAGTTAATAATGATAATGTTAAAATATCAAAGTGTTTCTGCCAAAACAATGGATCATTTTATTAGAGTTATAGATGTGTATGGCTTGGTTAAATAGTATGTAATGAATGTGTATCATTATAAATATAAGATTATTAATAAGGTAAACTTCATTTTATTACTGAATACAAGAGTGCAAAAAATGGATAAAAAGACACAGAAATTATGATTAAGGGAGAAATATTACAGTAAAGCTATTGGGTCCATCGAGTTGTATCATAAGTACAAATAAGGAAATATAAACTGTCTAATAAAAATATTCTAAAAAAAATTATGTACAAATCTCCAAACACATCAAAAATTAATAAGTAATAACGAGGGTTTTATGGTGAGAACCTGGCCTTGACAACAGATGGCACCACTTATTTTAAATCAATAATATTTTTTTATAATTGTCATGCTTCAAATGTCTACTATCAATTTTTCTATAGACTGCTTCGTATGGTTTATGTTTGATGTGAAAAAAAATTGTATTTTTACCGAAATGAAAAATTAATTATGTATATATCAGTGCAAAATTTATTGATTTTGAAAACGAATATGAATAATGGAATAAAAGCTTAATTAAATAAGTTTAAGTGGACTTTGCACCTTCGATTACAACAATAAAATATAACTATAAATATTTGCATGATTCAAAATCTCGATCATTTAAATGAGATTGCCACACCGTAAGTGGTTGAGAAAATGTACCTCAGAAATGAATGATGAGCGAGTCGTGAAACTGTGAACATTTCGATCAAACGGGCGCAGAAAATTCTGAAGGATCATTATTTGTATATGATAAAACTTTCCATACAATAGGTGCTGTAATTGCTCAAAATTAATCAGGAATCCAAAAGCATAGTGGCTCGGGTGGGACAATTTAAAAATGTGGATGAAACATGGATCTATCACAGTACCCTAGAGAGCAAGAAACAGTCTAAATAGTGGACTTCTTGTGTTGAACCGGCTCTAAAGATTATCAGGGTAACCTTATGGGTCTTAATCACCGCTTTTTGGGATGTACATGGCGGAATCCCCATTATTAAAGGAGAAAAACTATTCACAGCGATTACTATTCCAAGTTATTGGACCATTTCAATGACAATTTAGAAGAATAATGTCTGCATTTGTTGAAGAAGAATTCTCTCCCAGCAAGACAATGCACGGGTGCCATTGATATGATTTGCTTCCACATTCACTATATTCTCAAAATTTTGTCCCCTGCAATTATGTCTTGCTTCCGCTTGATAAGAAATGGTTAGCCAAAGAAAAGTTTGTACCTACGAGGGGCGTTCAATATATTCTCAGTATCGATATGAAGGAGTGCAACTATGAATCAATAGTTAATGACCTCGTTATATTGCACTCATTAGTAGTATAAGTACCAAGTTTCATAACAAACGGATCATTAGTCATTGAGTAGCTGTTCCCAAAACACAAGCAAGATTAGTCATTTCGCAAAGTTAAACAAACTCAAGTACCGTGCAGTTATAAAATTCCTAACCAAACAAGGAAAAAATCAGAAAACCATCCACAAAGAGATGTCGGAAGTTTACAGGGAGTCTGCTCCTTTATTATCAACAGTTCATAAGTGAACGTGAATTTAAGAGGGGCAGAGAGAGCATAAAAGACGACGAGCGATCCGGTCGGCCAATCGAGGCCAATAATAAAAAATGTGGAGAATTACTATTTCACACGACCGCCTACGTATGTCAAAAATCAGTGCAAGATGGGTGCCGAGATTCCTAACGTCATTTCAAAAATCTCACCGCGTACAAAGTTGCAAAGGGTTTTTGGAGCTTTGTGGTGAAAATTCTAAAGAAACTTTTGACTAAATTGTTACTGGGGATGAAACCTGGGTTCATCACTATGATCCTGAAAGTAAGCAGGAGTCCATACGGTGGCACCAAAAAGGTACAGAGCACCCAAAGAAGTTCAAGGTGACACAACCCGCAGGGAAGGTCATGGCTACAGTTTTCTGGGATTCCCAGGGAATTTTGCTGATAGATTACAAGAAAAAGGGCATCAATATCACCGGGGAATACTACTCTAGCAACCTTTATCAATTAAGAGAGGTGATCAAAGAGAAAAAGGGGGGGAAATTGGCCAGAGGGAGCCTTCTCCTCCACGACAATGCACCGGTGCACAAGGTTCAAGTTGCAAAGGGTGCAGTTCGTGAATGTGGTTTCGCAGGAATCAATCACCCACCGTATAGTCCAGACCTGGCACCAAGTGATTTTTTTCTGTTCCCAAATCTAAAGAAAGACATTCGTGGGAAACGATTTGACGACGATGACTCGTTAAAAGCGGTGATTAATGAGCATTTTGATAACAAACCGGAACCATGTTTTTTTTTGGGTTTAAATAAATTGATTGCTAGAAATAAGAAGTGTATAGATATTAAGGGTGACTAGTCTTTTCCTTCATACCCATACCGAGAATATATTGAATGCCCCTCGTAGTAATGAGGTCATCCAGAAAACTAACATATATTTTGAAGGATCATGAATTATTTATAACAGATCAGCTTAAAAAATTACAATTACAAAAAATAAAAATTACTTGAGGCCAGGTACTTAGCATACTACCCTAAAAAAATTATGTATTTTATTTGTACTGTAGATTCTTTAGAGTAAAATTCGATCTTTACATTACTAAGTTCGGTTATCAAGTCAAATGTCGGCTGATTTCACAGGCAGTCATGTCCATGTAACGAAAGGTGCAGGCTTGTACGAGTATATAGTGTGGGAAACAACATAGCACTGATAGAACAAGTTAAAATTTACACTGATAAAGAACAGAGTGAAATAAATATACTTGTATAACTTTTTTTACAATAATTGGAAAGATAAATTATAAACAATGTATCGCAACAAAGTTAAATATTTAAAAAATCATAAGAAATAACAAATCCAATTGGTTTCTTATGGTAGGAAAAACAATTATTGCATAATTTAGGTAGTGTTTTAAAAGAATACATATACATATTTACAATTTCATAATTTTTCAGTACAATATGTATAAGACAACATTTTATAGAATTGACAATAGTTTTGAAATGTGTATTTTTTTATTCTTCTTACGATACAAGTCAATTAAGGGAGATGCTATTCTAGATTTATGAGCTAATCATTGTATATCAACAGAAATAAGTTAGTAGCGACTAAATACGGAAGGGAGAAAAAAATAAAACTTACACGCCACATTTCTCTCGATTCTTGTTCCTGCATTTTGCGGTTCGTTGACCATTTCAGTTGGCTTGCACTTGCAGTAAGTACGGGTAGTTGCCTGCCGCGTGTCTGGTGTGAGAAATTGACTTTAAATTTTCGGAACAGGCAATTGAAGTAAAAATAACCTAGCGTTAATAAAAAATTAAATCCGCAACGTTTATATTATAATTTTTTTGTTTGCACAGCAAAAGGGTATTTTAGATTACTAAACAATTTGTAACAAATTTTACATATTATATGCAATAAGAACTCTGTTACCTTTATCTTTTTTAGGATAGCATAAAGTTAGCTGCTACGTAAGTTAAGTTATTATTTGATTAAAATTTAGAATTAATTAAGCAATTGGATGCAAGTACACGATGTAAGATAATGTCTTGCTGTAGAATATCAGCTGGTAGAAAAAAATACTAAGGAATATATACAAAAAGCATGTCCTAAGAATAGAAAAAATGCCAAGAAAACAGGAAAATAATACTCAAAAACAAACAAGAATATACAAAGTTTTACATGTGCCCTATCCTCTTTACTATGTACACAAATATTATACATTTATAAACTGTGAAATAAACAATGCACGGGAATAACTTACACGATAATTTCTTGTTGTTTCTATTTTTGTTCGTTTCGATGGTGGACTCGTTAGGTTTGCACTTGCAGTAGGTACGCGAAGTGGACTGGCGGGTTTCGTCTCGCACCACCTGCACCTGGCCAGACGTCTCCACCGGGCCGGGCTCTACGCTCAGCTTGCCGTCCACCTGCCCAATGTTCCACGAAGTGTTGAACACAAACACGCGGGGCTTTTCTCCTCCCTGAACAAGGAGAGACAGTAAATTAACAAAATTCAAACATGCAAATGGCACCCTCATCCCATTGATTGTACTGTGGGAACAAAATTGAAATACTATATTATGACTACTCTTGTATTCCTCATTCCAGTCCATGCAGTCGTCGTTCGTGTCCCCACTTACAAAATTAAACCCTCCTGGATACGTTGATTATTTTTACTTTAATTTAAAATCTAGTAGATATATTATTGGATGGAAAAACCAAAATTAAACTTGATACTGTAATTGCGGTTTACAGTCCCATGAGTTCGATTTTTCACCACTGCAAAAGCAATAACAATTTCCTGTTCCCTTGAGGTTAAAGCAAAAGTATTTTTCTATATTAACAATCTTTCACTCACTCTAGTTCTTGAAAGATTTGTTCCCAGTGGTGAACTATTCAGATTTTCAAGTGCTGAGAACACTAGATATATTGTAACGTATTATCTATATAATATATTAATAATTGATAGTGTTGTTGTCACACATTATAATGAAAATAAGCAGACAGAATTTATTTTAAAAAAATTGTATTACCTGTCTTTACCTCGCATTACCTGTATCTAAGACATTGACCAATGGGTTTAAAGATTTCACAACATAAGGATAATTCTTAAAGTAATGCGAATATCATTCTTACTTCCTCGGTCTGCTTTGGAAACCCAGTAAAGCAATCAGATATAGCAATGTATGGTCCGGAACTTGGTGAGGGTTGAGAAAACTTTACACCTTTCCCGGCATGGGCAACTGAAAGAAAAAACCGTATTTATTTCTGCAAAAAAAATGGTTCCATATTTTCATATTCATATCTGATGCATTAGAACAAATTATTTTTAAGGGTAGTCGAGCACTTGTGTTAAAAATGGCATAAAGGAAATATTGCCACTGGATAATAATATTTTAGAAGAGTCATAATGATAAAGCCTGCTGCAACGTGGATGTCCACAGTTAGGAACGACCTGAAGGCGCTGATACTGGACAGCCAGATGACTTTGGATCGCGTGACTTGGAGGAGTCGTATTAGAAGAGCCGACCCCAAATAATGGGAAATGGCTAGGCGAAAGAAGAGTCATAATGAAATAGTCCAAGAATACCTTTAACTTTTATATATAGTGTGGTGGTCTAAGGGATAGAACGCTTGGCTTCTGATCCTGGGGACTTGGGTTCGAGCCTGGACACGACCAGATTCCTTCTTCATAATAATGAGCTATTTTCTGCTCACATTGAAGATTGTAAAATAAATTCTAATATCATTGATTTAAATCTTTGGTGTTAGTCTTTTTTAAAAAAAAAAAAAAAAAATAGTATATTAGCTAGGGATTGAGGCAATCAAATCAAATATATGAGTATAGAATGATGAACTACTAGAAAATGTAAAATGATGTGTACCATCTTGATGTTTTTGTAGACACAAAAAGGGTGTTGTTAAATATCAATCGTTTATGTAAAGAGAAAATACCAACCATCTCCATTTAATGACAGGCGGCAGGAAATGCAAATGTTGTGCACCCATCTCTCCATGTCCTCCACCGTGTCTGCCTCCAGATGGTACACTCGGCTATTTGTTTTAATAGAGAACACCGATCCTCTTAAAGCGGAAGCTTCTTCATTCCTTCTTGGCATTTGTAAACCCGCATCAACCTAAAAAATAAAACAAACTCTAAAAATATAATTTATGAATTCCTATTTATATACTATCATTGTTAGAAAAAAATTAATAATAATAATCCAATATCGATAAGTGTAAGTTAGTGTCAAATGGAATATTTTTAGTAATTGAGTTATTTCTACTATGTACTTGGGAGCAATTCCTTTTACCTAAGAAAACACAGGTAACCCAGAAAGTTATCCTTTTCATTTTGTTAAATGTTATTGGCAGTCATAAATAAGTATTGTCTTTACAAACCTATGCATTAAAAATATTTCATCACAAACAAATTATTGAACTGACCTGTTCACATAAATTTAAGTTGATAACTCCTTTCCGTCTTCTACAATTCTTGTCAGCGTAATACTCCAGCAGGCACTCTGAACGGTCAGCCGACTGCCGCAGACAGAACCATCGACGATTCCATTTCTGAAAATAAATATAAATAATAAAATTCTTGGTTCTGATTTTAAAAATTTGGTTTGGTTCATATGGTGCTCCCGTCAATTTGGAGATATTTCGTGTATATGTGAATTGTTTTGGTCAATTTGATTATTGCTTATAAAAAATACGTTTTTACTGTTTTGGTGTTAAAACTATATAAGTTTTTTCGTTTATAAAAAGAATTTAGACAGGTGTAAAAATAAATTTTTCATTTGTTCCAATGCCAATTTGAATAAATTCTTCAATAATATTTTTAAGTTCTTGCTGGTGTTGGATTGTTTTAAGTGCCTAATTACAGTAAATTAAAAAAAAAACAGTGGATAACGTGGAATAAAAATTAAATAAACACAAATGTCCGGATCGTCCAGCTGACGACAAGTGCACCATCTAAAAAAACATTATGTGTTAAATTATTTTATTTTATATCATTGTATTTCAGATCATTTGTTTTAGATTTATTATGTAGACATTGAACGATCGAAGTGTGCGCGGGAGATGCCTTTTGGTGGCGATGGGTTCGCAACCCATCACACCGCGTCTCTCGCGATGGCGAAAAGAGGAGGATGGAGTGCCGCATCGATTAAAGTGTGGCAGTCCATTCTTTCTGCCTACCCTTTCGGGGAGACGGCGTGATGGTTAGTTAGTTAGTTAGTTTAAAAAAATAATGACCGAGTTACATTAATGCATTTTTTATGAATTAAAATACTGTTTTTCCCACTTTTAAGTTTATTTTTCTCAACATGTTTCAAAGACTATACACCATCATCATCTGGAGAAGGATATATTAATAATGGGCATACAGTATCATTAATATATAATTGGGGGGAGGAGGCGGTTGAAAGACGGTGGAAGTTTCAAAGTTTATTAATTATATTGATTATCGAATTTGTCAGACAATAGAGAATGCTGCCGACCCCTTGAAGCCAGGGACTTTTTGAATGGGAATACCTCATAATCTAATAAATTATGAAAATGAAGAAATAAAATCTATATGTATCTTAATGTAATGTAATAATTAACATAATGGCCATAGCCGTTATACAAAAGTTTATGTAAATCAAAAGTTGCTACTACCTAGTACTTATTTGAACAAAATAAAATGGATAAACAAATAAATTTATGTTGTATGCAAATACGTATCAATTTTCATTTGTTCTACATTGGCAAAACACAATGAATTAAACAGGAGTCGGATTAATGAGAGTCTACTGTATTCACATTTCTAAAAAGACCCAGTTTTTTTTTAACTTACTAACCATCATGATGTTTCCCCAGAGGGATATACAGAGAAGATGAACCACCACACAGCTCTGTCTTTACATACCTCTCGGGCTTCCTCTAGATTCATATAAAGCACGCTCATACATTTTTCAGAATATTGCCGTATTCAGTTAATTTTGTCATGCCATTTTATTTTTATAAGATTAACATTAATGATTTGAATGGTTTAAGAAATTTTGTACAATCTTCCAAATCAAAGGAGAAAATTCAAGGTATGCCAATTTGATTTCAAAGCTTCTTCTAACACGCGTTATTGGATCACAAAGACTGGCCGGGTTTGAAGATGAGTCGAGTATCAAGATCATAAATTCTTAGAAATCAACTTAACAATGTAACTAAAATATATAAGATAAACAAGACAAACACTAATGGTTGTTTATTTAAAATAATCCTGATTAGTGTATAGTGGATTGGGATATCGCAACTCGAGACAGGAAAAATAAGAGTGTGAAACACCAGATGAATGGCCAAGTATTCTGGTTGATAGGGTAATAAAAAGTTGTTAATTCCATAGTTAACAGAGATGTTTCAGTACCCAGGTTTATATTACGTGTCCCCATCACCACATTGATCATTTTTAAATAGTTCTGTTGATAATCATAATTTCACTTTTTGGCACGATCAAATCAATCAAATAATTAATGTCGGCAACGTGATGAGTCAGAAAAATCGATGTGCATGCATGACACAATGTATGAATTCTGAGTAATCGAGAGAAGTATGTCAGGAAAGAACGGTGTAGTGGTCTATTATTTCTGCCTACCCCTTCGGAGAGACAGCATGATGGTGAAATAGGTTATTGCACATTTCAATATCAAATATTTGTTATTAAGAAATGTTTTCTTGATATTATAATGAAAATATAAAAATTATCTTAACAATCTTGGATGTTAATATTTTTAATTCAACTCTTTGCTCTGCTATATACATTATGATGAAAATAATTAATAAGAGTGTATAAATATGTTAAATATCATCTTAAAGATTTTTTTCACTGTATTTTATAATTTTAAAACTAACAAATATATTAAAAAACGGTGTTTATGCAATCAAATGTATCGAGATTGCAAATTTTGCAGTCACAATGAAACAATTAAAAGACAATTGAGAGATATTTTTGTCTTCCTTTGCCTTTTCTAATTGGCTACAATCATTGGTAAACTTAAGTGACTGTGGGTAGTCCATATCGAACAAAAAACTGCAGGAAGGAAGGGGAATAAAGTGCTGGACTGGCAGCATTTAGTGGATGACAGGAAGCAATACTGCAAAAAACATAACAGATGTAAGACTATCAATTTAGGCTCAATCAAAACCAAGTATTGAACAATACCTGACAAAATACATTTTATATCAGTTTTATAGGACTTGTATATTCTGATTTACAGAGGTTCAGCTCTAATGGCTATTCCTCTTACGTCTGTTACACAAAAGACTTGCATTAAAATATTTTCATAATGGCATCATAAATGAAGAGCTGCAAAAGATAAATCTCCGGCTCAATCAGTGATTTTATTTTAAATAATAAAAAAATTATATTTTGCATTTTACTAGAACTTGTCGATGAGATATGTTACACTTAAGTTAAATAATAGCTAATGCGAACCCTTATGTATGAAAATGAACCTCGGAGGAATAAATGCCATAGAAATGATATCACTGAGAAAAATGTCCAAGGAAAATGATACATGATAGATTACCAAACGACGAAATAAGGAGGAAATTTAAGGCAGATGATTACATCCAAACTAAAATTAAAAAATGGATCACTTAGATGGTTTGGATATATTGAATGAATGGATGAGAGAAAATTGGTTAAAAATAGGTATACAAGCAGTGTGTATGCAAAAAGAAACCGAGGAATGACCAAATTAACTAAAAGGTGGTCACATTTGTTAGTAAGTTTAAGTTCTTTTTTTTGTCTGCAATACTCAAATCAATAGTGGAGGAGGATTCTTCATTTATATAAACATTTTTAAAATTTAAATATGCAAATATTATGATTTAAATTAAATAGAGAATTAGACTTTAAAAAGTAACCAAATGTTACAGAAGAGTAGCTTCTTGAGTCTTCTAATCTTGAGGCCTCTATTAGCCTTGACCTTAAAGTGGAATCGACTATTACACCGCTGTTTCCTTTACTAGACACAGACAGGACGGGTGTGAGCTACTTGGCTTCGCTGGGTAGTCATAGTACTGACTGCTAACCTGGCTGAACACAGTATGGGGTACATGGCTGGTTACACGGAATATCAAAACTGCCCGGCTGGCCACTCTTTCTTTTGAAAATTGTGAAGTCTTCTACGAATAGGAGTTCTTGTGGAGTCTTATTTGCAGAATAATATCAGTGTAGATATCTCTCACTTCTGCTATCGATTGTTTTATCATGGATCTCCTCGTTTCAATGATGTAGTTTAGGACGACAGTGGTTTTGCTTCTCTCGTGAATTAAAAGTCGAATCATATTATCACTGATTAAGACTAATTCTGTTCATAGGGACACATATACAAGTTTTTGATAAGAGGGGTTCTGCTGTGTTTGAACAGAGAGGCAGTAGACAGAACGTGGACAACTGATGAGCAATATTAATGTCGTGTGGCATATTATCTCTAAGAGTTATATGAATACGGAACTGGCAGTGCCATTACAATTGTGCAAAGGCAATGTAAGAAAAAATAGATTTAATATTAACGAGGCACTGGTAATATGTGCCCTCATTAGATAATGACACTGCAATCAAAACTAATTCCTCGGAAAAAAAAGCTGAGTCCTATTAGAAATTTACCGACAAACGGTGTCAGTTTTCTGTCAGCAGTTAACAGATGTGGATTTAATCTTCCTTCAGATGGCATTATTAAAATGTTTTGAAAACACATTATGTCTATTCGTGTGATAAGTAAATACTGATGTATCAGACGCATTATTAAAATTCCGAGGTGTTAGAAAATAAATTTACGTAAATATGAGGATACTCACAACCCAGACACGCTTCGAATGCGGTAGTTTTGTCAGCCAACCTTGAAAAATAGTCTTTAATTGCGGTTTATACGCCATGGCGAATCAATTCAAGTCTCTTTGTGAGTTTAAAAGTTGTTAAGCACAAACCAACAAAATAATTTAATCACAACGAATAAAGTCGCGACGATCCGAGCGCGGACACGAACTAGCCCTGAGCCGAGAGTGGCCATAGACAAAGTGACATTCCTTAGCACTGTTGCCCGATGTAGAGTCCATAGAGTAGGGAAGGGGTAATTTATTTTTACAGGATCGATAAGTACTTACCTTCAAGTACACGACCCCCGTAAACCGCAAATTGGTTTGTTCGACATACATACATAATAATATGATGTAGGTACAAATTATACATTACTACATTTTAAGTATGTGTATAAAAATTATTATGTTCTTTTTAAACTCGAATATCGATGTTTTTTCGAATCATCTTTTAAAATAGAATTATTTTCATTCTTTAATATAATTCGGATACAATAGAGGATATTCAAATCATATTAAAGTGCAGTATTATGTAAATTTATTGAATAAAAATATTTTAATCGAGAAGAACATACAATTATAAAATAAATTTAATTTTAAATAAATTGTATACATGTATGCCTTTTGCTCTTATAACAGTTTGAAAAGTTCGACTTTAAGAATATATGTTGAAGCTATTAATGCCTATTATGTGATACAGCATTTTGTACAAGTATTTTAATACATAGTATTTCTTACAGATTTTTAAAAATTAATATCCCGAGGAGATTAAAACAACAAATGAAAAATATTTAAAATCACATAAAGATTTTAGAATAAACTAAATTATTATTACTTCGCCAAACAAAATTGTCTTACGCAGGATGCTTTCTCCTACCACAACTCCATCCAGACACTGCTCCTCTTCTCTTCCCTCGGAAACAGATTTTTTTTAAATACATAATCCAACCGTAACTTGTCTTACATTCCCGAGACAATAATGTAGGATTTTATCAGAAACCCAAAATCTCCCTTCGCCCTCTTTCGGAGGAGCACTCTGGGTCATACATTTAGCTCCTGCATAAAACAACTACAAAATCATTTTCCCAACCATGTTTCCTACAGATGTAAGAGGAATAGCCCTTAGAGCTAAACCTCTGTAAGCCAGAAGATCCAAGTCCAAGGCCAAGTCTTATAGTAATATTATATATGTATATAATGAATATGTACAAACACTTCTAATTGGTTCATAATAATCTGTTTTTGATAAACATTATAAATAGCTTTTTTTATACTACCCTAACAAAGCGAAACGTGTCATTCCCATTATATATAATAAATCTTATAGAATTTTTTTTTTTTCAATCATATCAAAAATTCATTATTCCTATTTCTACGTTAGCTTTGATATTACTCCCCGTACCTAAGCTTCAAAAAAATGTTTGGAATTGTGTTTAAAGGAAAAAAACTAGTTTTCTCCGAAGAAATGTTAAGAACGAAAAAAAATTGCACTACCTTATTAACAAAATACTAAAACTATAATAATTTTGTAGAACAGATTTTGTTTGCTGAATATTGGCATTTAGAAAAATAATTAAGAAGTATACAAAGGTTTAGAAATAGCTAGAAATCTGTGGTGACTTCTAATTGTCGACGTTACCTATATTATGTGTTTTTTTGTTAGTCAGCATTTTATCAAATTCCTTACACTCGTCTGAGAAATTTTATTCAAACAGAAATTATAGCACATGCACATTTTTGTTCTGCCTTTGCTTTTTAATATCCGATTAAAAAATTTGTGAGAATATGGATACAAAGCTAAATTTTGTGGGTACTCTGCGAAAAAGCACTAAGTCAAAATTTTGCTGTTTTGACTTAATGATGAGGTTATACTGTTGAAAAAATACTCTACAATCTGCAAAAACGCACTAAGTCCTATTTACACTACAAGTCGACATATTTTCTGTAATAAGTCAATATAACATAAATCCGTTCAGGGAAAAAGCACCAAGGGACTTAATGCAAATTCCCTGAATAAATTTTTGATGATAAATGATCAATAACAATATTTCGGATGTATTCAGCGGAGCTTATGGAGCAGTACTGAATTGAAAAAGGGTGAGATTGTTGGTCAGCGACGATATCCTGAAGATGCCTAGTAAGTGATGTCTACATGTTTCACTCGGGGGCAAACGTAGCAATTGTTATTTTCTTTCTTTTCTCTTTTCACTAATTAATTAGTATTTTACCTAATGTATTAGGTATTGTACATAAGATAAAACTGTTGCATAACTTTTTTAATTAAAGAAAAAAAATATTTCTTACAAAGTGACTATTTTAGTTACAATGTGACAATTTGAATACCTTACTGTGGTATTATGTATCAGCGAAAATGCACTGAGTCATGTCAATCCACTATTATTTTGAAAAAAATGTGCTGATAGTTCAGTTATAATTTGTGAAACCATTAAATAAAGTTTAGTTAATAGATCAATATACCATTTTTTCAAATTGGCTTAGTAATGTTCAGTATAAAAAAAAACTTACAAACTTTGGGCTTCAATTATCTCAGAAGTAGTAATTTTGACTCAATGCTTTTTCGCAGAATACCCACGATTTATTCGATTTTCTAAATGAATAAAAAGTACATTATTTGCTTATATTTGTTTGATTGTGATAATAGCGACGATATGTAGGTACCTATACCTAAACGAATTTGGTTAATGAATGGATTTTAGCTTCGAAAACTTTGAAAATGTAACTTTCCTGGAAAAAAGTTTCCAAGATAATTGCACATCTTCTATGTACAACAATTTTAAATCAATTTGTACTATACGAAGTCAAAAGCTTATCAATATATTAGTAATTCGGAAATTTCACAAAATAATCTTAAAAGCAGGTGTGCGCTACGCTATCTTCATATAATGAGTTTCAAAATAAATTAATTAATATTTATCATGACACGCGCAAATAACAATAATTGAAACAAAACTGTCAATTTAATAATTATTGCAATGATTTTTTTGTTGTTGTTGATATGAATACTATGTGGATCACCTATTTGAATACGCTACGGTCGCCGTGATATGAGAGACTGTGAACTCCCTGTAGATATAATATGGTAAGCGAATATGCAAATCAAGATGTTATCTTGTCATCTTCAATATATAAGGGAAGGAAAAATACCAGTGAAAATATTACGTTTAAAACTTTACAGCTCTTTTTTTTAATCTCAAATAGGTTGACGCCCTGGAATATTTTTTATTATTTTTATACGGTAGGTATATTCACCAGGTTGTGATCCGTTTTACACAAGTCGTTATTATTAAGCATTTACATAATAACACATTAATTTCATAATTCCGCTTATGAAATCCCTTCCGGACACCGCCCACCTGGAAGACCGCCTAAGAGATGGAGGGACAGCTGGATCTCATCATCCGACGAGATATGATTTCTGTGTCACAGATCGTCAGATCTATTAAAAGAAAAAGAAGAAGAAGAAGACTTTTATATTGAGTAATAATTTATATTAATTATATATTATTAGTTATATATTATATATTCGCCTTCAATTTGAGTAGAATAAATGCGGTAGAGATGAGGTCCCTAAGACGTATGTGTGGTAGAACGATATACGACAGAATCTCAAATGCTGATATAAGAAAGGAATGTAGAGCGGAAGAAGGTATAATGAACAAAATTATGAAAGGATCGCTGCGTTGGTTCGGACATATGGAACGCATGGATGGAGAAAGAATGGTTAAGAAAGTATACGTTAATGATGTAAATGGGGTACGAAGTCGAGGCAGACTGAGGAAAACATGGCATGACCAAATTAATCAAATTTTAAAGGTTGGTCATGTTAGAAATCGGAGGAATCGACGTGCGTGTATGACTCGTTGTATGAATGTGGAGGAAGCTAGAGAGGTTTGCCAGGATAGAGTAGTGTGGCGGTCCATTCTCTCTGCCTACCCCTGCGGGGAAACGGCGTGATGGTTTGTTGTTGTTGTGTTGTTGCCTTCAATTTGTGTTGTGGATTCGCATTTGAATAAATAGAACAACACTTCTTAGTTTTTTCACATCACTTTATTTATTATTTTATATTAAGGTTGGCTCAAAGCTGAAACATATCTGCAAATGCAAAAATAAAATATTATGAAAATACAAAGTGTTATTCTAACTAACTAACTTACTAACCATCACGCCGTCTCCCCGAAAGGGTAGGCAGAAAGAATGGACTGTCACATTTTAACCGATGCGGCACTCCATCCTTCTCTTTTCGCCCGGCGGGAGACGCGATGTGATGGGTTGCGAACCTCACCAATAGGCATCTCCCACGCACACTTCGATCGTCCAACACCCACAAAATAAATCTAAAACAAATCATACAAAATAAAATAAAATAACAAAATAAAAATATTTTAACACATAATGTATATATTTAGATGGTGCACTTGTTGACATGGACGATCCGGACTTTTGTGATTATTAGATTTATGTTACTCGCATCCACCGATAAATAAAGTGTTATTCTATGTATTTAAATATAATAGTTAAACTTATATAATAAATATTTTTCTTATAAATACTCGTATTGTTAAATACTTATATTGGTTAAATACTTTAATTTGAGTGGGGAAAGGAACAGTGATTTTTTTTTATTAGTTTAACTCGCTATAATTGTGTTAGTTTTTGGACTTAGTTCGATATAAACGTAAATTCTTCATTTTAATTTTAAAGTTTGTACTGCTAATACAAATAATACAATTAAACTGCTGACAAAGAGCTAAATCAATTGAGTTATGATGACGTTTGATGAATTGATTATAATATTATAATAACAATATGTAAACGTTATTTAATAGAATTGGTTAATTTAGGAGAGGTGTTTCTAGTTATTTAATTACTCGAGAATGCCGATTTGACTTTAAGTAAGCTAGCTAATGCCCTCATTGTAATTTTTCTGTACCAATATTTTCTGTACTAACTAACTAACCATCACGCCGTTTCCCCGAAAGGGTAGACAGAAAGAATGGACTGCAACACTTTAATCGATGCTGCACTCCATCCTTCTCTTTTCGCCAACGCGAGAGACGCGGTGTGATGGGTTGCGAACCTCATCGCTACCAATAGGCATCTCCCGCGCACACTTCGATCATTCAACACCTACATAAAAATCTAAAACTATTTATATAAAATACAATGATATAAAATAAAATAACACAAAAATAATTTAACACATATGTTCTTTTAGATGGTGCACTTGTCGTCAGCTGGACGATCCGGACATTTGTGTTTATTTAATTTTTTACCCACTGTTTTCATTTCAATTAGGCACTTAAAACAATCCAACACTTGAAAATTTGATTGAAGAATTTATTCAAATAAAAAATAAAAAAACTATAAAATTAACATCTGTACTAATATAATTTATAAAATATCTGTTTGTATAAATACCTACATATCTTAGACATGTACCTACATATAAATGTATTTGAGCAGCTCACCGGGTCCTTCCAAAACCGACAAGTACACTTTACAAGTCAATTAAGAGCGATCAATGTCCAGCAAGTGCCATTACAGCAAAGATACACACTTCCACCGAAATTACAAAATTCTTATCCTCTGTCACATTGTTGTAATCTGATTTCAACAAATACAAAACCAGGTGTCGAAAATGATAAGAGATTGATAATGCGCCAGGTGGTCAATAGAAGGTAATTGAGGTAGTGATTTCTGCCTAAACTATCTGCCAGTGTCTTGCAGCCTTCGCGAGGTGTTTGACTGAAAAGTTATGCACGCCATTTTACACGAATCTCAATGAAGTATTAATAATTCGCAACTATAATAATTTTTCACATATTATACTCAAAAATATCAAAAAATTATGTTAATTTTATAGTGCATTTTTGAATCACGAAACATAAACAATGAAGTGCTTTTATTTTTTATTTGTGAGTGTTCTATTTTCGATGTCGCTGGACGTTGTTACGTCCGACTGTGTTATGTACGATGAGTGTTATTTTGACAATGATAGAAGCCATTGGCTGAACTGTGCTGATTCAAGTCCAGGTCGCCCAACTAGCATCGCAAACGGTTGGACAGATGAAATAAAATTCCTTCTCAACAAAAGATGTCCCGAGATAATGCCAAATGGTAGATGTTTCTGCTTTTTTATATTTTGTTTCGTAAATTTCTATCAATGTATCTCTAGGAATTTTCCAAACTTGTTTATTTACTTTAATAATTTTAAAATATCGAGTTGGTTTAATAACCAACTCGATATTTTCAAAAAAAGGTGTATGTAATTTTTTAAACATATTAAACGTATTTATATCAAATGCGATATGTATTGAACTAAAATAAACTTAATGTGTTCATTTGATAATGCCTTCGAAGAGCGAAACATGTCATTCCCATAAAACATCATAAAACTTCTAGAAAACTTACGTTTTCTTTCGTATTAATTATTTAATATTTTCAAGTCAAATAAAAGAAATAAAGTTTTTCCTTGTTTTTCCAGAGTTCACATAACATGTTTTGATTTTACCTTCTTACTGCTGAAGATTTTGAATGTGTTTAAAGGTCAAGCCAAAACACTGAAGAAACAGTGTTTTTTTGGTACTTTGATAACAATAAATACAATACTGTATCAAATATGGCAACATTATTAAACAAATTCGTTATTTTAACCAATCTCTCAAATTCATTTTGTATCCTGGGTAGACTGTAAATATTCTGTGTATACCCCTAATTCACTTATTATTTATTTATTATTCGAGATTTTCTTATTTAATAAAGATATTGGCGTTGAAATTTTGCATGTAATTAATAAAAATATAACTTTGAGCAATCTCGAAATTTCAGAAATTAAAAAGGCATTAAAAAAAAGAAAATATTATAAATAATCAAAAAATCTAACGTCAAGTCCAATATCTGATTTATTTCCTTTGTTGTAAGTAATTACCTGAACCCCAATAAGAACTTTAAATTATTATTTTAAATTTTAAATTGAATCATAATATTTGTTATAAATAAAGCATAAACGTTCCAAAATAAACCTTTATAACATCTGTCAGATCATGCAAACAATTTTATAATATTTTAAATATGAATCTTTATAATATGTATCACTGAAGAAGGACTGGTTGTCCGAAACATGTATATGTAATTTTTTTAATATAAGTGTTGGATATACAAAGTATATAAAAAACAAAGTTGAAATAAATTTTATTCGGGAGGCTAATATTGTTATATTATAAAAAATATCCTGCTATTTTGTTCAAATGTAATAGATACATAATTAATGGTACATAAATCCAATATTACGAGTATATACGGTAATACAACATAATAACATGGTGTAAATGAGTTGGGATTTGGGAATTCGTGTAATAATAAATGTAATAAACAAGTTGCTTTTCATTTTGAAACAGCATCATATTGAATTAATAAAAAAAATATTTTTAAAGTATTCTGTAATTCTTCCGTGTAAATATTCGATACAATGTATTATATTAACATTGAAATGTGGGTAAACTTCGGTTAGTACTCATAAATACTGTACGATCGTTGAAAGCTTCGCATCGTATGCCCACATGTAATAAAAACAGAGTTAAGCGATATTGCTATGTTCTACTCGTATAAGACATCGTAGAAAACCGCACAATCTTTGTATTCACTTACGTATCTGTGCGCTTGTTTTATTTTTATTAATATTTAATATCAGTCTGCCCCTGTGCAATGCGTACTTGCATCAAGACGTAATAGAAACCCAAAGTGCCATACTGAAAGTTAATAAATTATATTTTAAAAATTCAGTAACCGGCAACCATAAATTATTATGCCATATGTATACTCAATTAAGGATACAAACAGCAAACATTTTAATTAGAAAGCTCTCAAATTTAGTAATTAAAAAAATAATGTTTATTTTTTACTATTTCTCAACGTGATTTTTTACAAGAATCAAGATAGCTTGTCGAGGTTTAGGTACTCACAGACAAAAAATCGTTTTAAAAGTATTTAAGTATCCCTTAAATTGCAATAATATCACGACGACGAAAAGACCCATAATTATTTCTAGACTATTATTGAGACGACGAAAAGACCCATAATTATTTTGAAATTTAATAAAACATATAAAATAGTCTACTCCAATGACCCAGTTTTAAAGTTACGGATCTAAAAAAAAATTAAATTCTGAGATTTTTTATTATTGTTAATAGGTTTGATTTCGATACTCTTAGTTTTATTTATTTTCTTAGCTAGGTAGATTTCTAGCTTTCAAATGAGAACACATTAAAGAAAATACGCCGATAATACTTAAAGAGAAAAAAATATATAAATAAAACAAAATATCAGTTTTTAAATAATAAAAAAACGCCCTTTTTTCTTAAGTAGGTAGCTATTCCAAAAAAAAAGGCATTTTTATCGATATTTTTTTTGTATAATATTCGCACATTTCTTTGATCAAGTGTCGAAAATATACATTGTTATAGTCTTAAATTATATTTGGTGCTTAGAAATAAAATGTTACCTTTAAAACCGATTTTTATAAATGAAAATTTCAAACAGTATTTTAAAATTTGAATACACAGGCATCTCTTGAATCGGATGAACATACTCTTACATCATATTTTGAATCTGATACATTAAACATTTTTCCCAAACAGTGAACGAAACCATATCAACATGCTGCTCTGCCAAGCAAGTCATCACCATGGACGAGAATATAAAACTAGCCGAAGGACTCATTTCAAGATGTCCTACGTGTATGAAGAACTTCGTGGCGCACATTTGCCAGTTCACGTGCTCGAGTGATCAATCTTTATTCTCCGATACCGTCGTACTCGACGATAATGGTAACTAACAATTTGTTTCTTCTATATTCGCCATACTTTGTGTTGTTATGATGCTTTATTTTGAGCAATCTCGAAATTTCAGAAATTAAAAAAGCAATTAAAAATAAATAAAATATTATAAATAATCAAATAAATTTAACGTCAAGTCCAATCTTTGATTTATTTCCTTTGTTGTAAGTAATTACCTGAACCCCAATAAGAACTTTAAATTATTATTTTAAATTTTAAATTGAATCATAATATTTGTTATAACAAAAGCAAAACGTTCCAAAATGTATCTTTATAACAGCTGTCAGATCATGTAAACAATTTTATAATATTTTTATTACTTGTATTACACACAACACTCCATGGTGAATGTGTCAAATAAATAAATTTTAAAAAAAATATATATATAATATTTTAAATATGTATCTTTATAATATGTATCACTGAAGAGGGACTGGTTGTCCGAAATATGTCTACATAATTAAAAAAAATTAATGTGAGTTTTACATAATTTAATTTTTGTTTTTTTAAATATTTTGTGGATAATAAACAAAGTAATTTTCAATTTCCTAAGTGTATTACTATGGAATTCCACAGTGTTAATACCTAAGCTTTCAATAAGTTTAATATATATTTTATTTAATTCTACTTGATTGTATGACTTCGACCAGTTTCGGCAGCTCTCTGAAGATCGAAATCAGTCGAAGCCATAAAATCAAATGGAATTAAACTAATTATTAATTATAATACTAATTATAATACCATAATTAAATAAAACTATGTTTTTTTATAAACTACTTCCACTTGTTGTCTTTATTTCGACAGCGACCGGTTTCGCCAGGCTTGCTGGCACCGACAGTCTGGTCGTCGATGTCCAGTCTGTCGATGCCAGCTAGCCTAGCGAAACCAGTTGCTGTAGAAATAAAGACAATAAGTGTAAGAAGTTAATAAAAAAATGTTTTATTTAATTATTATTTAAAATGAACTTCAAGTACATCGACATAAAAATCCTACCGGCACAAAAGTTAAACATAGTATATTTTTGTATTAAACACCCCTCGCCTAATTTAGTGAATACCAAATGATAACCGATCTATTAGGATAGTCAAACCAAACAAAAATTTTAACGAAATCAGATATAAATACAAAATTATAGATTTTGGTACTTTGTTGAATATAGTAATTAGGAAAAACAGTTCGACTTGCAATTGGAAAACCAATGATTTAACTATTAATTAGGTACTTAATAAACATTTCTTATCCACTCTTAACGTTAGTTATTAAATACAACTTTCAACATTATATTATAAATGATTTTAAAATAAAAACATTTTGCAATTAGCAGTTTAAAAAAAAACTTGTCTCCACTCCTACATATCAAAAAAGTAACATTGAAAATTTCGTTATAATATAACTAATTTGGAAAGAGCCGATTTAAATTATTCGTTTATCAAAGACATGTGTACGTTCTATAATGACATATGGAATAGAAACGAGAGCTGACACCATCAGAATAAAAAGTCTCCTAAGAACCACAGAAATGAAGACTCTCCGATCCGTTGCGGGAACGACACTCCGCGACAGAATAAGAAATTCTGAAATAAGAAAGATCTGCAATGTAGAAGATGTCGTGCGATGGGAAGACTGAGAAGACGCTACTGGAGAGATCACGTGGAAAGAACATGTTCTGAAAGAGTGATAAATATAGCCGCAAATAAAGTACCAACAGGAAATCGACCTGCAGGAAGACCACCTAAAATATGGCGAGACAGTTGGACATCTGCATCCCAGGAACAGGCTCCGAGAAATAACAGGACACAGTCCTCAATAAAGCAAAAGAAGAATAAGTTTATCAAAGGAGGCCTATGTCCAGGAGTGGAAGTGGATTATTAAGTGATACTATTGTGTCGGTCTCGGGAAGTAAATATTTCCATCGTCAAGCTAAATAAATCTCTAATTTATTCCTTGCGTACTTTGGTTGAATATATTACAGCCTATCAACGTAGATTCTGTGAATTGGGTGGAAAGATTATTAATTTGACAACAGGCTCCGGTAAACAGGGTGGCGCGGCGCCAGAGCTCGTAGGCGGGGGGGGAGAGGGCAGCAGACGACATCCTGTTGGGCAAGGGGCTGGTGGGCGACTCCAGACGAGAGGGCGGTGGTGTGGGGATGTTTGCCGCGGAGGGCCTGACGATGATGCGCCCTGACTACTTGCACACGCATAACATTAACCTTTAACGGCTAGACGCATGTCACACGCTCTGACGCACTGTTTACGAAGAAAATTGAGATCACTTATTTGTTAATATTTCAACAGGGAAATCATTTTCCGTAACAATATTTTTTAAATTTAATTAATTCATTATTTAATTTAATGTTGTACCCAACCCGATTGGCAATTGCAGTTAAAACAAAATAATTAAGCAGAATATGGCTCTTTCGAAATGGATGACATTTGGGTGACTTAACTATTCTTTATCCACTCTGCAACTGAATGGTGCGAATGTTGAAATGGTCGACCAATTCAAATACCTTTGCAGCATTATCACTAAAGCGCTTGACCCGAACATTGAAATAAAATGAAGAATTAAAGTTGCACGAGCTGCATTTAATAAAATGAGAACATTATTTTGCAACGATAATCTTAACTTGAAACTCCGACAAAGAATGATTAAATGTTATATATGGTATGTTATACTATATGCCTGCGAAACCTGGACTCTGAAAGTGAATGTTATGAACCGGTTGGAAACGTTCGAGATGTGGATATACCGCAGAATGCTCCGTATACCGTGGACCGATAGGGTCAGTAATGCAGACGTACTGCAGAGAGCCAGAGCCAATAGAGAGCTGTTGTCAAGTGTGAAAATGAGCAAAGTCTCATATTTAGGTCATGTGCTAAGGGGAGAAAAATACCACCTCCTTCGACTGATATTAATGGGTAAAGTGGAGGGACGCCGGGGAGTTGATAGAAGGCAGCTGTCCTGGCTGCAGAACAACAAACAGTGGACAGGAATAACAAGAGTTCAGAACCTGTTTCAAGTGGCAAAGGATAGATATGCCTTTGCTATAGTGATCGCTAACGTTGGGGGGACCTGACACGGCACCGAAAGAAGAAGAATGGCTCTATCTTTAGAATTTGTATGAACCGCTTGCATGGTACATAGTCAAACTAAGCACATGCGGTTGCTACGTGTTTAATACTACGTCCGAGTGTAATCTCACCCCGATCTAATAAAGGCGTTAACTGCAAGTGAGAAGGAATTATTCTATTACGCAATTGAGAGATCACGAGCTCCAGAGCGGTGCAACTGAGCCAAGGTTGGGCAATCAAACTTCTTATCAATCAGTATGAGTTATTTTCATATTGAGTACACTGAACACAGGAAGCGTATTCAAAAGTGTAACAGCTGTATCTCTATTTTGCTATTATATGAATTATCATCACCGTCTGAAATGTTACAACCCGGGGTTGTATGAACGCCTCCACCGGTTCCTGCCCGTTCTATTTCGCATAGAGTATAACCAACATCCATAGCTCCATTCGGCCAGTGCATCCTCTGTGTATTTACACTTCTAGATCACCTTTTGATCGATATTCCGCACTCATGCCCAAGGATGAATAATTACCATAATCACCATTTTGCATGCATTTCACTATCCTAGCTTCCTGATACGATTGATTGATAGAGCTGAATATTATAGCACCTTCACTATTTACCGCCATCGTCAGATTAACCACCCTACGTGTTTGAACGTGCGTGATACGTTCACTTTGACTGTACCATTCTGCGCTATCCCGTATCACGTACGCGCTTAAGAAAAAGTAATGTCCCTAAAATGTACAAACTGTTAGGGATACGCGCGTGCGCCAACAACACTTGAGTACAAGTCTTCATAAATATAATAGTTTTACAAGGGGCAGGCGAAGTGTGCGGCCGAGTATTTGACGTTTCGTAATTTTAAAAAATAAAATTGATATACATATTTTTTTTGCACGTTTCTCGGAAAATTACCTGAAGGTAGGGTGGATAAGATGAAGATGGCGACATTCATGCAGACCTATGACTGCCACATCGAATTCGATACCAGGCGATGACGCCAATATTCTCAAGTTGTCTTTGGTCTAGTAGAATTCACGTGTCAATAATAATGGCGATAGACTAGCTACCTATCACGTCACGAGAATCAATTAAAAATTGTATACAGTAATTGGGTTCAAATAACTTTTATACAAAAACGGTGTATTTATACTATTCAGCATCAAACACCGAATAAATGAAAGTCGATAGATTCGACTTCTGCATAATAAAGCAGAGAAGTGCAGAAAAATATGATATTTAAAAAAAACGTCCTAAAAGACATCTATTCAGTATATCCAAATAACCTCAAAAACTATTTCATTGAAAATATCTTCTTTTGCTTCTAATTGTCTTGCAAGTTCCTCACATGGGAATGTTCAGATTAATATGATTTTATCTATTTTCGTCAGATTTCGCTACTTAAATAGCTAACTAACTAACCATCACGCGATTTCCCCGGAGGGGTAGGCAGAGAGGATGGATCGCCACACTGGCCTGTCCTGGCATACCTCTCGGGCTTCCTCTACATTCATACATCGTACCATGCACGCACGTCGATTATTCCGACTTCGAATGTGGCCGCCTTTTAGTAATTGATTAATTTGGTCATGCCATGTTTTCCTCGGTCGTCCTCGGCTTCTTTTCTCACTCATGCTGCTTGTGTACAACTTTTTAACCATTCTACTCTCATCCATTCGTTCCATATGTCCAAACCATCTCAGGGATCCTTTTTAATTTTATTCATGATGCAGTCATCTGCCTTACATTTCTTTCTAATTTCATCGTTCGGTATTCTATCATACAACGTTTTCCCGCACATTCTTCTTAGTGATCTCATTTCTACGGCGTTTATCCTGCTTTCATCCTTCCTTTGCCAGCTCCAAGCTTCACTTCCATACATGAGGGTTGGCACTAGAACTCCATTGTGTACTGCCATCTTTGCTTCTGTGAATATATTTCTATTTGCAGTAATGACTTTGAGTGCGCCATTTATCGCTACTTTGGCATGAGAATTTCGCGGAGTGCTTAAAACGCAACGTATTAAATGAAACGCATAATACGAAGGCAAAAGAGTGATCTATTACATTATTGAAGGCATGACAGACAGCCAAACAATAGATACCGAAGACGAATAGTACAAAACATTAGATTTTGCGAAATATATATAATACGATTCATAGTATCAACGATATCTGTGTGATTACCAACTTAAACAAAATGTTTGATTTAAATATGTTTTAATACGTGTTAAGTGCGGATTTTCATTGTAAACCAGATATATCTATTTTCTTAGCCGTAACATAATAAATCAAAATCAATATTAATAATTGGATATTATTATCTCAATACCAAGCGTATCTATAAAATATAATAATCTTTTAATTGGCTGCCTTTAAGTCCACCTGTATAAATATCTACACTGTAACATGGGGAACAGATAAAATACTTTGTTGGGAAATTAAGCTACGGTGTGTGAGTAATTATTGTCATTCTATTGTATCATTAGATCTGGTGTGATAACCGTGATGAATAATACCAACCATCTTGTAATAGCTTACTTGTTGAATAACAGGGTATCGTTGAAATGTGCCAGTCCACAAATCAGGGATCCATTTAACGTACCTCGTGGGATATGTAAACAATTATTATGAAGCGGGAAAAAGTAATCATCCAAAAATTTTAAAACAAAAAATCTTCGTGATACTCTTGAGCGGTAGAAGTACAACTCTTGTGCCGACCCTTATGTATGGAAGTGAAACATTGAACTGGCAAAAGAAGGATGAAAGTAGAATAAATGCAGTAGAAATGAGATCTCTAAGACGAATGTGTGCTAAATCTGTATATGATAGAGTGTCAAATGCAAATATAAGAAGTGAATGCGATGCGAATGAAAGTGTTATAAACAAAATAATGAAAGGGTCATTAAGATGGTTTGGACACATGGAAAGAATGAGTGAAGACAGAATGGTGAAGAAGGTATATGCAAACGACGTGAACGGAGCTAGAAATAGAGGAAGGCCGAGTAAAATGTGGCACGATCAAATCAATCAAATATTAAATGTCGGTCACGTGAGGAGTCGGAGAAATCGACGTGCGTGCATGACAAGATGTAGGAATGTAGAGGAAGCGAGAGTAGTATGTCAGGACAGAACAGTGTGGCGTTCCATTCTTTCTGCCTACCCCTCGTCTTCTCGCGTTAAGGTTAGTTAGTTAGTTAGTTAGCATTTTTTTCATTTGTAAACGATTGTATTTTTTTAAATTTAGAATTAGGAAAAGGTTACTTGGAATTCAATTAAAGAAAGCCTTCTTTTTCTCAAACTGTATGTCAAGTCCCCCCCTTGACGTCGGCTATCACTCTGTAGTAGGCCTCTCTGTCCTGTGCTAGCCGAAACAACCTACCTACGAATTCCGGTCCACTCTTTGGTGTTTTCCAGCCAGGACATCTGGGGTGTTACCACACCGCGCCTCCCCTCAATCTTCCTTTTCATGATGAGGTGCAGCAGATCATATTTCTCGTTGCGGAGAATGTGATTCAAATATGCCATTTTTCTAGTCTTTATATTATACAACTTATCTTTCTACTCTGGCTTTATGTAACACCTCATTGTTGGTGACCTTGTCAGTCCACGGAATGGAAAAGAAAGTCTATTTACTATTATTTACTTATATTTTATGTATATATTTAAACAATGATCTAAAACTCCATATTTAATATTGATGGAAACACGTGGTATTCATCCACTTAGTATACAATACAATTATAAGTATTCATACTGAATGTTCCAAGAACTACTTCAAATTAGCGGCCAGAGACAATTTTCTACAAAGCAAAAAAGCTTTTTGCTTGACGACAAGCAATTTGGACTAGAAATTGGTTTTTCGTCAAGGTAATATAGACTAATTTGCCCCCCGTCTATAGATTTTCGCTTATAAAAAACGGCTTCTGATTGTATCCTTTATGTTCTCTCATAGAGAAGAATAAATTTACCTCAATCAGAAATTAAGAAATTCGCCTTTTCAAAATAGTTTTTACATATCGTATATATTTGGAGTTCTACATCGATTGAAGAAGAGAATAACAGTTTATAAAAATAGAGTTCGTAGATTTTGTATGAATTATTCCATAAAATATCAACAAATTAATTCAGTATTGAAATCACATTACAATCAAATTGATTAAAAGCTAAAATGGCAGAGCACAATGGTGTCTTGTACCAACCCTTGTGTATGGAAGCGTAGCATGGAACTGCCAAAAGAAGAATAAATGTAGTAGAAATGAGATCTCTTAGATGAATGTGTGGAAAAACCGTAAATGATATAGTGTGGAATAAAAATATACGGAGTGAATGTGGTGCTAATGAAAATGTTACGAGCATAATAATGAAAGGAACATTAAGGTGGATTGGACAAAAGGAAAGAATGAATGAAGAAATGATGTACAAAAAGTATATGTTAACGATGTAAATGGATCTAGAAAAATGCATGATCAAATAAATCAAATATTGAACGTCGGGCACGTGTGGAGTCGGAGAAATCGATGCATCACACGATGTACTCGTATGTTGAGGAAGCGAGAGAAGTCTGTCAAGAATGAAAAGTGTGGCAGTCCATTATTTCTACCAATCCCTTCGGGGAGACGGCGTGATAGTAATACCTGTATTATTTTGCTAAAAAACACTCCTGTAAAATACTCGAAAAGAAACAACATCCCGCCAATAATTTGTAACATAAATACAAATATGGAATGCGTAATAATATTTTGAGATGGTAACCCAAGCTTTGTTTTACGTAACATAAATATTTTATAAATATAAAATACTCTCAATATAGCTCTTCATCATAAGACACAAAAGATCAATACCTACGCTGATCCACGCGACAGGACATTGACCGATGAATAGAACGTAACCAATATAATCACATTCTAAATGTAGGGAGTAAGTACTCACGTACTCTTCTATAACACTGTGTGATGATTAGTGAAATTAAACACTATATATGGAACAGCTGTGACTGCCACAATGAAGGTCCCAGATTCGATTCCCGGAGACGAAAGTGTGATTCTCACACTGTCTTTCGTCAGGTGTAGAATTCACTTCTTCTTCTTCTTCTCCTTTTAGACCTTTGCTCTGTTTCTGTTGTCCAGGCTGGCCTTACTTGAGAAGTAGACTCCCAGCTATCTATCCATCTCTTTGGCGGTCTTCTGAGGGATGGTAGGCAACATAAATCTGATGCATCACGAGTGGGATTTTGCAGGAATCCATCCTCTGTGCATGCGCATTCCATTGTATCTGCAAATCCTGCCAAATTGAAGATATAGTTAGATGGATTAGGCAGTAAAGACGATTCTGGAGGGGCCACATCGAGAGAATGGATCCAGCAAGAATTACTAAGATCGTGATGCACGAGACTCCAGAGAGCCGTCGACCACCAGGACGGCCACCAAAGATGGAGAGAAGGCTGGTCGTCTTCATCACAGGAAGAAAGTTGATATCCTGCATAAACAGATCGCAAGATCTACAATCAGAAGAAGAAGATGATTTCATGGATAGCCGTGTTTCTCACATTATCTCAAAGAGTCCTTCTTGCTATTGTCCTCAGCTTCCGCATCTCTGCCACCCGCACTGACGGGTTGATTTGATTTGATTTGATTTGATTACGCAGGTTTTGTATACTTTGACCTTAGTGTCAGTTTTCATAAATTTATTCTTCCATATGGTCTCCTTGAGACAGGCTGATACCGCCGAAGCTTTGTTGACTTGTCCCATTATTTCGCTGACAAGGTCATTTCAACTGAGCACTCCCAGATATTAAAATTTCTAAGCCACATTCTGTTCCAGCATTCTGTCATTTATGAATTATCTGTAGAATTCACGTGACAATAAAAATGATCCTATGTTATGATAATCAAGAACTAAAATATTGTAAACAATAATTGATTTCAAATAATCTGTTGTAGGCATACAAAAATTTGAATAGCAAGGGGAAACTACCACATTAAATTGGAACCAGCAAAGATGTTTGATTGTTGATATTGCTGCAAAGCAATCCCTAGGATTGAAGCTATATATGGATGATTTTTAAATATAACTAACTAACTAACTAATCATCACGCCGTCTCCCCGAAGAGGGAGACGGCGTGATGGTTAGTTCGTGATGGCGTGATGGTTAGTCTCCCACACTTTAACCGATGCGGCACTCCATCCTTCTCTTTTCGCCGTTCAATGAGTTCGATAGGTTGCGAACCTCATCGCCACCAATAGGCATATTTGGATGAATTACTATAAAATAATAATTTTAATGAATTTTTTTAATTAACACTTCGGCACTTTGCAGCTTGATATCAAGAACACGGGCTTACGAAACTGAATGAATGTTAAAATAATAATAATAATGAAAATGTGGATACATCGTTTGTTTCAGATTACGTCTCTATCCTGAAGGTGAATTTAACGTACGAGTACATGTCCAAGGCTTATAATTCATGCGCAGGCGTGGTCATGCCGCAGTCTGGGAACCTAGTCATGGACGTGCTTTGCGGCTTATACGGGGCGGCCGGCTGTACCCCGGAAAGGTAACATCACCTCCTATAAAAAAAATGTTCATGTATTATATATTATGCTTATTTATTCAATAAAGTACAACGGAGCATAGAAGTAAGATGGGATAGATTAAATGTGGTCTGGCACCCCCTTGTTGTTGCCGTCTTTAAATATAAGTCCCGGATGGACCGGGGACAGGCCCAGGGAGTGTACGAGCGAGGCTGACAAAAAGGCGCCGCTACGCCCTATAACAGCCTCGGGTATGTGGCGGGAACTTCTATGTTCCTTTTAAAATAAAATAAAATTACCTCCTATCTGCGCCAATACTACGGAGTCAGACAATTTCAAATGGTGAATAAGGTGCGACAAAATTATTCTCCAAGCAGAAGCGGTCCGTACATTTCTGAAATTATACTGCTTTTGGCGCGTTTAATAGAACGGTAAAATTGGAAACTGCGCGCACACCTTGTTACGAAAGTACGACACGATGAAGTTAGCCATCAATGAAAAATAACGGCCGGACATTTCACGCGTGATAACTAACGAGTAGCAAAAACATGTCATGAAACAAGACAGGCATGAAGTTAGTCCTAATAAGTGTCAAATAGTACTAACGAACTGCCACAATTTTGTGGGGTAGTTTCGAATATTTTGGGCAATATCAGTGACTAAACTCGTGTTTAAAAACTTAAGAGTTTTAAAATTTTAATTTAAGTTTTTTGAAGTTATACTTCTAATGACACGTTTTTAATTAAACCTTTATAAATTGTATTAAACATCCCATTTATATTATTTTATCATTCGTTCTACTAAAGTATAGTAGTGGCACGCGGGATAAAAAAAATGGTGTTATTTTTGTTTTGTTTCGCCAAAGAAGTATATCTTCTTACTTGCGTACATAAGTACGCACGCGGTTATTTTTTAGAAGATCACATTTTTACTCAAAAATAACATGCGCCTCTTGCCCCTGCATAAACCAACAACCCACCTAATCACCTTCCAACAATGTTCCCATCAGACGTAAAAGGAATAGCCACATGAGCTGAACCTCTGTAAGCCAGAAGACCCAAGTCCAAGTCCAAGTGCAAGTCTGTGGATGATATGTGATTCACGTGTTGCGCAATTAAATACATTCCCCATTTACCACGTGTTAGAAAGGAATTGCTCTAATGCATATTAGTAATAATTAGTAGCAAATTTGAAGGCTGCTGGGTGCCAATGACAATGTAGTGCTTCTGCTATTCGTCAACTTACGACTGTTAGACTTTACAACCACAATCGAAAAATTCTACGTCAAGGGACTATCTGAAGGTTTAAACCTTCTAAATAAATCTGGCACATTTTGAAGAAATGGACCCAAGAATTGAACGTACGAGTATATCACACGACATGTTTCACCATATCGTGAAATATACAAGGAGAAGAAAAAATAACCCTTATGTATGGAAGCGAAGCATGGAACTGGCAAAAGAAGGATGAAAGTAGAATAAATGCAGTAGAAATAAGATCTCTTAGACGAATGTGTGGATACTCTGTGTATGATAGAGTGTCGAATGAAAATATAAGAAGTGAATGCGGTGCGAATGATGGTGTCATAAACAAAATAATGAAAGGATCATTAAGATGGTTTGAACATAAGGAAAGAATGAATGAAGAAAGAATGGTAAAAAAATTATATGTTAATGATGTAAATGGAACCAGAAATAGAGGAAG
This sequence comes from Lepidostoma basale, assembly GCA_022606425.2. Lineage (NCBI taxonomy): Eukaryota > Metazoa > Arthropoda > Insecta > Trichoptera > Lepidostomatidae > Lepidostoma > Lepidostoma basale. The sequence continues at coordinate 177,527 of JAHDVF020001219.1, read as the reverse complement.
ACCGAGGAAAACGTGGCACGATCAAATAAATCAAATATTGAATGTCGGCCATGTGAGGAGTCAGAGAAATCGACGCGCGTGCATGACACGATATATGAATGTTGAGGAAGCGAGAGAAATATGTCAGGAAAGGAAAGTGTGGCTGTCCATTCTTTCTGCCTACCCCTTCGGGGAGACGGCGTGATGGTTAGTTAGTTAGTTAGTTAAGAAAAAATAAAACGAAAAAAAAAAATCAATAAAATAAAAACTATCCCGACAAATATCACCGTGTTTATGCAAAAAATATATATAAGCGGCTAATATAAAAATTCCAAACATGGCACCTTTATTTTTATATTTTTATCGGTTTTATGAATATAATATTAAACAATATATATACTGTAGTATAATTAACTTATTTCAAACAAATGTAATTTGGGAGAAAATGGAAGGAGCTGGGGAATGGAGAGAGATGGCCAGAGACAGAAGTCAGTGGAGGACCGTTGTGGAGGAAACTAAGTCCCACGCCGGGATGTTGCGCCGAGAAATGAATGATGAATGAATGAATGAAACAAATGTAAAAAAAAATACTGCGTGATCCGACTTACGACCAGATAGACCTACGAACTATTTCCAGAAACTGATCGCGGTCGTAAGTCGACGAATAGAGTGCCTGCTAACGTTCGTGATTTATTATTGCATACAACTTTTATCCCATTTTATTATATATTTTAATAAAAACAATTATTTCAGATGGTTCGCTTACATGGGTGACGCCACTTCTAATGCATTCGTTCCTTTCCAAATCGATTTTATAGTCGACGACTCCGAAACTGCTCTGAATCCTGATGCAATTGGTTGCCAAGAACAATACGAGGTGAGTTCGACTAACGATATTACATTTATCTTTTTTTATTATTGGAAAACTCCAAGTGTTTATAAGTAGGTGCCTTCGCTCAATATTCAAGATCTATTGGCCCCAAACAGTGTCAAATGCCGTTCTCTGGACCATGGCAGGCGAAAAGCCAATCAGAAAACAAGTCGCTAGACGCAAATGACTGTGGATCGGTCACACCCTGAGACGGAACCATGCCTGCATCGCTCAGGGCGCACTAGACTGGTCCCCTATGGGGAGAAAGAGGAAGCGAGGCAAACCTAGAGATACCTGGATAAGAGCCCTGCAGAACGAGGTCAAAGCAGCAGGCCTCACTTGGGATGATGTTAGGCATCAGGCATGCGATAGAGTCGGGTGGAGAAGGTTCCTTGAGGCCCTATGCACCACGGAGGTGTGACAGGACAAAAAGAAGAAGAGAGAATAAAATAAAATAAAAACATTTAAAAAAAAACTAAGTATGCAGTTTTGTTCTATAGAAGAAAACTGCATACTTAACTAACTAACTAACTAACCATCACGCCGTCTCCCCGAAAGGGTAGGCAGAAAGAATGGACTACCACACTTTAATCGATGCGGCACTCCATCCTTCTCTTTTCGCCATCGCGAGAGACGCGGTGTGGTGGGTTGCGAACCTCATCGCCACCAAAAGGCATCTCCCGCGCACACTTCGATCGTTCAACGTCTACATAATAAATCTAAAACAAATTATCTGATATACGATGATATAAAATAAAATAACATAGAAAAATAATTTAACACATAATGTTATTTTAGATGGTGCACTTGTCGTCAGCTGGACGATCCGGACATTTGTGTATATTTTATTTTTATTCCACGTTAATCACTGTTTTTTTTTAATTTACTGTAATTAGGCACTTAAAACAATCCAACACCAGCAAGAACTTAAAAAGATTATTGAAGAATTTATTCAAATTGTCATTGGAACAAATGAAAATTTTTTTTTTACACCTGTCAAAAATCTTTTTATAAACGAAAAAACTAAAAACTTATACTTAAACTGCATACTTAGTTTAAAAAATTGCACTTAGTGCCTATTTCACCTTAACCATTCAAATATATTGTTCTAATTTCAATTTCAATCAATGGTGCTTTTAGGGTTACTTCCCGTGCAGCTGCGTGGATTGCGAGGCGAGTTGCCCGATCAACGGAGAGCCGCCCCTGATTGACGAGGGGTGCCGCACGGCAGGGGTGGACTGCACCAGCTTCATAGTGGCTCTGGTGCTCTTCATTCTGCTCACCGGGATCGTTATAGGATTCTCTATAGGTACTATACTTCCCATAGACAACGTGTTTCAATCGAGATTTCTCCACGCTTCACCCGTATGGAAGCGAAACATGGAACTGGCAAAAGAAAGATGAATGTAGAATAAATGCAACAACAACAACAACAACAAACCATCACGCCGTTTTCCCGCAGGGGTAGGCAGAGAGAATGGACCGCCACACTACTCTATCCTGGCACACCTCTCTAGCTTCCTCCACATTCATACATCGAGTCATACACGCACGTCGATTCTTCCGGCTTCTGACATGACCAACTTTTAATATTTGATTAATCTGGTCAAGACATGTTTTCCTCATGCCATGTTTTCCTAGAATAAATGCATAAAAATGAGATCTCTTAGATGAATGTGGAAAAAATCTGTGTACGATAGAGTGACGAATGAAAATATAAGAAGTGAATGCAGTGCGAAAGAAAGTTTTATAAACAAAATACTGAAAGGATCATTAAGATGCCATGACCAAATTAATCAAATATTAAATGTTGGTCATGTTAGAAGCCGGAAGAATCGACGTGCGTGTATGACTCGATGTATGAATGTGGAGGAAGCTAGAGAGGTATGCCAGGATAGAGTAGTGTGGCGGTCCATTCTCTCTACCTACCCCTGCGGGGAAACGGCGTGATAGTTTGTTGTTTGTTGTTGTTGTATCATTAAGATGGTTTTGACAAATGGAAATATGAATGAAAAAATAATGGTATATGTTACAATATATGTTAACAATGTAAATGGTACTAGAAATACTTCTAGGTACCATTAATTTTAAATATGGATCGTTTATATTTGAACGGAGGGAATTTTTTGTATTTAAGTCATCTAAATTAGTGGTTCCCAAATTGGTCCGTGGAAAATTAAAATTAAACAAATATTTTTCGTTGGCGACCTTTTTTTTAGCTCATTCGGGAAAATCGGATCACGATAACGAATTCCAGATTTTATCTATTGGCCTAATTTTGATCTGTGTCAGCTTCAAAAACTCATTTTTAAGTTCTAGGTAAATTTGTATAAAAAAAACAATATTACGAAAGTAGGGGATCTGCACAAAATAAAATAAATCAGCAGGGTCCACGGGACAAAAAAGTTTGGGAACCACTGATCTACATTAATGATTATAACAAATATTTTTATTGATCTTATGGCGCAACAGGACTTTTTCCTCGTTTATTGGTATTGTAGGGAATATTCCTTAAGAATCCGATACTGTACGCCAAGAAACGATTTCGTTATTTCTATTATTTTTTTTTATAAGGATTAGTTGTATCTCGAGACGAAGGGGTAAATTGTTTTCTGGGAACAGAATATGGTGGTTGGGTTGAGCGATCGCTTTATGTATAACAACATTCCCCATTCCGCCCTTCTTACAACCACCACGTCTGACAATTTTTTTTTTGGAAGTTGTATATATGCTATAATGCTGCGCTTATATTCACATTTTTTTAGTTCACTCTACACTAGCGTCATCTATTAAGTTTTTTTTAATTTACACCGATTTCGGCAGCTCGCTGCGGTCTTCTCGCAAGGAGATGAAATCTAACTGCCAAATCATATTGTGACTAGAAGAGAGAGATTTTTTTGCATGATTTATAATAAATGAATTCTTTCAATAAATCTCAATAGTTTTTCACCTTTCTTTCCTGACATATTTCTCTCGCTTCCTCAACATTCATACATCGTGTCATGCACGCGCGTCGATTTCTCTGACTCCTCACATGGCCGACATTCAATATTTGATTTATTTGATCGTGCCACGTTTTCCTCGGTCTTCCTCTATTTCTGGTACCATTTACATCATTAACATATAATTTTTTTACCATTCTTTCTTCATTCATTCTTTCCATATGTCCAAACCATCTTAATGATCCTTTCATTATTTTGTTCATGACACCATCATTCGCACCGCATTCACTTCTTATATTTTCATTCGACACTCTATCATACACAGAATATCCACACATTCGTCTAAGAGATCTCATTTCTACTGCATTTATTCTACTTTCATCCTTCCTTTGCCAGTTCCATGCTTCGCTTCCATACATAAGGGTCGGTAGAAGAACACCATTCTTTCCATTCTTTCTGCCTACCCCTTCGGGGAGACGGCGTGATGGTTAGTTAGTTAGTTAGTTAGTTAGTAATCTCAATAGTTATTACATTCATTTCAACGTGTCCGATTGTTCAGTAGAACCATATATAATATGTATTTGTTATACTTGTGAATTACCTCCCAGGGATGTAAATTCATTAATGTATAATGTCAATGTAAAGCTGGGGTTGTAACAAATTTTATTCAAATTTCAGGGCTATACATCATAAACAAAAAGAGATCAAAACAGTTGATATCCAAGGAAAAAGTGGAGGATGACTCTATAGAAAAGAGATGCGTTTACAAAGGAATAAATACGGTTCTTGAAAAAATGTTCTTCGCTCTTGGCAGTGGTGAGTTTATAGGTTATTTTTCTACGAATCGGGCAGTGCGCAGCCGTTAAACTTAACGAATGGTGCTCTGTTAAAGGCAGGAGAAGGGCGTGCAGAAGTGTCTGTCTCGGTGATTTTCGCACAGGAATTTCTACAACTCAATGCTTAATAAATTAGAAAACATACCTATCTATGGTGTTCCGGGACAAGTGTATACGAATATTATCACTACGATAATTAAATATCTTTTGGTAAAATAAGATAAATCACATTCTGTATTTATCGGCTGCGAAACGATTTCTTTTATATGAAAAATAAATCATCATTGTTCAAATGCTGAACATGAAAGTGAACACAAGTAGTAAACCTAGAGGTCGATAATGATATTTGTAGAGGGTCTTTCAATAGGGACGCTCCATTTTTAATCGCTCGTGCAGAATGTCCCCTCGTGATATGCGCTGTGTGCTACGTAGCGCCGCCCTTTGAAATCATATGTTTTCGGTATCCAAATCATCCAGTTTAAGCCACAAAAGTCTCAAATTTATGCGTTAATCTACATATTGTGGACTCTGCAGGACGGCCATGAATGCCATAAATTGGCGAACAGCACTGATTTTGATAATAAATTTTAACAATTTCAACGCATTGTTGAAGCGTGTAGCGTTCCATGGTCATGGTCAAGACTAAATAAGTATTCTTGTCAATTTTTTAGCTATCGCTTTACCAAAATGACCGCTACACGCTGTCAAAATTCTAGCGTCCCTATTAAAAAAAACCTTTGACCACCAGGATACATCACCTGCAGCAAAGCCACGGCGGCTATTTAGCCAAAATAATATTTCATATATAATGTCATTAAATGTCCTATAAAATTGTGACAATATCTCTTTGTGTTATCATTGGACAGGTTGTTTTATTTCATTTCGAAGTTTGATCGCTCTTAATGAAAAACCCTGGTATAATCATGCATATAAATATAAAATACGAATACAAAGTAAGATGTATGCTGCAAACTAGTAGAGAATTATTCATATACGAATGAAGAGCACCTTCTTCTCAGTCGTATTCCTCATGACTGAGGAGCGTGTCTATCCTGAAAACCGTTGACCATGGCACGCCATACGCTATTGTCACCCGTCAGTCTCCAGGCTGCAACTAATGAGAGACCAGTCAGCTCCCTGATATAATCGGAACAAAGGGTTGGTGGTCGTCCTTGTGGTCGCTTTCTCTCCATTTTACCAATGATGATGAGCTTTTCAAGGTATTAGCTGGGTATCAAGGCAAGACTCTCGCGGACGTGCTCTCAGAGCGTATTAAAGTATTTTAAATCTTTCATTTTAACCATTTATACATCAGTGACTATTTACAAATATTTTAATTGATCGTATGGCGCGCGGGGACGTTTTCCCCATTTATTGGTGTAAGGTCCATTTCATTCGAACAAATAAGATAACAAATGGGACTTAATGAAATGTTTACAAGCGATTTAAATAGAGAACGAAAAATTAAGAGCGAGAAAAACTAAATCAAATCAATTGTTTATTTTGTCACACTTGAGATGGAATCAAATGAAGTGTACCAAGTATGTAACAAGTGAGATAATAAGTATTCAATGTTTCAGCTTCCTCGGCGCATCCCTCCACGTTTTTGATGGTCGTGTCGTGGGTAATCATTGGACTCTGCCTGGGGATTTCGTATCTCGAGGTGACCACAAACCCCGTGGAGCTCTGGGCCTCACCTGACTCTCCGGTCAGGAAGCAAAAAGACTACTTTGATTCTAGGTAATTGTTACAGCAGTATACATTTTTATGAATTACTAGCGGACCCGGCAACGCTTCACTATTGCTATATTCGTGTATATATTATATTTGTATTTGTATTATATTTGTATTCGAGTATATAGAGTATAGTATGAAACTGGTAAAAGAAGGATGAAAGTAGAATAAATGCAGTAGAAATGAGATCTCTAAGACGAATGTGTGTCAAATCTGTATATTATAGAGTGTCAAATGCAAGTATAAGAAGTGAATGTGGTGCGAATGAAAGTGTTATGAACAAAATAATGAAAGGGTCATTAATATGGTTTAGACACATGAAAAGAATGAGTGAAGACAGAATGGTGAAGAAGTTATATGTAAACGGCGTGAACGGAGCTAGAAATAGAGGAAGGCCGAGGAAAACGTGGCACGATCAAATCAATCAAATATTAAATGTCGGTCACGTGAGGAGTCGGAGAAATTGACGTGCGTGCATGACAAGATGTTTGAATGTAGAGGAAGCGAGAGAAGTATGTCAGGACAGAACAGTGTGGCGTTCCATTCTTTCTGCCTACCCATCCGGGGAGACGGCGTGATGGTTAGTTAGCTAGTTAGTTATATTATACATACAGTAAATTCTTTGTAGTGTCACGTTAAGATAATTGTAACGGAATGTACGCTGGAATACCAAATAATCAATTTAGCAGAATACAAAGAGTTAATTACGAATTGTGTTTGACAGTGTTTAAGGCTCGACAACCGAGAGCGCCAACGTATATTTCGAACCTCTGCATGACACCCATGCAAACGAAAATGCAGCGTTTACTCCGATCAGTAGAAACAAATGCAAACAACATAACAATTCCAGTCAGAGCCAATAAAGCAAATTTCAATGATCGTGCTTTCAGCGTTGCGGGTCCGTTGGCGTGGAATAGCCTCCATGTTAGTATTAAGTATAAGGATAGTGACGCTAAATTAAAGAAACTTCTAAAGACTGCACTATTCGGTCTGTCCTTTCCTAGTGCGCCCTTGGAGTAATTGATTTTATAAAGTGCGCTCAAAATATAAGTCATCAAAATAATAATAATTATAATATAGAATATATTAATCAAACAAATACAAGGGAAATTAGATATCAAATAATTGATGGTATTCAACAACGCGTTTCTCCAAAAACATGATGTTTAACTTTTTATTTAATTTTTATTTGAATACACCTGCAGTAGTGTCATGGCGATATACTAACGATTGACAGCAATAATTTAAACCCACTTATTATAAATATTTCAATTAAAGATATTCCTTGGAGTAAAAAAAATAATCAAAAAGGTTAAGAATACACTGAGGAAGGATTTATGCAGTCCGAATCATGTTTGTAAAAAATACAAAAAAATTTATTCAAATGTGAATCGACAACAAAAATTTATCTCAAAAATAGATGAAATAGCATCGATAAAATAATATTGTACATAACATTTACTTTCTTAATACGTTAAATGATTTCTTTTTCTTAGATTTGGACCATTCTACCGCACTGCACAGATATTTATTCAAGCCCAAGGATTAGAAGACGTAAGACCATTTTTAAAGTTACTTTAAAAACTAAATTCTAATAAATTATATTAACTATGAACATTTTTATACTTTGTTCATTATCGGAATTAATAAAATTTCTAACAATTTGGTAACTTATATTTTTTGTTTCGATTTTATTCGATTGAAATGTGGTATGAGCAGTGGTGGTACTTCAATAGAAGCCCAGAGTCTAAGTAATCTTGCCCCCGCATAAACCAACAACTCACCAAATCACCCCAACAATGTTCTCATCAGACATAAGAGGCCAATAACCACAAGAGCTGAGCCTCTGTAAGCCAGAAGAGGTTTTGATTCAAAAAATTTTACGCAAGCCGGGCTTCTGGGCTTCTATGGGAGTACCGCCACTGGGTATGAGTCCACATTTCAATAGAATAAAATCGAAACAAAAAATAAATAAAATTCTTTAACTAATTAGCTAAGCAATCGTAATAAAAATATATTTTTTCAGGTAAATTATACGACTACTTTGAATGAAACTATAATATATGGACCAGCATTTAATAAGCAGATACTTTTGGATGTCATAAACTTGGAAAACGAAATTCTTAAGGTAAGTGGCATCAATTTGTAAATATGTGCTTATAAAACAAAGTTGTCTGTTTTATTAATCCCACCCTCTATTTTTTTTTCTAAACTATACTTATTATTATACAAACCAAAGGAAAAAGTAAATAGCATTATATAGCAAATATATAATACTTTTTTCGTATTTTAGTTAAAAGATTACACAATTTCTTCATTAACTTAACTAATAACAAACTACCTTACCATCAAGCCGTCTCCTCGATGGGGTGGGCAGAAAGAATGGACTGCCACACTTTTCTTTCCCGACATACTTCTCTCACTTCATCAACATTCATGTATCATCATTGACTTGATGTCATAAAATAAAATATTTATTTGGAAAAAAATATTTATTTAAATTTAACTAATTAACTAATTATCACGCCGTCTCTCCGAAGGGGTAGGCAGAATGAATGGACTGCCACACGTTTTCTTCCTGGCGTACTCCTCTCGATTCCTTATCATTCATACATCGTGTCATGCATGCACGTCGATTTCTCTTACTCCTCACGTGGCCGAGATTCAACATTTGATTTATTTGATCATGTCACGTTTTCTTATACTATTAACTATTAACTTATACTAACCAATCTTTCTATGTATCCAAACCATCTTAATGGTCCTTTCATTATTTTGTTCATAACACTCTTATTCGCACTGCATTCACGTCATATAATTTCATTCGACCCTCACGAGACAGATTTTACACACATTTGTTTAAGAGATCTCATTTTTACTGCATTTATTTTACTTTCATTTACCTTCTTTTGGTAGTTCCATGTTTCGCTTCCATACGTTTGTTACAGATATACAATAATTATCATCATTTGTGTGTCATTTCTTTATCATGTGCTATTGCCTAATTTTACTTAATTTTGTGTATGTTTCTTTATCTTACTAGATTATGTTTATATCTTATTTTACCTTACAACTGTTTACACTGGTGGTGCATAACAATTGCAATGCCAGTATGATGAACTTGGTGTACACATCTAATTGATGTGTCTAATCTGATATGTGTTTGTTACTTATTAAAGTAGTACATTAGATGCTTTATTTGTTTTCCAACAAAATAAATAAAATTATAAATAACACGTTTCAAAAAAATTCTTAACTGTAGAGCATTGTTGAAAAAGTGTCCTGACAATTATAAACTAACTAACTAACTAACCATCACGCCGTCTCCCCGAAGGGGTAGACAGAAAGAATGGACTGCCACACTTTTCTTTCCTGACATATTTCTCTCGCTTACTCAACATTCATACATCGTGTCATGCACGCGCGTCGATTTCTCTGACTCCTCACATGGCCGAAATTCAATATTTGATTTATTTTAACGTGCCACGTTTTTCTCGGTCTTCTTCTATTTCTGGTTCCATTTAGATCGTTAACATATAATTTTTTTACCATTCTTTCTTCATTCATTCTTTCCATATGTCCAAACCATCTTAATGATCCTTTCATTATTTTGTTCATTACACCATCATTCGCACCGCATTCACTACTTATATTTTCATTCGACCCTCTATCATATACAGAGTTTCTACACATTCGTCTAAGAGATCTCATTTCTACTGCATTTATTCTACTTTCATCCTTCTTTTGCCAGTTCCATGCTTCGCTTCCATACATAAGGGTCGGTAGAAGAACACCATTGTGCACTGCCATTCTAGCTTTTTTGGATAGGTTTTTGTTTGCGATGACAACTTTAAGTGCATCATTCACTTTGTTGCCTACCCCAACCCTTCTTTCAATATCCCTATCCACTCGCCCGTCTCTTGTAAACATACTACCCAAATACACGAACTCATCTACTTGCTCCAAATTTTCACCATTCACGCTAATGCTACAGACTGTCATGGTTTCTTCTTTTTCAAAAATCATTTTTAACAATTATAACAAATCAATAATATCAAAACTGTTCATTCACTAATTATAAAAAAAATATTTAAAAACACGACATGTTTTGGAGGATACTTCCATCTTTAGGTGTAAACATATTTTTACACCTGAAGATGGAGGTATCCTCCGAAACATGTCGTGTTTTTAAATATATTTTTTTAATAATTAGTGGATTAAACAAAGTTATTTTCATTTTCCTAAGTAGATGTTTTCATGTTTTATCAAACCATTGTTTTTAGATCGGAGTGCAAGACAACGCGGGTTTAGAGAGTATCTGCTTTGCTCCTCTGCGCTCCCCATACACAGGACCTATCAGTATCACGGAATGTTCGGTCATGTCCTTCTACGGATACTTCGGGGATGATTTCGTCAAGTTCAACGAGTCTGACTATTTGAAAATAATTCAAGATTGTTTTGGGTAAGAAAAAACTTTCTCTATACCTAAGAATTGACTTTAACCTTCTCAACAATCTTCTGTGTCCTCATAACCGGTCCTTGAGAGATTATGATTTCCTCAACAATAAATCAATCACCAAGATAACCTAGTTAAAATCCAATGGAAGGTCATTTTAAATAATAATTAATTAATACGATTTTTTTTTTATATTTCCACTAATTGTCTGTATTTCGACATCAACAGATACGCCAGTTGTAGAGTTTAGTGTTTAATAATAATAATCATAATAAATTGGACAATTTATATAGCGCCATTTTTATGAATTACTTATCTCAAGGGCACTGTAGAAAAATGTTGTTTTATGAACTAGTTGAAAAATAAATAACAATAATAATAAACATATTTAGAATGAGGGCTGCACCTGACGTAGTCGATCAGCCCTTCCTATTAGGCGTTCCATGGAGATCTATGTATGTTATCCTATTTGAGCTCATTCTTTCTACATATTGATGCCAATATCGCCGTCTTTGACGTCCCCATCTGACCACATCTTCGACCTCGCAGATTTTTCGGATTGCTGTATTCCTAATTAGATCACATAGGGTCTTGCCAGCTATAGCGCGGAGTGTTTTCATCTCGGTTGTCCTGAGCATGCTCTTTGTCTTGATAGTGTTTGCCCTCGATTCAATGCGATATGTGAGGATTGGTCGCACACAGGTCTTATAAATTCGTACCTTGCTGTTAGTCCTCATGTCCTTGTTTCTCCATATGAGATCTTTCAGGCAGCCTGCAACCGGTGCAGCCTTATCTACCTGTGACCTTACTTCTCTGGGGAGGTCATTAGACCTGGTTACTGCGCTTCCGAGATATAATAAATATATAAATTTATTAATTACATGTATTGACAAATTAATCATAATCGAATTTCCTATCTGTTATCTTGATATGTAGTTGACAGATAAAAATATTTCTTAATTTGTAGTCGAGCAGATGTGATGACGCATGGGAATCACACATTCCTGTGCGTGTGTGCCCATTTTAATCTGTACTGCGTGTGTATACAAATAATGTTGATAAACTTCTGCTCCGCCAACCTGTACCTATCAAAGTATGTCAAAACTGTGAATGAATAACTTTGATGTGGTGTTTATGATATGATTTAGAAGAAGTAGAGTCATCTTGTCGGGAAACGCTCGCCTTGGACCACAGCTCTGTTTCACCCAGCACCGACTTGTCATCTTTCAATTCACCTTCTTGGCGCATATCATGCAGTATGATCTTATTTACGCGGATATCCGCGGATTTCGCCCAGCACACAGTGCGAATGAAAGTGATATTAATAAAATAATGAAAGGATAGTTAAGATGGTTTGGATCCATGGATAGAAAGAATAAATTAATGAATAAAGAATGGTAAAGAAAGTATGTATATATAAATGACGTTAACGGAATTAAAAATAGAAGAAGACCGAGGTGGCATGATTATCAATCAAATATTGAATGTCAGCCACGTAAAGAGTGGAGAAATCGACGTGCGTGCATGACATGATGTATTACCGTAAGGATTCGAGAGATGTACGAGTATGTCAGGAAATAATAGTGTGGCGGTCCATTCATTCTTGTCTACCCATTCGAGGAGACGGCGTGATGGCTAGTTAGATAGTTAAGTGAAATAGATCAATCTGAAAACGGGAATGGTTGTTATCAATTAAATCGAGCACGTGCAACGCCCACTTTGATGTATAATATAATATCTTCTATGTTCGCCGTAACTTTGTGTTGTAGATGTTTAATGTTTCTTTTTTTAAATACTTTGTAGTTATACAACACTAACATTTATTTAAAAAATAAAATAAAAATTACATACAAAAATGTTTCGGACTAAACAGCCCTTCATCAGTGATATTATATAAATATTTAAAATATTATAAAATTGTTTACATATATGGTCAGTTTTGACATATGTTATAAAATTAAAAAAGCAATTAAAAATAAAGTTAAATATTATAAAAAATCAAATAAATTTAACGTCAAGTCCAATAAGAACTTTAAATTATTATTTAAAATTTATTCATAATATTTGTTATAACAAAAGCACGTTCCAAAATTAATCATTATAACATCTGTCAAAACATATTTTAAATATATACGAGTATATATAATATCACTGATGAAGGGTTGTTTAGTCCGAAATATGTTTGATATTTAATTTTTTTAATAAATGTGAGTGTTGTAAACAAAGTACTCGTATATAAAAAAGTAACATTATAATATAATACATTAGCTCGCGTGTGGAAAATATTTTGAATGACGTTGGCTCCAGTACAAAGGAATGCATACTGCAAAGACAACCAATAATTTGGGGCTATAATTGTTGACAACTCAATAAAGCAACAAATAATTCATATACCCAGCTAAGCCTTTCAATCGGGCGCATAACCCTGCATAACCGCAAGCACTTCTTGGATAGCATACCAGTATCACTGCAACCGAGAATGGTGCGCCTGGACGTATAATAAAATGTTATTGCATGCTGGTTTGTAAATTGTTTTAACCAAAGCGACTTTTATTAATCGCCAACCAGTTTTAACACTTTCCAAAAGCTAAAAGAAAAGTAATGTTGGGTGCTTTCTGAAGAACATTAAATGTTTATCTGAATAACCAATAACGTAATACAATCCTTCCTAATAAATCTATCCATATATTGTTACCACAAGGATACCGATAAACAAAATAAGACAACAATCGAAATAGGCATAATCATGCAAAAAAATATGCGCATACAACTAAATTAAAGTTAGGTCGAAGTAGTAAGTTAATATTTACATTAAACGAATACTATAAGCAGACGGTGTGGTCTAGGGAATATAATGCTTGGCTCCTGATCCAGATGACTTGGGTTCAAGCATGGTATTGTAAATAATGAAAAAAGAAAATCTTTGAAAATATATTTTTAGAATCTATATTTAAGGATTAATTGTATCTCAAAAGAGACGAAGATGTAAATTATTGAAACAGAATATGGTAGTCGAGGCGTTTACAGGACTTATGACCTGTCATTGGTTGGGTTAAACGATTACTTTATGTTTAACAACATTCACCATTCTTACGACACCACGTCTGACAAATTTTTGAAACTTGTAAAATGCTAATATGTTTTAATAACTTCACTGTTGATAGGTCAATCTACACTAGCGCCATCTATTAAGATAATTTGTAAATTGAATACTACGCAATGGGTAAAAATCCAGTATTTGTCTACAAGTATTTGTATACATAAAAACAAAATGTAAATTGAGTTAAAATCCACTAATGTTTGTGTCTTCGACCGGTTTCGGCAGCTAGGTGATCACTTCCAGAAGATGGCAGCGAACTGCCGAAACCAGTCTAATACACAAACATTATTGGATGTTAACTAAATATACATTAAAAAAAAAGTTACAAAGATTTTTTTTTTCATTATTCACAATGAACTTCTTTCATGAAATTTAAATTAACAATATTATTTTTTTCTAAATTATGTAGTGTTATAACTGTCTTTACTTTGTTTCCTCAGAAACCCGTACGGTCCGACTTGCTTGGCGCCCTGGGGAGGAGGGATCGAGCCCGCCCTCGCCTTTGGGGGGGGCTCGGGACCCATAGCCGAGATGAACACGGTTATTCTCACATTCCTGCTGAAAAACCACTTGGACGAAGACAGCCTTCAGCCAGCCCTGGACTGGGAAGAAAAGTTAGACTTTTGCCTGTCATTACATTTAATGCTATATCTGCTTTGAATAATTAGTATAATCATAATACCCAGTGCCGGATTAGCCATATAGCAGAAGTAGCGAGTGTTATGGGTGATAAAACCTGTACCAAATATATAATATTAGTGCAATAATTCTAAAATTAGTTATACAAATCATAGTTTTTATTTATTTATAAAGATAAAATATTTATTTATTTTTCCCACATTGTGTAGTGAACCCGTTTTCTGATCAAATTAGATAATTGGTTCGATTTTACATGCGGATTTTAATTTTAATTTCTGAAATTTATAAAAATAAAAAAAATCATATTTTTTCTACCCCAGAGTGCAAAGTGAATGTATTTCTTTTATTGTTACGCCAAAGGAGTATAACTTCTTACGTGCATTCATAAATACAGACACGGTTTTTATTATTGTATAAATTTTAATGTTCGCGTACCGCATCTCCAATGAAAGAGTACGGAGGCTTTCTGTCACGCGAATACACCAACTTTAATACCAGACCATAATTTGAATGTGGTTTCTTCGCAGGTTTATTGCATTTATGAAGGACTACGACGATAAAATGAAACCCGACTACATGACTTTGTCGTTCTCTGCCGAGCGGTCCATCCAGGATGAACTGGTTCGCGTGTCACAGGGTGAAGTGGGCACGGCCGTCATCAGCTACGTGGTCATGTTCATCTACATCGCCATCTTCCTCGGGAACATTCGCTCTCTCAAAACATTCCTAGTAAGTTCACCATAATATTGCACGCATGCGCCCGCATACAAGAGACGTGCTTTTATACCCATTTATACCCTTTTATATCCATGTCTCAGTTTCACGGCAGTTGAACATTGGAATCTCATATCAAAACGTTTTATTTTTGTGGCTGTTTACAACAATGGACCCACGCTGGAAACCTTGAACTTAAAGTACTAATTAACCAGGAAACAGTAGTGAGATTCTGTAAGTCTCAACGCCTACGGTGGGCTGGCCATGTGAAAAGAATGCCAGAGGGTAGAAAGAACAAATTATATCCAGATGGATGCCCCGCTAAAAGAAACCAAAAGGCAGACCAAGGAATAAATAGGCGAATTGTGTGGAAGAAGATTGGGAGAAAATGGAAAGAGCAGCTGGGGAATGGAGAGAGATGGCCAGAGACAGAAGTCAGTGGAGGACCGTTGTGGAGGAGGCCAAGTCCCACACGGGGATGTAAAGCCGAGAAATGAATGATGAATGAATGGCTGTTTCCAAGTTTATAAAATTGTTTATGAATTTTACTTCGGCATA
Source organism: Lepidostoma basale (assembly GCA_022606425.2). Lineage (NCBI taxonomy): Eukaryota > Metazoa > Arthropoda > Insecta > Trichoptera > Lepidostomatidae > Lepidostoma > Lepidostoma basale. Next base: position 161,698 of record JAHDVF020001219.1, on the reverse strand, counting down.
AAACATAATTTTCAGTTACATTTTTTTTCATTAATTATATTTTTTTTAAATATAGAGAGATAAGACAAAATGAGATGCAAGTGGATTTTAAAAATACAAACACTCTTTTTTTTAATTAATACAATTAACTTCTACATAGAAATTCTTGTATTTATTATTTAATTTCTGTATAATAAATGTTTAATATTATCATCTTAAAAATGGCAACAAGCTGCCGAAACCAGTCTGAACTATATTTTCAGATTATACGCACGTATACAAAAAAAACTCATTTTAATGAGGTTGCTTTATAAAAATAATCCAATCTAATTCGATAAGAATTTCAGAAAAAATGTTTTTGTTTAATGTGTTGTTAATATAATGTATTTTTTATTTCAGCTTGACAGCAAAATTTCTCTAGGAGTCGTTGGAATCCTCATTGTTTTATCTTCTGTCGGATGCTCGCTCGGGTTCTTCGGTTACATCGGAGTGCCCACCACGCTGCTCATCGTCGAGGTAAGGACATACTCGTATATCCTTAGATAAACCCTTTACATCGATTTGGCTCGCGCTGTAATAATAATAAAATATTATTACTGTTATTATACAAGGCATATGGGAATAGAAGTCAGCTCCATCACTGGCAGAACCCTCAGAGATCGGATCATAAATGAGACGAAAAGGTCTGTCTGTGTTGTTGAGGACATAGTTAGATGGGAACGAGACAGAAGGCGCTTTTAGAGAGGTCAGGTGGAGCGCAATTATAACATATTGCGTCGAAGCAAGGGCAGACACAGTAAGGACCGAACAAGTTTTGAGGACTTCCAAGATGAAGACGCTGAGGATGATAGCAGGCAAGACACTGAGAGATCGCTTGAGGAACACCTGAATAAGAGAGATATGCGAGGTTGGGGATATCATAAGATGGAGCTGACTACGAAAATGGGACTGGTACGGTCATGTTCAAAGAATTGACACCACCAGACTCCCCTATGTTGCACTACATAATCGGCCTTCTGCTAATCCTCGTGGAAGACCTCCTAAAAGATAGAAGGACAGCTGGGAATCTACCTCACAGGAGGAGCAACGCTCTGGAGAACAGACCACATAGGTCTACAACAAAGAAGAAGACGAAGAAGAAGATCTGGAGTGCATGGGGAATACGCGAATTGCTAAAATTGTTGAATAAGAAAACCCCAACAGTAAGAGATTACCGGGAAGGCCGCCGATGAGACGGAGAGATGGCTGGACATCATCATCCCAGGACAGCTCACCGCCATAAACAGGTTAATCGACCTAAACTAAGAAGAAGAAGAATATGCAATAGATGCAAAATTCTATATCGCTGGTCGATTAGTCATATACATACTTAATAATGATTAAGTATAATCCAAATTGGCTGATAAGCAATCAATACACAGTTAGCTGATTATCCGAAGCTTTTTAACATACATTAGGTATATTACCCCCATGGACAAAATTCTTCACAACACAGCGGTGATTTGTCATTATTTCATGGAGAAAAGCCGATTAGAGGAAACGATCGGTTTTTAAATCCTGAATATCCTTTGGCCAGTCGCATTTTACTCTTTTGAATATTTGTCAAATTTTACGATTTTTTTTTCACTGACCTTTGCCCGCTACAATATATATATTTTTAAATACTAGTGAGAAATGTTACCATTAAAAAAAACACTTCATTTTTCATGCGTGTAAGAGATAGCGCACTCACTGTCGTCCGAATGTGCGCTATCTCTTTCTATCTTGCTTGTTCGTACAAATAGAAATATTTATGTATGAAAGTATTTTAATTCAAGTCATCTTTTAGGCAAGGATGAACGTTTTTAGTATTTCTTTAAGATATCTTTTATTTTTTGATTTTGGGAACAATGATACTTCGTTGTTTTTAAAGTTTATTTGTTCTGGTAACTGAGTACCCATCACGCCTCAATTAACAGGGGTTGAGTAGAATGTATAGACCAGCATAGCCTTATAAATTTGCGTACGTCTTTAGATTGTTTCACTTCCACACATCATGTCACGATTACTTTGATGGTCTCGGCTTCTACCAATTGAACTACTTGTGTTAGTACATTTGTTCTCTAAATCACTTGTCACAACCAGTCGCTAACCGTGCGGGTTTTATTGTAATCTTCTTCTTCTTTCTGTGTCCTGCCAGGTCTCCCTAACGTTGACTATCACTCTTGTCATAGTGATGACCTGGGGAAAAATATCCCCTTGCCTTCTCTGGAGGATTTTCTGTCGGGGTTACCTTCCCTTAGCTGGGTGTATCCAGTTTTATGGAGCTGGAAGCTCGCCATTCGTCCTCTCTCTATCTGCTATGGCACTAAGTAATATGTGCCACATTGCCCGGGGTTCGCGGGGTCTTTAAAAGACCTCTCGTGGACGCTAGAGAGTTGGACTTGATAGTAGTGTTGCTGTTGTAAATGCAACATGGCGCCTTACGACATTTTGTAGAGGCATTCTTTCCAGCAAAACATGCCCCATCGTAGCCCTACTACCCTTTTTATTATTATATAATATCTACGATTATTTTCAGGTTCTGCCATTTTTGGTTCTTGCAATCGGCGTGGACAACATTTTCATACTTGTATCGGCCCACAACAACGTGTGCATAGAAATCCAAGAGGGGCGAATTGAGCTCGGGGACAAGAGCGAGAAAGCCAAGAAGCGGTTTATATTCGGAAAAACACTGGCTGACGTGGGACCCTCTATGACCCTCACCGCAGCCTCGCAGTGCGTCTGCTTTGGAATTGGTAAACACAAAATAAGCAATATTTATCTTTCATTAACACAGTATACTAACTGACTAACCATCACGCCGTTTCCCCGGAAGGGTGGACAGAGAGGATGGACCAACATACTGCACATTACAGTGTGTCCCAGATGTCGTCGTCAATCCGGAAACAGATGATAGGGCAAGTCATGTTAGTTATCAGGAAAATGTTAAAAAATCTAAGTTTTATATTTTTCAGTCATACCATTTAGGAATCCTTATTAAATGCGTCATTTTTTTAAGTTACCTGCCTAAATAGCATAGTACATTTTATTTACAGTACAGTTAGTTTAAATTGGGCGTAGTATTAATTTTGAATAGTTGGTTGGGCAAAAAGTAACATTTTCTTCCAAGCTGGAGCAGTTAGCTTTAAATTTTTGGCAACAATTTACAGAAGCATTTTTCAGGATAACATAATAAAAATAAAATTTGTAGTAACGGGAGTTAAGAGACCATCACAGGGTGTTGATTTTCTAGATTTTTTTAGATATTGGCTTTATTTAATATATAATTTTATTGTTTAAATGTGATTTCGGGAATATAAGCGCCACGGCTAGCTCGAATGAAGCGCAATCGTGAAATACAATTTTCGACAACTGTCGTCTTTGTGGATGCGTATTATCCACTAGAGTGTACGTGGTGCGAAAAAGATCCGTGGTATTCCGAATAACTTGCTCGGATGGACGATCGACCGTAAAATGGACGTAGTGCACGATAAGTTTGGCGAACCGAACCATGATTTTCAAAATAAATTTGCACAATTTACAAGCGTTGTTCAGACGTCAGTCTATTTATGGTGAAATGGCAAAACGTACTGACTACAAATCAACTGTCAACTGTCAAATTGACAGTCTGTTGAAACAATGTTTCCAGTATAAAAAACAAACCTATAAAAAAAACTCACTATACTCGTATATCTATTTTGTGGCAGTCATCGCTCTTACAGTGCCATCTTGATGTTATAACAAGTCGCAGGGTTCGATTCAATGTGGCCGACTGAGGAGGCCTTCACCTCAGCTGTCACTTTAACTGTCATTTGGTCGTATCTTTCATACAGATTTGTTACGATGAATTGATGTTTTTTAATTTTTTTTTTTTTGTATTCGATATATTTTAAGAATGAAAAAAGATTCTTCATGACATTCCTAGTGAACTTAAAATTTTAATATTTATCAATTAAGGCTTTATGAGCGAAATAATCGAGCCTACAATCAAATCATATGCATTACTTGTTTTAATAAATCTGATTCCATGAAAAAAAATAATGTTCATTGTAATATTTCAAAGAAATATTTTTTATATGATATTTATACTTCACAGTCTATGAAGTTTTAACCCAAGTCTCGCAAAATAATAATATGTCATTTAATTTGTATGCAGAAATTGTATGACAATATGAATTATATCAATGTATCAAAACACCTAGGAATCCAATGTGAAAAAGCACACTTTATAAAATAAAAATAGTCTATTTATAAGAAAATAATTCATCCAAAAGAAAAGAAAATATTTTTCATGTTATAACGTCAAGATGGCATTGGCTCTTACCACGCTACCACGGAGGTTGTCATATAAATATTAATTTTCTCTGATAAATACTTGTTATTTTTCTTCTTCTTCTCCTTTTAGAGTAGATATTTGTTATAACGACTAATATTTTATTTCCAGGTTCGCTATCCGGGATGCCCGCAGTGAAGACATTCGCGCTTTATGCAACTGTGGCCATATTTCTTGATTTCGTTTTTCAAATTACCGCATTCGTCGCGTTTTTGTCATTGGACAGTACTAGATTCCAGGTAAACCAAAATTTCGTTACGCACATTTATATTGCTATTTTAAAGAGCAAAGAACATAGCTCCCATTGTTGTGACATCCACATCAAAATATACTATGAGAATCATCAAATCCATATCAAAATATCCACATCAAAATATTCCTTTAGAAATAATTTATAGCTTATTCCAGATCACATATTATAAAACTAGCAATAAAGGCATTCGATATGAACTGCTCTTTATAACATTATTTGTTAACAACTATAGTTGGATTTTTCATATTAATCTGGGTGCCAACAGGGTGGCCGTCTGGACATTCTTTGCTGCGTGAAGCAGAAGCAATGCAACGGGCACGGGGCGCCAGAAGTCTACACCAAGGGTCTTCTTCACAAGCTGATCAAAAACTTTTATGCGCCGGCACTGTTCCACTGGTACGTGTTTGAATTCACGTGGTTACATTGCTTATCAACTGATTGATTGATCGAGATAGAGATTTGTAAATTGGACGCGGACGATGCCGTTCTCGTGGCGGATAGTGCGGACGAATTGCAAGTCTTGGTGTCGAGAATGTATGAGGTATGCAAGTCAAACGATTTAATGATGAATGTCGGAAAGTCAAAGGTTTTTGAAATGGAATAGCAAATGACAGTTTGTAATATAAATATGAACGAAGAGAACTTGGAACAGGTGGGTGAATTTTTGTATTTAGGTATCATGTTCACAGCGGATGGCCGAACGGATAGTGACGTTGAAAGAAGGGTTGGTGCGGGTAACAAAGTGAATGGAGCTTTAAAAATAGTTATTGGAAACAAGAATTTATCAATGAAAGTGAAAATGGCCGTTCATAGTGAGGTTCTGGTCCCAACACTTATGTATGGAAGCGAAGGATGCAACTGGCAGAAGAAGGATGAGAGCAGAATAAATGCAGTAGAGATGAGGTTCCTAAGACGTATGTGTGTTAGAACGATGTACGACAGAATCTCAAATGATTTTATTAGAAAGAAATGTAGAGTGAAAGAAGATATTATGAACAAGGATCGCTGCGTTGGTTCGGACATATGGAGCGCATGGGTGAAGAAAAAATGGTTGAAAAAGTATACGTTTACGATGTAAATGGAGTACGGAGTCGAGGTAGATCGAGGAAGCATGGCATGACCAAATTAATCAAAATTTAATGGTTGGTCTTGTTAGAAGCCGGAAGAATCGACGTGCGTGTTTGACTTTAAATAAATATAAAAAGATTTTTTACAAAAAAAATATCATTCTTTACAAAAAATTTTAACATGAATATTCAAATACAACATTATTTTTTAAAGTACATGATATAATTAAAAGTTATTTGTACTTATTTGTTGAATATAATTGTTATAGGGCCGTGAAACCGATAGTGGTGGTGGGGTTCTTGGTTTGGCTGTGCCTCAGCATCAGCGTGATCCCCACGATAGAGATCGGGCTGGAGCAGGAAATCGCCATGCCGTACGACTCCTTCGTCCGCAAGTACCTGCTGAGCGTGGCCAGCCTGCTGCAGATGGGCCCTCCAGTCTACTGGGTGGTCACCGGCGGCCTCAACTACTCCACCTCGGAGCACCAGGACATCTTGTGCGGGGGCGTCTTCTGCAACAACGACTCCATGATCACCCTGCTCTACACGGCCTCTAAATATTCTGACCGGTACGAATAACTAACTTACTAACTAACCATCACGCCGTCTCCCAAAGTGCTAGAAAGAAAGAAATTATTGTAAAAAAAATTTCTTGACATACTTCTCTCGCTTCCTCAACATTCGTGGCCGACATTCAATATTTGATTTATTTGATCGTGCCACTTTTTTCTCGGTCTTCCTCTATTTCTGGTTCCATTTACATCGTTAACATACAATTTTTTACCATTCTTTCTTCATTCATTCTTTCCATATGTCCAAACCACCTTAATGATCCTTTCATTATTTTGTTCATAACACCATCATTTGCACCGCATTCATTTCTTATATTTTCATTCGACACTCTATCATACACCGAGTATCCACACATTCGTCTAAGAGATTTCATATTGCCTGCCCCAACCCTTCTTTCATTATCCCTCTCCACTTGCCCATCTTTTATCTACTTGCTCCAAATTTTCACCATTCACTCTAATGTTGCAGACTGTCATGATTTCTTCTTTATCAAAAATCATTACCTTGGACTTATTAACATTCATCATCAGATCGTTTCGCATGCATACCTCATACATACTATTCACCAGGACTTGTAGTTCATGCTCGTTAGGACAGCGTCATCCGCATACGAGACAGCTTACTGACACTCCGCTCATTTTGGCACCTACATCCAACTCTTTCACGATGTTTGTGGAAAAACTCTAATAGGGTTGTTACTACTTTGAGACTAGAAACAAAACCAAACTCATGTAAAATAACGCACTACGGCTTACAGATTTTAAAAATAGAGCCATGTACTAAGTATTTTAAATGATTCAGTTTACTATCAACGTATCATTTTCTCATTTTACTCTACAGTAGAAGTTGGATTTAATTAATTATTGTTTGTTTTGTGTTGTTCTCTAATACGAATGAAAACGTCTGTTTTCTAGAAGATGTATTATACATGGTGCAGCAGCATAGCTTCTTTTTTTCAAAACTATATAAAACCCATTATAAGAATCCGAAATTTTTTATTTGTTTTTTTATAATGTAGGCACATACCTAAAGTTTTGTTTTTCTTCGTTTTTGAAGATCAAATCAGGTAGGTGACGTCCCCCATTCTCCATACACTGAGTAAACCGATTTCTGGCGTTGATCATGACTCTTGCCAGCATATCAGGCGTTATCTTGGCAATTTCTTCCTGGATGTTGGTCTTCAAATCTTTTAGGGTCCCTGGACGGTTCATATAAATACGGAATTTCCAAAAGCCCATAGAAAAAAATCACAAGGAGACAAATCGGGAGAGCGGGCTGGCCACTCCAAATCGCCCCTAATTGAGATGTGGCGCTCTGGGAAGTGTTCCATCAAAACAGCCATCCCTTGACAGAAATCCCGATTTGATCTTCAAAAACTAAGTAAAACAGAACTCTAGGTATTTGCCTACATTATAAAAAACAAATAAAAAAATTCTGAATCATACAGTGGGTTTTATTAAGTTTTTAAAAAAGGAAGTTATGCTGCCGCACCCTTGAACATGGTTCGAAAAGTAGGCCTCAACGGCAAACGTACGCTCCTCACTGTTACAACGCATGATGCCGACTAAACTATGTCGGAACAAAACTTTATAGTTTGAGAATGACATGCTTGCCTTTCTAAGGCATTAACAAGTGATATTTAATAATGCCTTAGAAAGACGAAACATTTTATTCCAACAAAGTGTCATATAATAAAACTTCTAGAAACAGATGGTTCTATTCGTAGTATTTAAATTTAATTGTTTATTATGCTTCTTCTAATATCGCGCTAATTTCAGAACTTACCTGACGCGCACACCCAGCTCGTGGATAGATGATTTTTTCGATTGGTCCAGCTCAAGCGATACTTGCTGCCAGTACTTCAGTTCTAACAACTCATTCTGTCCCCATTCAGGTGAGAGCCAATCGCCAAAAGTCTTCATCAGCATACAATAGATCTCTGAGACTCCTCTTAGTCTCAGAGAAACATTATAAACTTCCAAGACTGAAATCAAAATATACGATTTATTTTCACCGTGACAATTTTATTGTAGAAATCTTGTACTGTGGATGTGCGATTTTACATTAAGTAATAGTCTATAATACTGGTTCTGATTTTGAAAATTTGGTTTGGTTCATGTGGTGCTCCCGTAAATTTGGAGATTTTTCGTGTATAAGTGAATTGTTTTGGTAAATTTGATTGTTGCCGCACTTTATGATAGTTATTTGTAACACAAAATACGTTTTCACTGTTTTGATGTTAAAATTATATTATATAGTTTTTTCGTTTATGAAAATAATTTTGACAGGTGTAAAAAAAAAAATTCATTTGTTCCAATCACTATTTGAATAAATTCTTCAATAATTAAATAAACACAAATGTCCGGATCGTCCAGCTGACGACAGGTACACCATCTAAAAGAATTATTTTTCATTGTTATTTTATTTTATATAATTTGTTTTAGATTTATTCTGTAGACGTTGAACGATCGAAGTGTGCGCGGGAGATGCATATTGGTGGCGATGAGGTTCGCAACCCATCACACCGCGTCTCTCGCGATGGCGAAAAGAGAAGGATGGAGTGCAGCATCGATTAAAGTGTGGCAGTCCATTAATTCTGCCTACCCTTTCGGTGAGACGGCGTGATGGTTAGTTAGTTAGTTAGTTTACTAGTCTATTGTTTCATTTCCGATTGATTGTCTAAAGTAGAGATGGGTAACCTTTTTATCTAAGCGGGTCAAAATTCAGAACCAAAACTGTCTTTGCCCGGGTGTCTTATCTAGGAAACTAGTTAAACAAATGACACAAGTAAATGAAGGAGTTCTTTTTTAGAAATGTATTCATTATTATTAAAACGCATAAACGAATAGTAGCTGAATTGTATTTAGAAAATACACAAGATATAAAATGTTGAAAGAGTTTTGACGAGGCCTATATCCAGCAGTGGAGAAAAACTGTCTGAAAAGAAGAAGAAAAAATAATTGTATTTGTTAAATCGTCATAATGTTAAACATCAGTCTGTGAGATAGGAAACGAAATGAATGGATCAGAGAAAGGATCAAAGTTGCGGACGTAGCGTGCAAAATAGCCTCGTTGAAGTGGAATTGGGCCGGCCATATAGCGAGGACAACGGATGATCGGTGGACAAAACGCACCTGGAGTGGCGACCGAGAACCGGCCATAGAAATCCTGGCAGACCACAAGCCAGATGGTCTGATGACATCAAGAGAGTAGCAGGAGATCAATGGTACAGAGCGGCAAGAGATAGAGAGTTGTAGAAGTCGGGAAGGGAGGCCTAAGTTCAGCACTGGACGACTAAAGGCTGATGATGATGATCATAATTTAACCAAGCATTACAGACTTAATTTTTCAGACGGTTCCTTTTTAATATTATTCAACGCCGAGAATAATGTCTCATAAATAGCGTTGAGAGAAATATTGTAAGTAAAGCCATAACTAGATTTTACAGAGTGCTAAAAGCGTTCAGTAACCGGTTCTAGGAAAGAAAGCGCATCTCTCATTCTTGGGCGAAGATCGTCTGTAAACGATGCGTGTCATCCAAATTGACTTGGCGTGTCGCCTCTGACACGCGTGTCATTGGTTGCCCATCACTAGTATAGTGCAATATATAACTATAGAATGTGCTTCTCTCATTCAAATTTTAACGAAATTTATGGTATAATATAGGTACTCGTATTGTATAATAAAATCTTAAATACAGGATGGACACGACCCTTAATCATGAGGAATGCGACTGAGAAGAAGAAGATAAAATCTTTGAATAAATCTGTCCATTCCTAGAAGTTATTAAGAGGGGATATACAATAGGTTTACAGCGGCATATTTTACTGATTTTCAGGATTTTTTTGGCAAGGAAGGGGTGCATATAATTACTTGAAACTTTGAATGCATGTTATAAATATATTTAATAAAATATTGAAGATATCAACTGTCACCCATCGGAGTTCTAACGAAGCTGTTTATTTACACTCCGGAGGTCACGGTTTTCATTTGAAATCAATAGATATTTAAATTTACTTTAAAGATGTGCCTTTTCTATATGAACTTCATTTCTCTTTAAAAAAAAAATTTAAAATTATAGACGTGTTTAAGAAAAGATTATCATTTTTTTTGCAATGAAATAATACTTTGAGCAATGATATTAATCTGAATTGAGGTTCATATAGAGCACAAATAAATAAAGCAACTGAATATCATTTTTCAAAATGATTGGTTAAGAACTTTTTATGCTAGAGTGTACACATATTCAAAAAAGTCGTTTCGAGAAAAATACGTTTGAAAAGAGCCCCAGTGATTCCGTACATAACGAGAGACGCTCCCTTAACCGCTCATAACTTCAGAACGAATTGAAATTTTTATTTCAAACTTTGAGAGCACATTTTTGTATAGTTTTTAATGATTTTAGTAGCAATCTTTGGAATAAATAAATAAAACTGTCGTCTAAACGAGCAATTTGTTAGTTAATTATATACAACTTACGTACATAATATTAGTAAGTCCAATGAAGCAAGCGGCTTACTTGATTTGGTATCTTTGTTTTATTTATTTCAGATAAAAGCGGACTCTGCGAGACGTGTATCGTGGACATGGCGTACTTGGACATCCGTCCTTCGCCGGAAGACTTCCAAAAGTATATCCCGTACTTCCTAATGGACAATCCAGACGCCCAATGCGCCAAGGGAGGTCACGCCAGTTACAACGGGGTACGATTATTTATTTTTTCTTTATCATTATTAATATAAATAAGGGTGGCAATAGGATCAATTCGTGTAAATTCAGTAGCCATAATAAATTTAAAAATTGTGAATATTACTTTGATATTCATCATCATATTTCTACGAGTATATAATTAATAAGCTTCAAAAGAACCAATGACATCATTGAAAAATGTTATCAATGTTATTTAATTACTTTCACTTTTGTCTTGTCTGGTCGGACCAGTTTGTCGATGCCAGTGAGCCTGGCGAAACCGGTCGCTGTCGAAATAAATTCAAAAGTAGAAGTTGTTAAAAAAACATCGTTTTATTTAATTTTCATTTAAAATGAACTGTCAAGAAGTCAAGAAGTTTCAGTAAAATCACACGATTGTGTTATTAAGTGTTGAATATAACCACTTACATGTGTCATATTTTATTATTTAATGCAATTTTTTATATATGGTATACATACATACATCCTACATATCTTAGATATGAAATAAGCATTTTTTGGCGCTTTTCAATACACTTCCAATGATATGAGCGCAAATGAAAAGAGCCCTTAATAAGAGAAATTATTTTTAAATGATTATATTTACGATAATTTCTTCTCAAATTATGATTGCTATTGTTTAGGGCCTGAACTATTTGCTAGACGCCGAAGGAACCACGAACGTCCGCGAGTCATATTTCATGGGCTACCATCGAACTCTGCAGGGATCAAAAGATTTCTACGAGTCGTACAGATATGCGAAGAACTTAGCAGCTAATCTGACTGATATGATTCGCACGAGGTCTGGCATAGATGACATAACAGTTTTTCCATACAGGCATGTATTATTTATTAATTTATTATTTTATAAGCTCGGAATAAGAAAAAATGACCTAACTTATTTTATATACTAATAGTAAGATGAAAAAAAAACATTTTTTATACAAAAAAAAACATCACGCCGTTTCCCCGCAGGGGTAGGCAGAGAATGGACCGCCACCCTACTCTATCCAGACAAACCTCTCTCTAGCATCCTCCACATTCATACAGCGAGTCATACACGCACGCGATTCTTCCGACTTCTGACATGACCAACGTTTACAATTTGATTAATTTGGTCATGCCATGTTTTCCTTGGTCTACCTCGACTCCGTACTCCATTTACATCGTTAACGTATACTTTTTTAACCATTCTTTCTTCACCCATGCGCTCCATATGTCCGAACCAACGCAGCGATCCTTTCTTAATTTTGTTCATAATACATTATTTTGCTCTACATTCCTTTCTAATATCAGCATTTGAGATTCTATCGTACATCGTTCTACCACACATACGTCTTAGGGAACTCATCTTTACCGCATTTATTCTGCTCTCATCTTTCTTCTACCAGTTCCATGCTTCGCTTCCATACATAAGGGTTGAGACCAGAAACTCCATTGTGAACTGCCATTTTCGCTTTCATTTCATTGATAAATTCTTGTTTCCAATAACTATTTTTAAAGCTAATTTTTTATAGTATATATTATTTCAAACAATGCATAATTGTATTTATATTCAACTTCCAGTATCCACTACGTGTTTTACGAACAGTACCTGACGATGTGGGAGGACACGCTGGCCTCTCTAGGCTACTCGCTGCTGGTCATCTTCGTGGTCAGCTTCATCTTAACCGGCCTGGATCTGTTCTCAGCTCTAGTGATCTTGGTGGCGGTTACCATGATCTTGGTGGACATGATGGGTGTCATGTACTGGTGGAACATCAACCTCAACGCCGTCTCGCTGGTCAATCTTGTGATGGTGAGAACTTATCTATTTATTTTACGGGGTACTTTTTAATCTACCGTCTTAGAACCGTTAAACAGGCATTTATTTACAATTGATTGATGGATTTTTAGTGACGGAGTAATTATTAAAACAGTTAATGTTTTTTTAAACGTTTGGTTTTTAAACTAGCACCATTGTTTCTACAGACTGCCAATTTAACAGTTGACAGTTGATTTGTAGTCAGTACGTTTTGCCATTTTACCATTAATAGACTGACGTAAAATAGCGCTGGCAAATTGTGCAAATTTATTATTTAAATCATTGTTCGGTTCGCCAAACTTATCGTGCACTACGTCGACATAATCATCCATCCGAGCAAGTAATTCGGAAGACCGTGGATCATTTTCGCACCACGTACACTCTAGTGGAAATACGCACCCACGAAGACGACAATTGTCGAAAATTGGATTTCACGATTACGCTTCATTCGAGCTAGCCCCAAAAATTGTCTCTTATAAAAAGCCAATATCATAGAAATTAACATTATTTTAATGTTTTTTTTTTTTCATTCTGGATATGTATTGTATATCTCTAAAAAATCATCCTACAGACACAAACAGTACAGCAAAACCTCGATATAACGGACTAATTGGGGGAGGGGGGGTGTAGGTTATAGCCGAAAGTCAGTTAGATAAAAATAGGTTTAAAATAAATCCAATTTCATTTTGAAAATATGTACACTATACTTAGATATAAATAAACAATACAAACACAAACAAAACTCTATTTTTTGTCTTGGGACACTCGTCATGAAGTGACGTTGCTGTTTAATATCGACGCGTTTGCTTTCGCTAATCCTGATTTGAAAAAGGAATCAAATTTTGTTTGCACTTTTGAAGTTTGCTGTTTTTTTTTTATAATCAACCCTAAAATACTATCGCTCCGGCTAGGTGCAGTCTACGAACAGGATGGCATTATGTCTCAAATTCTAGTGCTAGATGAATGACGTGATTATCATGGCCACAACAATTGTTTACATGCGGCGACACATGAATTTAAGCATAAATGTAATATTAACAGGACGTTTTTAATTTTTAATTTTTGACCAGATTTTTTGTCCGTTGTATCCGAAGTCCGTTAAATAGAGGTTCATTATATCGAGATTTTACTGTAATATCATTTCATTCTCGCTATACGTTCACCTTTATATTATCCGGTAGTATCGAATGTGTGGATACTCTGTGTAGAGTGTCGAATGAAAATATAAAAAGCGAATGCGGTGCGAACGATGGTGTTATGATCAAAATAATGAAAGGATCATTACGATGGTTTGGTCATATGGAAAGAATGAATGAAGAAAGAATAGTAAAAAAAAATATATGTTAACTATGTAAATGGAACCAGAAATAGAGGAAGATCGAAGAAAACGTGGCACGATCAAATAAATCAAATATTGAATGTCGGCCATGTGAGGAGTCAGAGAAATCGACGCGCGTGCATGACACGATGTATGAATGTTGAGGATGCGAGAGAAATATGTCAGGAAAGAAAAGTGTGGCAGTCCATTCTTTCTGCCTACCCCTTCGAGGAGACGGCGTGATGGTTAGTTTTTTCGATGATACGTATAACATCTAGAATGTTCTTCGTTTATACTACAAAAATACGTCATGCAGGATTCTTTTCTAGGTGTTTCATATTTGTAATTTTTTTATTATCGAGATTTTGCTTAATTATATGCCGGTATCATTCTAAGGTACGCGGTTTAATGCCATGCAATAATTCGCAGAAAAGTACAATGTACGAATGAGTCTATTATATAGAATGACAGGATGTAAAATGGGAGAGTTCGTATCATAACTACAATACATAATTCGCAACGGGTTCGCTATAGTAAGCGGGGCGTGTCTTCGATCCTTCACGGATATGCGCATAAAATATCGAGAATTTTCGCAGAAGCGGCAAACATTAAAAAAAAAAAATTTTTAGTATGCAACGCAGTTTAATTTCGTAATAAAATTTGAACTCCGCTGGATACGATATACGGGCGGTTGCTTCTCTTTACGAAGGGAGCACTGCCAGTGTTAGGGTAAATGGGGACATCACACCCTGGTTTGATATCACAAAGGGTCAAAGCAGGGCTGCGTGATGTCTCCATGGTTGTTCAATCTGTATATGGACAAGTGTATGAAAGAACCTAAAGGTATAAATGCTGGCGCTTAGATGAGTATCTGTCTGTAAATGGCGGACGATGCCGTTCTCGTTGCAGGTAGTGCGGACGAATTACAAGTCTTGGTGTCGAGAATGTATGAGGTATGCAAGTCGAACGATTTAATAATGAATGTCGGAAAGACAAAGGTGTTAGTTTTTGAAAGGGAAGAGCAAATGATAGTTTGTAATATAAGTGTAAGTGAAGTGAACTTGGAACAGATGAGGGAATTTGTGTATTTAGTGAACGGACAGTGATGCTGAAAGAAGGGTTGTTGCGGGTAACAAAGTGAATGGAGCTTTAAAAGTAGTCATTGGAAACAAGAATTTATCAATGAAAGCGAAAATGGACGTTCACAATGGAGTTCTGGTCCCAACCCTTATGTACGGCAGCGAAGCATGGAACTGGCAGAAGAAAGATGAGAGCAGAATAAATGCGGTAGAGATGAGTTCCCTTAGACGTATGTGTGGTAGAACGATGTATGACAGAATCTCAAATGCTGATATTAAGAAAGAATGTAGAGCGAAAGAAGGTATTATAAACAAAATTATGAAAGTATCGCTTCGTTGGTTCGGATATATGGAGCGCATGGGTGAAGAAAGAATGGTTAAAAAAGTATACGTTAACGATTCGAGTCGAGGTAGACCGAGGAAAACATGGCATGACCAAATTAATCAAATGTTAAAGGTTGGTCATGTCAGAAGCCGAAAGTATCGACGTGCGTGTATGACTCGCTGTATGAATGTGGAGGAAGCTAGAGAGGTATGCCAGGATATGGTAGTGTGGATGTCCATTCTCTCTGCCTACGCGAAACGGCGTGATGGTTTGTTGCTGTTGTTGTTGTTGTCTAATATGGTATGTTTTTGCAGTGTGTGGGAATAGCCGTGGAGTTCTGCAGCCACATCGTGCACGCGCACGCCGTGAGCCGCGCGCCGCCCGTGGAGCGCGTGTTCGAGGCCCTCGTGGAGATGGGCAGCAACGTGCTCAGCGGGATCACGCTCACGAAGTTCGCGGGGATCGTGGTGCTCGCCTTCTCCAACTCCGAGATCTTCCTCATATTCTACTTCAGAATGTTCCTCAGCATAGTGTTGATCGGAGCCGCCCACGGCCTCATATTTTTACCAGTTTTACTACACTACTTGGCCCAAGCGTCATTACTTTTAAGAGGAAAATACAAGAAACAACTTTGAAACTATTTATTTTTTATTTTTAAAACAAATGTTCGTCCTGAAGGTCCCACGTGCATTAAAACTATTCCAGCGTATCTCACGTGTTATCACAGTGGGCACATTTCTATAAGATTGTTTTCACGCAGCAGTGAGTTTACCTATATTTATTGTTTCTTGAACAATGATGTAAAACTCCATATTAAATAATTAATACGAGTGAAAGCGTCAGTTTTCTAGAAGAGTTATTATATTTTATGGGAATGACATGTTTCGCCCTTCTAAGGCATATTTGATCAAGCCTTAGAAGGGCGAAACATGTCCCCTAAAATATAATAAAACTTCTAGAAAACTGACGTTTTCATTCGTATTAATTATGTACCTCTATTGTTTAATATAACCCGATAATTAAGTATACAGTTAATGTATTTTGACGAGAAAAACAGATATTCTTGTCATTTATTTATTTATAGTTTCGTTAGTAATAATTACAAATAATTTATTATTAATAATATATGTTATTTTTTTTTAATTTAATGATTAATTTATGTTCTACTATAGACAAAAAGAAATCCCATAAATTAAACATGGTTTCATCACTTTAATCTTCTTCTTGTTCCTCGATATCGGAGGTTGGAAAACATCGTGGCTTTTTTTTCACTTTTGATACAGCAGCTCTAAACAGGGATCTTGTGCAGCAACTGACCGTTCTCGAAGGTTTTCTAGTAAGAATTTTCTTTTTCCCCCAACACATCCTTTTTGTTGATTTTACCTTGGAAAATTATAATAGTTACAGCACTTGGAAAAATATTTATCGCCCCCGAAGTATTCCAATTTCCTGCGCTTTATGGTCACCATAAATTAATTTTCTTTCGTTATTCGCTGCAGTACTTCCTTGTCTGTGACTCTTTCATGATATTTTAACATTCCACGATATATCCATATTTCAAAGACAATATAGCTTTTCGATCGTAGCTTTTGTCAAGGTCCATGTTTCCATACCGTGGAAAAATGATTTTAATATATTTCTTTGTATATAATATCATACATACAGCTACTGCAATAATGATAATGTTAATTTTAATTATATGTTTTTTTGTATCCAGCGAATGTTACCTGTCACATGAAATATATTATTTTTGTGTTTTGATTTGAACATTTTTATTCAGTAATACCAACATTCATTCTGATATGTGTATCATACTACAACACAGACTTATTCAAGCCTTGAAACATCAGTTTATACATAATTAAAATAAATAAATAAATTTTAAATATCTTTTAAAAGTGTATATTTAGCTAAAATCGAAGGGGTCGAAGAAACAAACATTAGTGGATTTTGACTAAATATAAATTTGAAAAAGATATTTTACTTTTGAAACTTCTACCAGAAATTTTCAAATAACAACTTAATTAACGCTAAGGTAATCAACACTGTTGAATTCCATAGTAATAATACTTAGGAAATTGAAAATAACCACATTAATCATTTTATACCTTGGATTTATAATATTTTGAAAAACGTACCATACATGAAAACAACAATGACTTGCTAGTTACTACAAGGCTTCAGAGCGGATGTTGGTATTAATGTAATAAGCAACTACACGAGTAATCATCTACAAGAAATGTATGATTTCTCGCCACATGCGTTTACGTATGCGATAGCGGTGCAATAAGCGAATGTGCATATTTTTAAAAATACTGATGTGTAAATGTTTTTGTCTAGCTATGTTTCGTCAGACTTATAAATGAATAAATATTACTCTTAATTTTTATATCATACTTTTTCTAAGCGCTACATATCGGTGTGGGATTTGGCCTCCTTCACTGGTTCCTGTCCCTGGCTATTCCTCTCCAATATTTACAGTTTCCTCCACCAAATCCGCCCATCTTTTTCTTAACCTGTCTCTTGTCGCGTGACACACATCTGGATATATTCTTCGATATTTTGTATTCTGGCATTATTTTTGCGTGATCCACCGTAGGCGTAAAAGCCGTGCCACACTGTTTTAAAACAAGCTCTCCACATCGATCTCCACCGGCGGTTTAAAACTGTGTAGACACTTGTTTGAAACAAAAATTCGTTTGACCTTCAACAACCTTTGTGGACGGACACGCATAGTAGCGTGTGGATCCTGCCGTTGTAAACACGCATTCCACAATGTGGGCGCTCCACATTCCACCAGTCAAGGTCAGTTGCGTCGCATCGGTGGAATGCGGACGTATTGAACGAAAATGATGTCTACTGTGGATGCCACACCAACCGTGGGCTGACCCCTGTGGAGAGCTTGTTTACAACAGTATGTGGACGCTACACCAACCGTGGGCTCCACAGCTCTCCACCAAGGTCACCCTTGTGGAGAACTTGTTTCAAACAGTGTGGCGCGGCGTTTAGACTTACAGAAACTTAATGTTTCGTGGTTAATTAATATGTTACTTTTAGTTCAAGATTTCTTTTGATTCTGTAACTCCCATTTTTCATCAATTCACATTTTCTCTCTCATTCCACACTTTGTCCCACCCTCACCAATATCTACATGAAATTATTTTATAGTTGACCATAAATTAATGTACCATATTTTGCTCTGTTTTGTGAAATTGGGACATATAAGTAAAAAGAAATTAAATTAGATTAAATGTGGCATGGAGACCCTTTTGCTTTTGTTGGAATGTTGCGTGTTAATGCAGCTCCTGCATGGACAGGGGACGGGCCTAGGGATTACATGAGCGAAGCTTACGAAAGGGCGCAGCTGCGTCCTATAATAGATTCAGGTAAGCGGTGGGTAACCTTATATGTATTTATTTAACTGTATATTTGTTTATTTGTATATGTATTAACACTCGCTGTATGTTACCCGACAATTAAAAATAATATAAAATCCCATTCCCCGGCATTGGTCCAAAAATATTCCTGACAATCCTCTAAAAAATTGGCAGCTTGCTTTTTTTCTCTACATGAACCTTTCACAGCCATAAATACTCCGGTCGTGTAGTCTTATATATTTATATAATATTATTATAATTGTATTTATCAATAAAAGCGAAAATTGCGGTTCTGGCAGAAGAAGGAGGAAAGCAGAATAAATGCGGTAGAGACGAGGTCCCTTAGACGTATGTGTGGTAGAACGATGTACGACAGAATTTCAAATGCTGATATAAGAAAGAAATGCAGAGCGGAAGAAGGTATTATGAATAAAATTATGAAAGGATCACTTCGTTGGTTCGGACATATGGAGCGCATGGATGGAGAAAGAATGGTTAAGAAAGTATACGTTAACGATGTAAATGGAGTACGGAGTCGAGAATGACCAAATTAATCAAATTTTAAAGGTTGGTCATGTAAATAGTTGGAAGAATCGACGTGCGTTGTATGAATGTGGAGGAATCTAGAGAGGTGTGTCAGGATAAAGTAGTATGGCGGTCCATTCTCTCTGCCTACCCCGGCGGGGAAACTGCATGATGGTGTGTTGTTGTTGATGTTGTATTTATTTTCTGAGCTATGACCAGATTAGTTGGCATTTATTATAATTTATAAAGTGTTACCATACATCAAATTCATAAATCTTTCCCATTTTAATTTCTTATACGTATTGACGAACACAGGTATGTAATAATATTTCGGACCAGAAGCAATGGCACTTTGCGAAACCACGTTGGTTTAGGGTGGATGACAACATTTTCTTATAAATCTAAACTCTAATATTCGTCCGCGCTAATATTATTTATTCTTCCTCTATTTTCCCATCAATTTTGTTTGATATTCGTCCGAAAATATTAAAAAATATTCATGAAAATACTGTTTTCTAGAAGTTTTATTATATTTTATAAGAGAGACATTTTGCTAGATAGATAAATATCGCAGCAAGCGAAACATGGCATTCGCATAAATTATAATAAAACTTCTGTGGAGTTTTACATCATCTTAGAATTAGTAAATAACACTGAAAGCATACTGTATACAAAGCTAGCGTCCGATATGGGTTATTATTAAATATGGAGTTTATATCGTATCCGCAACGTAGACATAAGAAAAACTTGCGAAATAGAGGATATCGTTCAGTGGAGTAGATCCAGAAGAAGATACTGGAGGGACCATGTAGCCCGAATGGATGGTGACAGACTCGCATATACAGCCGCCTATGAAATCCCCTCTGGACACCGCCCTCCTGGAAGACCGCCTAAGAGATAGAAGGACAGCTGGACCTCATCATTCGACTAGACATGATTTCTGTGCCACAGATCGTCAGATTTATCAAATGAAGAAGAAGAGTTTTTATTTATTGTTCTAGAAACAAAAAACACATAAACGTATTCACAATTTAAAAATTTAGCATGATAAAAATACATGTTTTCGAAGTTAAAACTTAAATATTATGACTATTGTACCCATATTTTCTGTGAACATCGACAACTTGAAATAACACGACGACCTTCGTGGCCGAGTGGTAGGTGCATTGACTGCCATCCCGAAGGTTCCGGGTTCGATTCCCGGCGAGGGCAGTGTGATCGTCACAATGTCTTTGGTCTGGTGTAGAATTCACGTGGCAATAAAATGGCGATAGATTAACTACCTATCACACGTCACGAGAATCACTATGATAGCTATAATACCCTTTACATCGATTTGGCTTATGCTGTCATGGTGTAAAGAGCAATTCAATAAAATAATAATAATAATAATAACAGTAAGTAGGCAGGGTTTTATGTTTGCATACAAATATATTACTTTAGTAAATCATAATATATTACTTTTGTAATTGACGAGTGACAAAGTTTGGGATGTGCAAGGTGCCTTTATGAATGGCAGAGGATGTATGGATCAAATTTTTGGACTTCGTACATTGACAGAGAAGTTTCTGGCCAAAAATCGCAAACTTTTCTGTGCGTTTGTCGACTTACAAAAAGCATATGATTACGTTAATAGAGAAAAGTTGTGGAAAATATTGTCTGAATATGGAATAAGTACAAAACTGATTACGGCCATTAAGTCGCTATACACGGAAAGCACTGCTAGTGTCAGAGTAAATGGAGATCTTACAGCCTGGTTTGATATCAATAAAGGTATCAAACAAGGTTGCGTAATGTCCCCGTGGTTATTTAATCTGTATATGGACAATTGTATGAGAGAGCTGAAAGGATTGGATGTAGGTGCCAAAATGAGCGGAATGTCAGTAAGCTGTCTCTTGTATGCGGATGACGCTGTCCTACTTGCTGACAACGAGCATGAACTACAAGTCCTGGTGAATTGTATGTATGAGGTATGCATGCGAAATGATCTGATGATGAATGTTAATAAGTCCAAGGTAATGATTTTTGAAAAGGAAGAAACCACGACAGTCTGCAACATTAGCGTGAATGGTGAAAACTTGGAGCAAGTAGTTGAGTTTGTGTATTTAGGTAGTATGTTTACAAGAGATGGGAGAGTGGAGAGGGATATTGAAAGAAGGGTTGGGGCAGGCAACAAAGTGAATGGTGCACTTAAAGTTGTCATCGCAAACAAAAACCTATCCAAAAAAGCTAGAATGGCAGTGCACAATGGTGTTCTTCTACCGACCCTTATGTATGGAAGCGAAGCATGGAACTGGCAAAGGAAGGATGAAAGTAGAATAAATGCAGTAGAAATGAGATCTCTTAGACGAATGTGTGGATATTCTGTGTATGATAGAGTGTCGAATGAAAATATAAGAAGTGAATGCGGTGCGAATGATGGTGTCATGAACAAAATAATGAAAGGATCATTAAGATGGTTTGGACATATGGAAAGAATGAATGAAGAAAGAATGGTAAAAAAATTATATGTTAATGATGTAAATGGTACCAGAAATAGAGGAAGACCAAGGAAAACGTGGCACGATCAAATCCCTTCGGGGAGACGGCGTGATGGTTAGTTAGTTAGTTAGTTAGTTAGTAAATCATACATATTTGGAAAGTCTTTCCCTCCCGAAAGGAGGCATGTTTTATACAGTCTAACACCTGCTGGAAGGTGGAAGGCAGTAAGCGGTAATGACCTCGATAATTGTATTGAATCTGGGTATAATACATTATTATTGGAACATCTATGAGAAAGAAATTGGTTTTATTTATATATTTTTGTGAGTAAAAATACCTAATAAAATGAATTTGCTTACCACCAAATACACTTTCAAACAAATTCTTAAAATAAATACATTAAAAATATGAATCAAATGGAAATTATGTTTAAAAGATATTTGTGAAAATGCCTCCCATGGTGGCTAAGAAGACGGCACGATATTCCATACATTTACCCTTACAGTTGCCTATTTACCTAAACTAACTAACCATCACGCCGTCTCTCCGCAGGGGTAGGTAGAAAGAATGGACTGACACACTTTTCTTTCCTGACATATTTATCTCGATTCCTCAACATTCATACATCGTGTTATGCACACGCGTCGATTTCTCCGACTCCTCACATGGCCGACATTCAATATTTGATTTATTTGATCGTGCCACGTTTTCCTCGGTCTTCCTCTATTTCTGGTTCCATTAACATCGTTAACATATAATTTTTTTACCATTCTTTCTTCATTCATTCTTTCTATATGACCAAACCATCTTAATGATCCTTTCATTATTTTGTTCATAACACCATCATTCGCACCGCATTCACTTTTTATATTTTCATTCGACACTCTATCATGTACAGATTTGCCACACATTTCTCTAATAGATCTAATTTCTACTGCATTTATTCTACTTTTATTCTTCTTTTGCTAGTCCCATGCTTCACATCCATTTAATTACATAAGGCTCGGCACAAGAACACCACCGTACAATGCCATCTTTGTTTTTTTTTAATGACTTTTATTAGCCTATTGTAAATTAGAACACATTTCGTTGACAAGCCTACTTAGAATGCGTTGGTGTGATGACAAATATTGCAATTATATCTCTGGCATACATTCGACAGGAAGCTTTTTATCTTTCTTAAAATGTTAAAAACAGAAATGTATCAATATACACAAATGATTATCATTTTAGCATTATTCACAACAATAATGCATGCTTATAGTGTATGTACCTTGACATTTTATCATGTTGGGGTCTACTGCATGTTCTCAAATTCTCGTACAATTGAGATTGTACGTTCAATTCTCATACAATTCTCGTCTTGCGTTCCAAACACAAGTTATGCCATCAAGTTAATGACTGGTATTGAATATTGATTATAGATGATAATCTATAAACCATTGATATGGCATTGAGGCAAGGGCAGACACAGTCAGGACCAAACAAGTTCTGAGGACTTACGAGATGAAGAAACTGATAGCAGGCAAGACACTGAGAGATCGCGCGAGGAACACCAGTATCAGAGAGATATGTGAGGTTGAGGATACACATATTAAGAGATGGAGTAGACAGCGAAGGAGGGACTGGTACGGTCATGTCCAAAGAATGGAAACCACCTCGTCCTCGTGGAAGACCTCAAAAATGAAAGGACAGCTGAGAATCCACATCACAGTAGGAGCAAACCTCTGGAGAACAGACCACATAGGTCTATAACAAGGAAGAAGAAGAAATATTGATTATGCAAACATCTAAATAATCAATAATAATTCACAAATCAAGTTAGTGTCCCCCAAGATTTTCAATTTACTAGACTTATTCTTCCAAAATGCCGATCCATTTAATTTTTGATAAACTTAAAGCGTGTTAACAATGTGGAATTCCGTAATTATGATTTATGAGTCATTTAAAACACTGTTTATTCTACTGTTGAGTGCAGTACTCCCGATATTCCGGGGTCGGGTTAAAGTCATTAAAAAATATTTTATAAAAACAAAAATATTTCACAATAATACTTACTTATACTGCAAACAAAAACTCAAATCTGTCACAATGACATTGGAAATTTAGTTAACATTTGCGCCACCGTCAACATACGTTTGTGTATTTGCAATAAAGCACCCGCAGCGTAGTTCATACTCATATAATAAAATATAATAAAAAAGGCAGAGTTATAGAGCTAAGGCCTTCACAGATTATGCATGTATAAACATAATTGAAATTATGAATTGACGCACCTAAACTTAGTACATTACAATATTTAATGGTAAAGTTAAGGGTTAAGGGTGATGTCCATCGGAGCGGAGCGAGGAAGTAATGCGGAGCGGAGTGAGGAAGTAATGCGGAGCGGAGTTGCGGACTGTGTTATTCCATACGCAGAGCTAGGCCGCGAGTCCGCTTCTCCGCTCCGCGTCCTCGCTCCGCTTCCCGGTTTTGTATAAATTTTTAAACTAGTTCGCAACTCCCTGTCCACTGAAGAGGAGCGGAAATTTTATGCAATTCTATTGGTGGATTTTTACCTCACTCACCGCTCCGCCACCTAGATCCGCTCCGGTGGACAGGCACCCTAAATCGGGTAAATGTTAGAATATGTGATAATTTTAATTTAACCCTTAAATTAATCCCATTTGTATTTGCCAAATGTTCTCAAAATATCCTCAAAGACTATCCTCCTGCCAATTTCATTGTAAGCCAATAAAATATTTACATTTTTTTTTAAATAATAACATGTGCTCAGAGTGAAATAAACTAAAGGCTAATCAAATTATGCCTTGTAGAACTATTGGTGATTCACCATGCAAATTATTGCTTACTTCAGATCATTCTCGGGAAAATAATTTAATTTTGCCAATCGCATGTGATTATTTATGTATTTCGTCAAATCTGTCGCTTTGCAGATTTTATTTTTAATCGATATACCTATATGTATTAGAGTATATATTTACAGTATCGCAGAGGTTTAAAATTAAGTATAGAAGTTTATAGTTTTAGTTAGTATACTACATTTCGGTAAGTAACTAACTAACTAACTAACCATCACGCCATTTCCCCGGAGGGGTAGGCAGAGAGGATGGATCGCCACAATCCTCTGTCCTGGCAGACCTCTCGGGCTTCCTCTACATTCATACATCGTACCATGCACGCACGTCGATTATTCCGACTTCGAATGTGGCCGCCTTTTAGTAATTGATTAATTTGGTCATGCCATATTTTCCTCGGTCGTCCTCGGCTTCTTTTTCCGCTCACGCTGCTTGTGTACAACTTTTTAACCATTCTTCTCTCATCCATTCGTTCCATATGTCCAAACCATCTCAGGGATCCTTTTTTAATTTTATCCATGATGCCGTCATCTGCCTTACATTTCTCTCTTATTTCATCGTTCTGTATTCTATCATACAACGTTTTCCCACACATTATTCTTAGTGATCTCATTTCTACGCCGTTTATCCTGCTTTCATCCTTTCGCCAGCTCCAAGCTTCACTTCCATACATTGTGTACTGCCATTTTTGCTTCTGTGGATATATTTTTATTTGCAGTAATGACTTTGAGTGCGCCATTTATTTAGGTCTACTTCTGCCAGAATTGGAGTATGTTAATATTTAAAATGCAAGGTCGCAACAGTGATTAAGATAGCCTGTCCTTGTTTAAAGGTGAGGCTCATAAAATTATTATTTACGAGATTTTCGAGAAACAATGGTCCCTCGTTTCATTTATATATGTAACTGGAGATTTGTAATGGATCAGAAAATACCACACATAATAAATTTAAAACTTTATACATAAACACAGTGAACACTGTGATTTATGTGGGTCTCCTTGGAGCCAGGAATACTTATTTTTAATAGGTCTTCCGATAAGAATGCAATATGAAGCTGGAGAATTTATTTTTTAACTTACTGTGTATTTTATGTAAATATTTCAGAACAATTCGGGAGATGCTTATTGGTGGCGATGAGGTTCGCAACCCATCACACCGCGTCTCCCGCGGGGCGAAAAGAGAAGGATGGAGTGCCGCATCGGTTAAAGTGTGACAGTCCATTCTTTCTGCCTACCCTTTCGGGGAGACGGCGTGATGGTTGGTAAGTTAGTTAGTTATTTCAGAACAATATCATTTTTAATTCTTGCAGTCTTCTGTATTATTTATTTTTGTAATGAACATTGTAATCTAAGAGACAAATTATTTTAAATATGTTTAGGTATTGGTTTTCAAATTATCATAATTGAATAAAAAGTGGCGATGAGGTTCGCAACCCATCACACCGCGTCTCCCGCGGGGCGAAAAGAGAAGGATGGAGTGCCGCATCAGTAAAAGTGTGACAGTCCATTCTTTCTGCCTACCCTTTCGGGGAGACGGCGTGATGGTTAGTTAGTTAGTTAGTTAGAATAAAAATATGTTTTTTATAACTACTTCCACATTTGTCTTTATTTCGACAGCGGCCGGTTTCGCCAGGCTTGCTGGCATCGACAGACTGGTCGACAGTTGCCAGTCTGTCGATGCCAGCGAGCCTGGCAAATCCGTGGAAGTAGTTATAAAAAACATTGTTTTATTTATTTATTGTTTCTTGAACAATGATGTAAAACTCCATATTAAATTATTAAAACGAATGAAAACTTTAGTTTTCTAGAAGTTTTATTATATTTTATGGGAATGACATGTTTCACCCTTCTAAGGCATTATCAAATGTCTAACATTTGATAATGCCTTAGAAGGACGAAACATGTCATTCCCATAAAATATAATAAAACTTCTAGAAAACTAACGTTTTCATTTGTATTAATCGTTATATTTATTTATTATTTTAAATGAACTTCCATCAAGAGATTTCAGTTAAATCATTTGATTATGTTAAAAGAATTATCATAAAATGAAAAAAATATTATATGAGTTATTTTTGGGTAATAATTAATATATATTATACAAATGATAGCAATAAAATAATCAAGAGACATTCAAAAAATTTAAAAATACCCAGGTTCGTGGTTTTTATATCTACAAAATAAGGAACTTCAAGTGTATAAGTATATATAACCTACTTGTCTCTCTTGTAAAAGCATTATTCCAGGGCTTACTGCATAGGGTATATTAAAAAGCGTATACGTTTAATGTTTCATTTAATTGTGTAAATTTTATTGCAAACTTTAAAAAAACTATCTATATTTATATAATCCTAGATATATCTTAAGTAATAGTTTTACTTAACAGCTTCAGCGATGGAAGAATATTTCTAAAAAGCAATGGAAGAATATTCATGAGAAGAATACTTCAAGAGACCGGCTTGTAAAGGAAGCCTACATAGTAGACATAATTGTAATTGGTTTTAGACCAACAATAGTAATTGGTTTCAGACCAATAATTGTAATTGGTTTTGGACCAATAAGTGTAAACAAGTCATGTCCACAAAGTGTTATATACCTAGTAACCAGCTATTGCTAACATATTTTAACTATTTTTAATCTCTATGTCCGCTATATTTGAAACAGGTATTCAATTGCTTATGGTTCCATAAAATATCACAATAGTTTGCAAAAAAAATCTAAAATAATTTTATTTTGAAATGAAACAAAATCTACAGAATAATTTATAATACCTAAGTGATCTAGAGACGTGATGGCCTATATGCTCCGGTGGTTTCCAAACTTAAAAGCACAATGGATCACCATAACACAGTTAATTGAGAAAATAAATCAGTTTACTTCTGTCATTTAAATTAATTCAATAAAATAAAAATATATACAAATTGGCTGCAAATCTCTCTAAATGTAGAAAAATAATAATTTATGTTTCGCCTTTCTAAGGCATTACATACTCTGTCTAGTGGAGAATATAGGTATGACTAGGCTAATCGCTCATCACAAAAGATTAATATTTTAAAGTCAAGTCAGTGGTCATTATTTCTAACACAATATCATGGATTTATTATTTGAATGAATAAAAATACATTTGCAATGAATATATGTTTGGTCATTGTGAAAAGCTAGATATTTCAAATGCATGTATATTTATTTTCAAATTGTATCAAAAAAATTCTATGAAGAAAATGTGTTATTAACCCTTATCGGACGCTAGCTTTTGTATCTTTTATATATGTTATTCTATCAATATTTAATTTTAAAAAGGCACTGTGCAGGTAAATCGCTCTATTGGTAATATTCAACTGACAAAGTAATTACGCGCAGATTCATGATTCATCATGTCACTTCACATGTGCCATACAACCGCAGCGACAAGTTCTGTTGTCACGTCAGGTGACTTACGTCCGTTAAGGGTTAATATTGTTTTACATTTCTATGACTGATAGTTTATAATAATACTTTTCACGGGTGACTCATTGGGCCTAGATCGAGAACCACAGAGCTAAATAGTTTTACATTTTTTCTTTCATACAATTCATTTTCAAATGCTTTATCTACATTGTGATGCAACCTATTGTGATGCAACCAATTGTGATGCAACCTATTGTGATGATAAGACTTTCTAATTATAATTCACATGTGTAAAATAAATGCTAAGCATTTCATAAAAATATAGTTTTCCATAAAATGGATTTATTCCAATACAAAACAAAACATGATTGCTAACAATTTAAAAATTAATGTGGCATGTTGTAAAAAATTACAAATGACTACCAATTTACAACTAACCTTATAGCCAATCAACCTGAACATTAAGATTGTTTTTTTTTTTCCTATACTTAAAAACGTGTAAATAAAAAATTAATTATTTGTTGTAAATATGTACATAAATATGGATGGTCATAGGATGATGTGATGAGGTTTCATATTTTGATGTGCTCTTCAGCTCCAATGTTGGCGAGAGTTTTCTTGATCCTCAATGCGGTAAGTCTCGCGGCGGGGTTGAGGTACCAGCATTCCTTCATCACCTTGGACATGGCCTGCAACACCTGGAATGCAACAAAATCCGACATGAATCCAAATCACCTTGGTTAATAATAATATTATTCCGATTTTCAAATGATGTTAGGAATACTTGCGATAGTTATGGTGAAGATTGCAGTTATAGATATCCCTCATTGGGAGACGAATGACAAATGAAAGTGAATTTAAAAGAATACAAGTATTACACAATATATAAATAAAATTTTGATATCATAACAACTTCTGAGAGTGTATTGAAATATAATGTGTAGGATTGTAGCAATATTATATGTAGCAATATAATATGAAGCAAGATTTAAGCTGAAAACCCATCTTTTTCATATTTCATACTCAATTTAAAACTTGTACCGCAACTACGGTGGAAGGAAGATCTAAACAGACACGTTGGAATAACCTGGATGCAGTCTGCGCAGGACAGAATGACATGAAAGCAAATGAAGGAGGCCTTTGTCCAGGAGTGGACGGGAATAGGCTGAGGAAGAAGAAAAAGAGAAGAACACAGCTGATTTTGAAAGTCTAATCATCATCGAAAATGGCACTATAGTCCACTATAGGTTCGGACTCCTCCAGAATTCTTTAACACTCTCCCCGGTCCATCCCCCGCATTTTCAAATTTGTAATTTTAACACCAATTGACCTAAGACCCCTAAAGTGTAAACATTCAAGATGGTTGGTAGTACCTGGTCTGCCTGCCAGGTGTTTGGGATACTGGGTCGCTTGCCACTCTCGCACACCACACGGCGCATATCCTCCAGCGAGGGGTCGGGCGGTACACTGTCGAAGAAGGGTGGCTGGTACTCGTCGTATTTTCCGCCAACGCTGCAACGGCGCGCCATTTCCCACAGTACCAACCCCAGGGCGTACACATCCGAGCGTTTAAATGGGTCGAACTGACGGTTGTCAATCTTGTCATCCAGAACCTATTTATATTAATATGAAAACAATTATTCGTCATATTTATTGTTTCTTCAACAATGATGTAAAACTACTTATTAAATAATTAATACGAATGAAAACATATGTTGACTGAATGACATGTTTCGCCTTTCTAAAGCATTATCAAATGAATTAATTAAGTAATTATTATGAATGAAAATGACAGTTTTCTAAAAGTTTTATTATAATTTATAGGAATGATACATTTGATAATGCCTTAGAAAGGCGAAAAATGTAATTCCCATTCTAATAAGATGATTAAATTTGTATTAATTAATTATTCATTATTTTATTTTGCATGTTTTTAGAAGTGAAATGAACATTAAAACAAAATATATTAAAAACTAACTAACATCACGTCATCACTCCCGAAGGGGTAGGCAAAAAGAAAGAAACCGTAACACTTTTCTATCCTGACATAATTCTCTCGCTTCCTGACTTCTCACATGGCTGACACTTAATAATTAATTAATTTGTTCGTGTCACATTTTTCTCGGCCTTCCTCTATTTCTTGTTCCATATACATACTTTCATAAGCATTTATTCTTCATTATTCATTTCCATGTGTCAGAACCATCATAATGGCCATCGTTGAAATATTGATTCGAAATATGTAAAATTAAAATGGATTAAAACGGTTACCTCAGGTGCCATGTATCTCTTAGTTCCGACTCGGTTAGTGGAAGGAATGTCAACCGTATCGAGCGCCACATCATGCCGGACCGCTAAACCCAAGTCGCCGATCACACAGGTAAGGTTGGACTTTACCAGAATGTTTTTGGACTTCAGGTCTCTGTGGGCAATTGCCGGCTTACCTGCAATATAAGAGGATGAATTGATAAAAATGTCAAGATGAATGGTGTGAATTAAATCTTAAAATCTTTAATGAACGCAAATACAAATTTATAACTCCTTAGTGCTCGTTTTCATAAATCAGAGTTTGTATTACGAACATTTCCACAGCAAAACACATAAATAGAAAATAACTGCTTTATAAGCTTATCGGACAGGTCGCAGGACATTTGGCATAAAATAATGTAACGTTTATAATAAAATGTATATGGAGGGGCGAGATATTTGATCAGGAGGTGGCCTGTTGTGTCTCAATGGGGAAAAAGAAAACTACTGTAAGAGCAGGATGGCGTGATCGCGAGATAAGAGAAGGAGAATGGACTGGGTAGGCCAGTCATTTTATCTCATTCAAATATTTCTCCTTGTGCCGATCTTGTGCGGCTTCCGTCCATAAACCCCAATTAATGCTATTATATTATCAATACGAGGTCTGTTCAAAAAGTATCGCGAATTTTGAATTTCCGCTGGCTACGTATATTTGATTTTTTTGTAGCGTTATGTTGGTACTCATGTCCCTTACTTATGCTGACAAGGTCGGCCATTTTGAATGTTTAGTTAATTTTTGACAGCTGTTTTGCTTGGATGTGTTTTGGCTCGTCTTCGATTTTTGCCTATTCCAAAAAATGGATCAAAGAATCTGTATCAAATTTTGTGTGAAAAACAAAATAAAGTGCGCGGACGCATTTCGAATGTTGACTGTGGCATATGGTGAAGCTACCTTGGACCAAAGCAACGTTTATCGATGGTACAAAATGTTCTCAGAGGGCCGAGAAGATATGAACGACGAAGAGCGTGCCGGACGCCCGAGCACGTCAACAACAGACGAAAACATTGATAAAGTGAAGAAAATTGTAAATTAGCCAATCGTCGAATCACCGTTAGAGAAGTTGCTGAGGACCTAAACATATCGATTGGCTCGTGCCATTCGATTTTAACCAATGATTTGGGCATGAGTCGGGTCGCCGCGAAATTCGTGCCAAAATTGCTCAATTTCGACCAAAAACAGCATCGCGTTAACATTGCTCAGGAGATGTTGGACTCGGTCCGTGACGACCCAAATGTGCTCCAGAGGGTCATAACTGGTGACGAATCATGGGTTTATGGTTATGACGTGGAAACCAAAGCTCAATCATCCCAATGGAAGCTGCCGCATGAGCCAAGACCAAAAAAAGCGCGCCAAGTTCGGTCGAACGTGAAGGTTTTGCTCACAGTTTTCTTCGATTGCAGGGGCGTGGTGTGTACGCAACAACACTCTAACTTCGCTACCGGCGAATCATCACCCTATTTGCCGCCTCACAGACATCTCAGTGGAGCTAAGCAACAGCTGGCCTCTAACTAAATATGTTTTGTCTTGGGAGAGAACCTGCCCAGTACAATAAGTTTTAGCAAATAAATATTTTAATAACAAATTACCAACGCATACTGCTCAGATTATAAATGATAACCACTCAATTCAAGACTATCGATCACAAGAGTAAATCACCCCAAAGTTGGGCAGTACATAATACATATGGTGTCCAGTGGTCTTTACTAAATTAGAATTTATTTTTAACATATAGAAAATCTTCTTAAATAAGATTTGTGTATATCTACTATGGGGTTCAAAGGGGTCGTAGGGCTACGATGGGGTATGTTTTGCTGGAAAGCATGCCTCTACAAAATATCGTAAGGCGCCATGTTGCATTTACAATAGCAACACTACTATCAAGTCCAACTCTCTAGCGTCCACGAGAGGTCTTTTAAAGACCCCTGGGCAATGTGGCACATATTACTTAGTGCCATAGCAAATAGAGAGAGGACGAATGGCGAGCTTCCAGCTCCATAAAACTGGATACACCCAGCTAAGGGAAGGTAACCCTGACAGAAAATCTTCCAGAGAAGGCAAGGGGATACCACTCTGGATATTTTTCCCCAGGTCATCACTTGGTGATAGTCAACGTTAGGGAGACCTGACAGGACACAGAAAGAAGAAGAAGTATATCTACACAATTATTGTCTAAAAACACCCAGAGGTCATGGACAAGATTAAGCAGGCTCAGTAATTCTCAAAATGCATACAAGCGTAGAAATTTTACCTCAAAGATTAAAGATTCGCAGTGAGGCTGCAAAACGCCGGATAGTAATGTACAACAATTATCAACGCTGATCACAAAATATACAAGTAAAAATAAATCAAACACAATTTTTTTTTTCATACAAAAATATCCACAAATAAAACATAAATCATTTTGAGAGCAGAAATACAGAAAAAGATCATTTGGTGGTCTATAGCAGTGGTCGGCAAAGTCATTAGTTAAAAGAGCCAAATACCACGAATATAACGATTCAAATTTATTTTAACTGCCAAATTTTTTCAGTTTAAATTGGGCTCACTGATTAAAACTAGATTTTAAATATATATTTATATATATTTTTTTGTATACAACAGATTGTTTGAATTCAATTACAGTATACAATTTGTTTTTATCATAGCTATTATATTGATTCTCATGACATGTGATAGGTAACTAATCTATCGCCATTTTATTGTCACGTGAATTCTACACCAGACCAATGACAGTGCGACAATCACACTGCCATCCCGGGACCTTCGGTATGGCAGTCAGAGCTCTCACCACTCTGCCATTAAGGTCGTCGTATGATCAACGGTTTCACATTTTATTGGAATGTTAGGAAAAATCTAATTTGTTTGTTGTTTTTTAATTAGATGCTAAATTCCAGATTCTCGTCAAATATTATTAAATATTTTTTAAATGCCCTTCGCGGTGAACCACGGTTTACCGACCACTGCGTCTAGTGAACAGAATGGTTGCGTCCTGATCCAGAGAACTCGGTTTCAATCCTGGAGATGAACCAGTTGCTCCTTCATAAAAAAGAGATATTATATCTGCTTTTCAAATAATTGATGAGCAGATATAATATCTCTTTGCAGATTTTCACGGTTGGCAGTAATATGTTTTGTGTGATTTTGGGTAACACCGTGTGATTTCTCCTTCTCGACCGACGTTTCGGAAATCGTTGCAGTCTCCATCTTCGGGGTAATGTGGTGGTGGTAATGGCTTATAATTACCACCACCACATTACCCTGAAGATGGAGACTGCAACGATCTCAGAAACGTCGGTCGAAATGGAGAAATCACACGGTGTTACCCAAAATCACACGAAACATTATCATTATCAAGAGTCATATACTTTTTAGTGGGTGTTTTAAATAAAATATAAACACATTGAATACATAAGTAGCACACTCACAACACTGAAGATCACAAATAGATTTTAAAATATACAAAATACGCAGATAATGAAGTCTAAAATTGCACAAGTCACATAAACGAAAGAGTAAGCAACGCAAATCGCAAGAGAATAAAAGCAGGAAAAGTACCGGTGGAATGGTGTGCGAGACCCTTGGTGCCCACAATGTCCATGTGCAGATGTGCCAGCCCCGTAGCAATGGACAGCGCCATGCGCACCAGTGTCGCGGAGTCGATGGTGCGCGCAGACAGGAAATCAAACAGCGAACCGTTCTCGTGGTAGTCCGTTACTAGCCATAGCTGAGTCCAGGTTCCATTATCTGAGAATTTCATTAACTAACTAACTAACCAAATATACCCCTAAACAACAAATTATCAATAAACATATATAATCAATCGTATCATAATATTGGCATAACTATTATTTAAACAATACAAATGATAACAACAACAACAAACCATCACGCCGTTTCTCTGTAGGGGTAGGCAGAGAATGGACCACCACACTACTATCCTGGCACACCTCTCTAGATTCCTCCACATTCATACAGCGAGTCATGAACGTTGATTCTTCCGACTTCTAACATGACCAACCTTTAAAATTTGATTAATTTGGTCATGCCATGTTTTCCTCGGTCTGCCTCGACTCCGTATACTTTCTCCATCCATGCGCTCCATGTGTCCGAACCAACGCAGCGATCCTTTTATAATTTTGTTCATAATACCTTCTTCTGCTCTACATTTCTTTCCTATAACAGCATTTGAGATTCTATCATATATCGTTCTACCACACATACATCTTAGGGACCTCATCTCTACCGCATTTATTCTCTCTCATCCTTCTTCTGCCAGTTCCATGCTTCGCTTCCATACATTAGGGTTGGGACCAGAAATTGTTTTCAATATCTATATTTAAAGCTCCATTCACTTTGTTACCCGCACCAACCCTTCTTTCGACGTCACTATCCGTTCGGCCATCCGCTATGAACATGCTACCTAAATACACAAATTCACTCACCTCCTCCAAATTCTCTTCGTTCACACTTATGTTACAAACTGTCATTTGCATACAAATGATTATTTCTGTTTTTTAGAAGTTTTATTTTAATAGAATAACATGCTTGTTGTTGTATCTCTAAAGTCGTAGTACATTAATCTCAGACGACAGCATAGATTGTTGAACCTACCGAACACCAGAACCAACCTGCCCCTGGTGATACCGATGGGGAGAACAATCAGTCTGCTGTACACGATTTCCTCAAAGTTTGACGTCTTTCATATTAGTGAAAGTACATTCAGAAGGCAAATACTCTTAATATTATAGTATTTTGTCTTCTAAAGTTAAACAATTTATTGTGTGTTCCTGATATTTTACATGTTCTCAAATAGATTCCTTTAAAAATAAATATGTTTGTAAAGTCTTTAGAGAAAATAAAAAAATTTGAATGCTATTTTGTAAAAAAAAATAACAGAAATATAACCTTTGTTATCAGCAGCAATGAATCCCAGAATATTTTCATGTCGCAGCAACACAGTTTGGTAGATCTCTGCTTCACGGAACCATGAACACTCTTCGCGTGAGGAGAAGATTTTCACCGCGACATTCTCTCCTCTCCAACGCCCCCTCCACACTTCTCCAAATCTTCCCTTGCCGATGATGTCCAACAGTTGAATCTGGCGCGCAATGGAGCGCTGCACTAACAGTGGTAAGCCTGTGAAAAAATTAATTATTATAATGTATATCAATGACACTCATTACTAAAAGACAAACACATTAACATGTTGCAACGCAGTTAGTCCAATTGGTCAATAAACTGACATTAGTTAAGTCACAACTAAACATACCTTACGGCTATAAACACGTGACCATATCTATTAAGTTGATGAAACATTTTTGCATTTTTCATATACAATAATAAAAACTGTTTTGCTCTTATTATTGATACAACAACAACAACAAACCATCACGCCGTTTCCCCGCAGGGGTAGGCAGAGAGAATGGACCGCCACACTACTCTATCCTGGCAAACCTCTCTAGCTTCCTCCACATTCATACAACATACAACGAGTCATACACGCACGTCGATTCCTCCGACTTCTAACATGACCAACCTTTAAAATTTGATTAATTTGGTCATGCCATGTTTTCCTCGGTCTACCTCGACTTCGTACCCCATTTACATCATTAATGTATACTTTCTTAATCATTCTTTCTCCATCCATGCGTTCCATATGTCCGAACCAACGCAGCGATCCTTTCATAATTTTGTTCATAATACCTTCTTCCGCTCTGCATTCCCTTCTTATATCAGCATTTGAGATTCTGTCGTATATCTTTCTACCACACATACGTCTTAGGGACCTCATCTCTACCGCATTTATTCTACTCTCATCCTTCTTCTGCCAGTTCCATGCTTCGCTTCCATACATTAGGGTTGGGACCAGAACTCCATTGTGAACGGCCGTTTTCGCTTTCATTGATAAATTCTATTATCTCCATTTGATCTCATAACATTTCCCACTGTTCTCTCATCTTATTAAGGGGTTAGACCACTCTGGGATTTTCTAAAAATCGTTTTTTTGTTTTTTGGTTTAAATGGTCCCTTGGCACCCCAAAAATAATGTCACAAACGATTATGGCCGGGAAATACCTCTAAGTATTTATTTTTCAAAGTATAGCACAAGGCTGCCAGCAGCTTTTTAAGACAAGAACGAAGGATGGTATTTTAGGGGATTATTTAGGGGATACGGCAGATGTATTTGGAACTATTTGCCACTTGTTTAGACTATTGGTTGTTTTGTTTTTAAAAATGTCAGTTTTAGTCAGTTTCATACAGTTAAACATTCGAGAAAGACGCTATTTGAGGAACGTTTTTTTTTATCGATAATTGTGCTAACTTTTTTTTCTTAGTTTTGTGAGTGTTATTGATTCATTTTTATAATGAGTGACAAAGTGTACTCGTATTATAGTCAAAAAGGTGCAAAAGAGACACGTACATACAGCAAGAGACCGAAAATATCAGGAAGAAGACCTCTGAATCGACACGAGTTAGAGGCACCATGTGAATTGAATGTTATCCGTCTGCGAAAATATTGAAGCGAATCTAGGTTTTAGTTATCGTATGAAATTTTCATATTGACTTTATTGTAGTTTTTTCAGCTATTTCAAACATTGTCGTTTGTAACTAACTAACTAACTAACCATCACGCAGTCTCTCCGAAGGGGTAGGCAGAAAGAATGGACTGCCACACCTTTCTTTCCTGACATATTTCTCTCGCTTCCTCAACATTCATACATCGTGTCATGCACACGCGTCGATTTCTCTGACTTCTCACATGGCCGACATTCAATATTTGATTTATTTGATCTTGCCACGTTTTCCTCGGTCTTCCTCTATTTCTGGTACCATTTACATCATTAACATATAATTGTTTTACCATTCTTTCTTCATTCATTCTTTCCATATGTCCAAACCATCTTAATGATCCTTTCATTATTTGTTCATGACACCATCATTCGCACCGCATTCACTTCTTATATTTTCATTCGACACTCTATCATACACAGAATATCCACACATTCGTCTAAGAGATCTCATTTCTACTGCATTTATTCTACTTTCATCCTTCCTTTGCCAGTTCCATGCTTTGCTTCCATACATAAGGGTTGTCATTTGTAAAGTGTGCAAATCGCAAGTGAAATTTATGGAGTAGTTAGCGGTAAAACTGTGTTGGATATAGCTGCGGATATTGCAGTTTGCGTCTACAATGACGGCTTTGCTTCAATTTTCCACATAATGAAAGCGATGGTTTAGACATCGGCCCGAACAGCTACGAAATATGCTTAGGGATGAACTAATAAGAGCGCATAAAGCTTGTAGAGAGATCGCTGTCTGAAGCTGCAAAAGAGTAGAGGATCGCTTTAAAATCCAATAGAAAAAAATGGAAGAGCAGGACACTAAGCTAGAAGGCCTATTATATGGTGAGGGCACCGCGGACTAAAAGTATTGAAAAAAAATTAATGACTTTTTATAACTTAAAACATAAAACGCATTTATCTCAAAATTACTTTTTTCAAGTTGGCCGCACCAATAATTCGACCAATTTTTCAACCAATTCACTTCAAATTTTAACCAGATCTTTACAAATATATTGTGCATAAAAGTACGTAGGATTTTTTTTTTTATAGCAATGTTAATTATTTATGAACAATTTTCTGGCGATTTTTCTGTGAATTTTGCATGTTTTGATTTTGGAAGTGCGCCATTCAGCCAAAAATCAATATATCAAAAATATCCTACGTACTTTTTTAGCTGTTGTTAATTACAATACAAAAAAAAATTGTAACTCAACATAATTCAAAATTTATATTTGCCATTGGTGCGGCCGTGGACCCTTTAAAAATATAGAGGTCTTCTGAATAACGCTGCATAGCCGCCATTTTTA
Source organism: Lepidostoma basale (assembly GCA_022606425.2). Lineage (NCBI taxonomy): Eukaryota > Metazoa > Arthropoda > Insecta > Trichoptera > Lepidostomatidae > Lepidostoma > Lepidostoma basale. The sequence continues at coordinate 123,452 of JAHDVF020001219.1, read as the reverse complement.
AATAAATTATTCCCTTATAAATATATTTTACAGTCAATCATATGTACAATAAACTCCTATCTTTGAAAGCTCGATTTATTTTATACTTTTCCTGCAAAAAAATCACAAAAAAAACTTTTTTTTTCGGTCTCTAGAGTGGCCTAACCCCTTAATACAATTGGAGTAAATTTTAACTTCGTACCATTTTGGTAATTATTGACAATATCGTTACCTTGAAAATGCTTTATTACGGCTTAAGAGTTCCGAATATCTTGCAATCCCACCAAACACAAAGCTTATAATTTATGGATTTCAGTCTACGAAGGTGTTAAATGTTAGGAATACCCTAATGTCATTTCTGGGTTATGGTGCAAAAAAGAACTTTGTTTCCCATTCAAAACAATACATGTTAAAATACAATCCAATAAATAAGTAACTGATTATTAATGAATTCCAATATCATATGACAAAACTATACATTTGTCTTCGATGGCCCTACAACGATGGCCCTATACTAATGTATAAAGAATACATATATTTTTTAAATAATATTTTTTTTTTTTATTCAATCAATTTTAACCCAATGATTTTCCTTTGTGTAATTACCAGAGCCAGAACCAGACGTAGTCAGCTCAATCATATCCCGTATGGTTGCGGCGCCCATGGGGTGCTGAGGTTCACACTGCGAGTCCTCCCCGGGTAGGAAGGCGCCCCGCGCCCGCTTGCGGCTGCGGTAGCGTGTCCACACGCACCACGCTACCAGCGAGATACTGCACACCACCAGCACTGGGATCAGGATCGCCAAGGTGTACCCCAGCGCTCTCATCGTAGACCCCGAGCTGCCCCCTAACACACAATCAATGTAACAATACCACTTCATCACTGCTTCCGGCTTGTATTGTCACTATTCAATCCCATTATCTTAAAAGTGACTCCACAATACAACATACGAGGTCTGTTCATTTTTATTGGCAAAACAAATAACGCTTTGAGGGCGGAGCTTAGATGACCGTTTGTAGGTATACCTAGTGCGTATGCTCAATTTTTTTCACGACTACAGCGCCACTCAGTTGCTGCCACGTCGTTGAAGAGTGAGCACGTGTACGCTATTGTCATCGGATTTTAATTTTAACGAGAAAAAGTTGAACAACGTTACTGGATCAAATTTTGCTTAAAGCTTGGGGATTCTCAAGTGGAAACTATCCGCAAAATTAAAAAAGAGTTTGGGGACGAAGCAATGGGCACCACACAGATAAAGGAGTGGTATAACCGCTTCAAAGATGGCCGCTCATCAGTGGAGAGTGAAGCACGATCCGGTAGGCCCTCAACATCCAAAAATGAAGTTGTCAATGATCAAGCAAGGACCCTGGTGATGCAGGATCATGGAATAACGATCAGAGAACTTGCTGATGAAGTGAGCATTAGTGTTAGATCCATTTATTCCATTTTAACTGAAGATTTGGATCTCAATAAATGTTGTTTTTATGAATAAAAGTCGGATACTTTTTTAACAGACCTCGTATATTCATTTACCACTAAATAAAGAAGAATATCTTTGAAAGAGATCAAAAGTTCTAGTATTATTCATATTATGGCATCTTTTACTAGTCGGAATGTAATGAAACAATCCAGAACATCTTTAATAGTCAGTGATTTATAATTTTTTTAACACCTTTTACTTCAATTTTGAATTTTATGTTAAAATTAATGTAAATAAGTATATCTAAATAAAGAAGAAAACAAAATTACCTGATGTGATAACCTGGTTTAAAAAAGATACAATTGTAAAATGTTGATATATTTAAATTAGATAAAAAAAAACATTATTTTTGAGAGATTATTATATTTCTAAGGCATGTGGTTCAGTAATTCAATTATGGCATTTTATTTAACCTTTAATTATCCTTTATATTTTAATATTGATAACTCTTTGTTTAAATTATGTTTCGCGGATTAATAAATTATTGACTTAAGTTTACAAATCTAAAAATAAATGTTAGAACTATATATGTCTGGAACCATATATTCAATTTTGTTGATTCCCATTTTAAAGCATTATGCAGATGTTAAAAATGTATCTATAATAAATAAAAGTAGAAATATATTAAATTATTTTCTTTATTATCAACACAAATTAATAACAATAGCAGACAAAAATGACAAATGTAAAGAACCGTGTTCCATTAAGAAAAGGTAAAGTGTCATTAGAAGCAGGTACCAACACAACAAAGCACATGCAAAGCACCACAGTACCTGAACACCCGCCCTACTACCAAATCATTAACATTTTATTATTTAATATTGAATTGATGTTTCATTACTACATTGGACAAAATGTATTTTTTTGTTAAATAATTTTATATAAACTTAAGACGTTAACACTGTGGAATTCCATAATGATGATTTTTTATGAATTAAAACACTGTTTTTCCACTTTTCAGTTTATTTTTCTCGACATGTTTCAAAGGCTTACACCTTCATCATCGGGAGAACGATATAAACTAACCAAAATCATTACAAAATGAGTGCAAGAACCTAGAAACATATATAACACGTATTAGTTAACTTGGCTTGTACTAGAGATAACAATAGACATATCAATGGGTTAAATTTTGAAAGGATTTTTTAGATGGAAGTATTAAGTTGAGGGTGTTTAATTGCTCTAAGGCTATTGATTATTAAGGGGACAGTTTGTATTTTAAGACCAAACAAATGGACATTGACACAAGTTGAAAAATACTTTTATATAATAGAATTTTTAACGAAACATGTTGAGAAAAATAAACTAAAAAGTGGAAAAAACAGTGTTTTAATTCATAAAAAATTGTTAAATAATGTATTAATTTGAACTCTGATGTTAATATTATGATATTTTATAATATATAATGCCTTTTTGTGTGCTTTATAAAATACACGCATTGATTGTGATGAGATTTAAGTAATGTTGTAGCAAGACTTTTATTGACTGCCGATAAAAAAAATTGACGTTTTTCAAAGTTTTATTATTGAATCAAAATCACACGATTTTAAGTCAATACCACAATAATTCAGAAAACAGTAGGTTTACATTAACCATGGAATATTGTATTAGTCATGAATAACTTTGTGCATTAAGTTAGTGTTAATGTAGAAAAGAATTCTTTAAATGAAAGTTTCCACGTGGAAATAAATTTTGTCATGCAATGTTTAATAACAAACAAAAGATTCTCTGAAAACTATCTATTACAGTTGATATTCTGGTGTCTAAACACATTTGTACAAATGACTGGCATAAGTGTTGGCAAAACATTTGCAACATTTGCAGCGTTTGCAACATAAATTAAATTATTTATCAAGTGACAAACTCTCACAGATGAACGGCACTCTAATGGTTAAAAAAAAATATGAGTTTACACTGTGTACTAACGAGACAGTATGAAGACAATATGCACAATATATTTTTCAAACAAATTGTTGTAATTGAAAAATACAAACTTTACCAAAAGTATATATATATTTCATGCTTATTTTTAAAATTATTAGTGTGAAACAAACTCTTAGTTGGAAAAATATATACTTTTGTTTTCGGGGTGGTGTTTTAATTTATATATTAAATTCATAAAACAATAACAACAATTAAGTTTTTATCATGCAATAAATATGAGTAGATATTTCTATTTTAGTACTTACATAATTTTTTTCCATTTTTTTTATTTACACAAGCCAAAAGCAGATACTATGGTGAACACAAATAAACATTCACAATTTAACTGCATGAATATAGGTGTAAATGGCATTGCGTTAATTCTAAAATACAATTTACAGAACTCTGTCATAAGATTAGGGAAAACATTGATATATTAAGTTAGATATTTTAAATCATTAGATGTATTTAGGATACATTTTTTATTTTAAAAATAATGTACTGCAAATAGTTAAAAATATATATTAGCTCAAACCATTCAAAAAAATAATAATAGAATGTCGTTTACCCGGACTAATTGGGACTGGAGGTGTTCTGGATACCAATTTTTCCGGATAATCAAACAGGCGTTAATTCTTACAGCAAAATAAGGTGTAAATCGATTTTTTTTCCTCGGCTCATTTATTGATTTTGAAATTACAAATTTTACTGCAAAAGCAAATACTGTAAAAGTTTTACATAACTTTACAGTACTGGAAAAATAATCAGAGATTATGTTTTGAACAAGATTTCCTCGTCTTTTTTTTGCACTTCATCATCTCGGCTTGTCCGGATAATTGACGTTCGGGTTAACTGACGTTCGGATAAACGACATTCTACTGTATGTATACAAGAGATGTTAATGGTTCTGTAATATGCTTGCAATGCTTCTGGTATGATCTACACACCAGAGCCACAATAGGGTATATTAAAGTATTATTACATGACTCGGCTTGAGTGGATTATCTATAGTGAATCATAAACATAATATTATGTTAATAGATAGACAAAATTCCGAGCTGTTAAATGCTGCAACTCAAGGGTTGTAAACACTGAACTAAGACGAATCTGAATATTTACATAAATAGATATGAACAGCTCTGAAATAAATTACATTATGTTAACAACTCATTTTTGTAAAGAAAGTAAAATATTCAATGAACAAATATAAACTATTCAAGCAAAAATCAGCAGATTGTTAATAAGTTAATATAAAAAGTATATATTTATATATATAAATTAATACTTACAATCGCATCTCCAATAAAACTTAACAGAGAATGAATTTCTAAATATGATATACAAAATAAGGGAAATATGGGATTTCTATATATAAATGAACTTACTTAATTCATTTACATAGGAGTCTAGGGGTTTATAAAATTAAATTGTAATAAATCTTTATAATTTCTAATACAGTTTTGCCCCAGATGTGCAACACAAACTACTGGTTCCTGCTTAATGTCTCTTCACCCCTGCCCGGTGAAGTAATCCTTGGGTTAAGACGATTGAACAACTTACACAAAACGTTTAAACTACGATGAATCACAGTCTCAACAAACACATTAAGACAAACTTAAAACGAACTTAATGAGTGTGATTTCAAAAATATATATAAATAAGTTATTACGAACATGAAGTTGGCCCTTTTCAACATACTGCCAGTATAAGTATCCATTATCTAAAAATCACAATACTTAATAATGAATCAGACTTAGGTTTGAAACTGTATTGTAATTTTCCAAGAATATAGTGCCACTATGTATATGACCATCGGAATACTTGCAGTGGCAAAGTCAAACCCCTGACAGGACAAGATGCAATGATGAGCGGACCAGGTAACAAGACGTCACAACATGCGGCCCCTGTTGGTGAGTATATGCTCTCAGCATACCTTGTGGAGGGAACAGTTGGGGTTTGGTACGATTGTTACAGAAGTCAGAATCATTGCAGCACTCCGTAGCGCTCAGAGGCTCCTCCAAGTGCTCCCGACACCATACAGGATGGCCCCGTGGGGGGAACGCAGCATCTTTGGCAAAACATCTAACAACAGCCGGAAGTTATTACTTTCTGGGACACATTCATTAGTCACATACTCGCATAGTTAAATACAATTATTTACTACAGAGAGATCTACAGATAAAAATGTTAGAAAAACAAATTACGTATGAAGATTGGAAATTCAAAATGATGTATCCAAATGACATTTTGGATAATTCACATAAATTGAATAACAGGAATAATCCTTAATTAATGAATTTCCCATCCACATAACATTATTTCAAATAGTAAAGAAAAATGCAGAAAGGCAAAATTATCTAATCCATGATCAATATGGATTTTTAAAGAGAAGTAGATTAATGTGCTCAGCAAAATAAATTTTGTAAACAATTATAGCCTATATTAAAATAAAAAATCATGCGCACACCATCAACCAAGTGCTGAAAAAAATTAAGTATTTAGTAAAGAACATATTAAGTATTAGTGGTAGAAAGGTAAGAGTGTGGAGCACCGCCCGGCAGGTTACCTTGGTTCTTGGGTCGCAGGAGTAACTTTACGTCCTTGTTGTTACACATGTCGTGGTCCTTGCAACATTGGATCACCAAAGTAGCGTTGCGGGCCACGGTGGTAAGGCATAAGAAGGGATTCTCTACCGGAAACATCGTTTTGCGGTCGAGACACCTGCATCGCATTGCACACGGGGGGGTTTAGTGGGTTAACAGGGACAAAAAACGCATTCAAAACTACGGTTATTAAGAAAATTAATCAGTAGCATAATTTTCAACTTCAGCATATTAAACCAAATATTCCTGGTTCTTTCACATTGTTTAAATAACGGGGGTAGCCAATTGACAGATTTATAAAACGAATAGTTTTGACAAAATTCGATTGAGGTTACATGTCGTTGTGACTTACGAATTAATTCCTTTGTTGAATTCATTTGATTTTTTGCATTATTAGTTTAGAACAAAAGGTTTTCAAATTCAGATACAAAAATGTATTTGTTTCATTAAATGTACGAGTAGAAGATAACATTATACACCACAAAACTTTCGCCATTTGATGTACCGTGTTAACCTACACAAATATTAAGAGGTAACGACTCGATTTCCGGATTTATATCAGCATTTGTATACTGCCGCGAGAGCGAGGGATAAGCAATGTTAAGCTACGTCATTAGTTAAAAGAAAATAAAAAAACTTCACACAAAAAATGCAAGTCTCAATTAAATTGTTAGGTACGCCTAAAATTTACCTGTGGCTCGCTGCGGACCATTGCACAGGTCCGCGTACCGGCAGCAGAGCATGCCCCTCTTGCGGCACTCTGCACTCATGGGCCACTCGGGAGGAAACACCTGCTTTTGCTCCATGCACCTTATGTTACATCTCTATGTTACATCTCTCGGCCACTCAGCTACCCCCACCCTGCCACTTACTCACTCACTACGCTCACACGCTAACACGCTCACACACAGATAACTATCTATTGATTGTAAGATAACCCACGTTTCATAAGGATCCAAGAATTCCAAAATACACAGTGGTACACCTCCTTGAAGAGATGATGTTTTGCAGGAACAATTTCACGTATTTTCATCAAATATCAAACAACAAAACATTATCAAAATGAGGTCTCCTAACTTATATGCTCTGACCAATTGTCTATGTAAAAATCTTTAGTTACCAACAAATAAAATATCCCTTAAAACGAGTTTTATCAAATACAGTCCACATATATAACATGATTAATATTATAAAATAATTATATTCGAATACAATATAAATAATATTAAATATTTATGGTAATCGTGTACAATGACACAGTCAGAGGTTCAATCTAAATATAAAATACCTTGGTACCCACATATCAGTAGCGATTAATTACCAACATACTAAGACTAACCTATACATCAGTCGAGATCAAATACTCTCAGCGTGATTTGGCCATATACTGGTAGATTAATATCTGACTAGCATAACTGGTTCATATACTCACAGAGATAAATTACTGATATGGTAATATTGAAATAACTCGAGGAACCCTTTTTTTTTACTTGGAACACATCAAAATAGAAAAAAGATAATTTGAAATCTATTTAAATACTTTAAAGATTTGGTTTTTTGGTGAATGTATCATAAATGTTAAAAATTTAAAGGAAAGCTTATGCGTGTGTATCTGACAGTTCGCAGTACGTTCGGAGCCCGACAATAGTATTAAGGAATTATAATAAAAATATGAAAAATAATACATTGTTGTCAGTAAAATGTAAGAATGATATGCAAGAGACATATAGAGGGGAGGAGCCTGAGCCCCTGAAGGCACAAACGCTAACCATTGTAAGAGTAGGCCAGCGGGATTGCGAAATGAGTGAGATAAAGAATGAGCCGGGTACGACGTCTATCTCTGCTCAGTTGATTAATTCTCCTGGTGCATTCTTTCTCCAGCCACTGGCCTATAAATGTTTGTTCGAAAAGTAATGTCAGTGATTTTTATTTTACGCGACTGTACGTTGGAATGCGCGCGGACCGGTTGGGAGTGGTAGTGAGGGAAGTGGGCTAATGAATTTCCGGGTTGGTCAGTCTTCTTCGGCCATCCGGAGAGTGAGGACAGGCGTTTCCACGGAAGTTGTTTTGTGACCACGTACAAGTCAAAATGTAGAGAGCAAAGGATGGCCAATGTTTTGCGTCAAACTTGGCAAGATCGTGGCTGAAACTCTTCAAATGATCAAGACAGCCTTTAAATAAGATGCTCTATCAGATCAGCAAATGTTTCGATGGCATAAGGTCTTTTTGGAAGGCCAGCAAGAAGTCGATGACGAAGCCCCCGCCGAACGGCCAAAGCAGGTGTTCTAACGATTCTCCAGCCCCCCTACAGCCTGGACCTGGCTCCCTGACTTATTTTTGCTTCCACGCCTGAAAGGACCCATGAAAGGAAAGCATTTCGAGACTATCAAGGGGATTAAACAGTGGTGCATGCATTTGAGAATCCCAAATGCACAAATTGAGTTAACCCAGGTCTACCTTCAACAATGCCTACAAGGCCAAATCATTCTACAAAGAAAATGTTAAGCGGGATCAGGAAGAGACGGTATAACATGAGCTTCTAAATCCTGGAGAAACCGTTAACACTAATCACTACCGACAACAAATAATTAGGTTGAACCATGCTTTGATCACAAAACAATCAGAATGGAACAGAAGATACAGCAATAATGATAGCATATCACCATATACTTCCAAACTAGTTAAAAATATATAAAACAATATTGCCTGGGAAGTATTATCCCACCTGCTGTATTCACCAGATCTTGCTCCTTCAGATTGCGTTCCATGTGTCAAATCTAACAGTTACCCTTTCATAATAGTTTATTTTGGTTCATGATATCAGCATTTGAAATTCCATCATACATTGTCTTACCACACATCCAAAGAATCTCATTTCTGACGCATTTATTCTGCTTTCACCCTTCTTCTACCAGTTACACTCTTTGCTTCCATACATAAGGTTTGAAACCGGAACTCCATTGTAAAACAGCATTTTCATTTTTAATAATTTCTGTTGGACCATCCATTGTGAACATACTACCTAAATTCAGTAACCTGGTCTAGGTTCTCCTTGTCCTTTTGCTTTTCAAAAACCATCACCTTTGATATTGGAGAATCATCATTCAATCATTGGCCTAGCATACCTCATATATATTATTCTCGACACCATACTTATAATTCATCGACACTATCTGCAACAAGAGCAGCATATCCATGTAAAGCAGCCAACTTACAGTCTTGCTCTCGCAGCTCTATATACACCCTTTGTGATATCAAACAAAAACGTGATGTTTCCATTTACCCTCACACTGGCAGTCTTTCTTTCAGAGGGATGAAACTACCCGTATTACCTTTTACGCCCACTCCGTATTCAGACAAGATGGACCATAGTTTTTCTCTATTCACCCAATCATAATTTTTCCAAATCGACAAACGCTCATAAAAGTTTATTTTTTCTGTCAATTTATTGTTTCTTGAACAATGATTTAAAACTCTACAGATATATTAATATGAATGAAAATATCTGTTTTCTAGAGGTTTTTTTTTACTTTACAGTAATGATATGTTTCGCCTTACTAAAGTAATTACATTAACGAAGCGAAACATGTTATTCTCGTAAAATACAATAAAACTCATAGAAAACCAACGTTTTCATTTGTATTAAATAAAAATAAAAAAATTATTACATTTTTAACGTCGATCGGTTAAGGCAGCTTACTGCCATCTTCTGGTTGATGGTCACTGGAAGATGGCAGCAAGCTGCCGAAACCAGTTGACGTTAAACACAAGTGGAAGCCTACTAAATATATAAATGAAAAACACCGACAAAAAATGATTAAATGTTATATATGGTCTGTTCTATTATATGGCTGCGAAACCTAGACTCTAAAAGTGAATGTTATGAACCGGTTGGAGGCGTTTGAGATGTGGATATACCGCAGAATGCTCCGTATACCGTGGACCGAAAGGGTCAGTAATGCAGACTTACTACAGAGAGTCAGAGCCAATAGAGAGCTGTTGTCGAGTGTGAAAGTTAGAAAGGTCTCATATTTGGGTCATGTGCTAAGAGGAGAAAAATACCACCTCCTTCGACTGATATTAATGGGTAAAGTAGAGGGACGTCGGGGAGTTGGTAGAAGGCAGCTGTCCTGACTGCGGAACATTAAAGAGTGGACAGGAATTACAAGAGTTTAGAACATGTTCCAAGTGGCGCAGGACAGAGATGCCTTTGCTGCAGTGATCGCCAATGTTGGGGGGACCTGACACGGCACCGAAAGAAGAAGAATTTAAAAAAATATATATAATATATATTTTAAAAATTTTAATTACTTTGATATATAAAAAGCTTGTAAGTTTTTGATTAATTATTGATAGTGTTTATGTGCTCTGGATATAAAGGGTTAAAGGTGACAAGCTTGGAAACAAGATTCATCAAAGACTAGAGATAAAATGGAGAAAATAGTAGCAAGTTGATAGCTTACTATTAAGTGAATGGGAACACTGCACTTAAAAGGAATCGGGTAGGAATTGTTGACATGTCCAATATTATTGATCTCTTTGGCCTATTTATCAGATCATTAAATACTTGGTGGAAAGACTAGTTTATGTTGAGAATATTAAATGCACAATTCTTTGTATTAATATACACTACAAATATATTTTTAAAAAAAACGTATTTGTCATGGAAATAAAACTGGAGTGTGGCATCAACCAGCGGTGGTGTTATAATTTGACTGTTTACACAGAAAAAAAAATTGCTGTCCATGTGGAATCAAAAATCCATTGATTAGATTATTTTTGTCTAATTATTAGAAAGAGAAGTTAATCGAAAAAGAAAGACCTATAATACTCGTAAATAAATTGTATTTCAATGTATCCAACTGACAGACAGCGCCCGAGAAAATAATTATACAGCTTTCTTCGAAAGATCATTAATAATAATTAGTTTTGATAATGTTAAAATTAGTATTATATACAATATAAAAAAGTGAAACCTATCTTCTTAATCTGAACAATTAGTTTTAGATTCACGTAGACAGCAAACATTTTGTTACTTTCTTTCCTGTAAACACCCAAACCATTGAGCATCATTTACTCTAGTTTAAAAAAGAAATATCAACTCTAAATGTCAGGAAATACCGAAGTTTAGCAAGAGTATATAAATGTGATTTGAAATGAATTGATTAGACATGTAAACATTCATGTTCTCTGCTAATTAACATATTTATAATTCATGATGTAAGAATAACATTGAATCTTATGCCTTATTCCACCGAGTAAACAGACATAAAATTGATCGCAGAAGAAATACATACATTATGTAAACCACGTTTGATAAAACTGCGACTGCTATAATTATACAATGAGATTGATATTCAGGTGGTCTAGGGAACAGAATTCTTGACTACTAAGTCCTTTTTTTCAATTTATATTTGACATATAAACCAATAAATCATACCTATATGAATAAGTGGTAACTCCTTTCTCCAGTGATGTTGATGTGAAACAAAATCCATCTGTTTCACAGGTGTTGTTCGTGTTGTTGCAGATATCACAGTGACATTTGAGAGCTGTTGAAAATACAAATTTCATTAAAACTATTTTAAATCGGGCGGTCATATCGCACCTCCAGTCGTAAACTGACTCAATCCAAAATTCATGTTTTTTGGGAAATGAAGAAAACGTGTTTCAGTCCTCGACAGTTTTTGGTAAATCACACTATAACTTTATGAAATGAAAAGCTAAGCTTGTCAAGCCTTATTGAAGCAGTTTTTGATATTTTGATAGGCACTGGGTGATAGAGCGGGCTTTTTTTAGTCATTCTGTATACTTAACTCAATTCACAAAAATTTTGGAATGAGCCGGTTTACGACTGGAGGTGCGATATAATACATTTAAGGTAATTAACTTTTCGCTATTAATATTAAGAAGTTTCTTGTTTATAATGTGAAGAATTAGCATATAATCAGAAACATTGAGGCTCCACAATGTTACGTCTCAGTGTGAAGTTCAAGTCAATTTAGAAGATAACTCTTTTGGCCGATTGCACATGAAACAACATTCAGCAAAGGGCACGAGAAAGGGCCAGAGGAACTCCCTCGAAGCCCTATTCATTACATTACATATGTTCAAGGACAAGAAGAAAACAATATGATTATTCCAATCCAGATTGTTTTGATTCAAGAAGTTAACAATATGATATATATTAATTATGCATGTTTAACCTAACCTAAACATGTGATCTGATCATTGGAATACTTTGAAATATGCACAGATTTAGAAAAATAAAAAAAGAACAAAATTCAAGTAATATATCTTACATAACAATATTTCCTGAAATAAAAATGGGAAACAAAATACCAAATTGATAAATAAAACATTTTATATTCATAAAGACGGAATAAGAGAAATTATTTTCGTTTCTATTCAGGTACAAGGGGTGATTCGTGCGCGTGGAATCACTGAACCAAAATAATGTGTTGATAATATGTATTCTTATTAATTCGCTATGTACTATTCGTATTTGTTGGTATACTTAACAAAGACTTACCATAAACGCCAATCAGAACATCGTAAAAAAATGTGAACGTCGCGAATATACACAATAACACATATTGCGCTTTTAAATACATTTTGGATTGATAAAAGAATCTCGTGTTTCCAAAATCATTTCTATAAAAATATTTATAAAATTTGTTTACTTCACAAGAGATGAAATATTATTTATCCACGAGAGAGCAATTTCGGCGATACATGTCGAATTATTTCAACCACAATTTAGAAATTCAAATAAGCACAAAAAATGTTGTTAACGATGTATATAAATATAAACTTTTTACTGAAAACACTATATTAAATTGCTTATCTTCAGGTATAGTTGTGAATCTATAAACGATTGCACAAAACATACCACTAACGTTCTGGTGCACGCCCCGCGCGAACACGACAGAAACAAAATGTCACAAAAATACTTCAGATCGAGCATTCATTCTTCGCTGATTTTCCATAGAAAATGGAATTTCATGAATATAGACAATGCCGCAAGGCCGTCTTGAAAATATTTACCATGCCGTTAGCACCATAAACAATATTTGAAACATGGAGATTTATGTGGCCGTATGTAGTATTGGAATCCGTGAAATTACCTACCATGTGTATCGTGCCGTGATCTCACTTTATTTTGATTATAAATTTGAAATTCATATAATTATGATTGTATTATTACGTATATACGTGTAACAAACATTTTAATAGAACACATTAGTGTTTCCACATTGCTGGTATATCAATTTGGCAGCCTAACCTCTCTACACTGAAAATTCTACATAATATTTTCAAAGAATGTCATATATAATATTCCCCATTAGTAAAGTGTCAACAATATTCATGAAATCACATTGTTAAAATGATCATTTTTAATAATTGCTTCGAAAAAATCGAGATATCTCCCAAAAATGTTTACATTTGACGGCTATCAGAACAAACAATCCCCACATTTAATTTTATATTACGGCCTGGTAAGCAGAGATTTGCAGCGTTTGACAAAATACAATAAAATAGAAATAAAAATAAAGTTATGTTTTTATAAACACGCTATGCGTCAATATGAACATTATAACCGTACAAGCGCTAAGCCAATGTCAAAACTCGTACGGTAGTAAAGAAGAACAGTACGTTTAGGTTAGTATTTTTTTAAATAATACATGGCACATCTCCTATACGCATGATCTCTCTCTCTCTCTCTCTCTCTCTCTCTCTCTCTCTCTCTCTCTCTCTCTCTCTCTCTCTCTCTCTCTCTCTCTCTCTCTCTCTCTCTCTCTCTCTCTCTCTCTCTCTCTCTCTCTCTCTCTCTCTCTCTCTCTCTCTCTCTCTCTCTCTCTCTCTCTCTCTCTCTCTCTCTCTCTCTCTCTCTCTCTCTCTCTCTCTCTCTCTCTCTCTCTCTCTCTCTCTCTCTCTCTCTCTCTCTTTGTTTGAAAATCGTGTTACCTTTTACAAAAACAAATGTTATCGACAGTTGAACATTGTTAGATGACTGCTAGCGTTGCAGTGGTAAAAATTAGAACTAAAACGTTGAGCTAGCTTAATTTATTCAACTACCGGCCTAGTCACTTCATTGAATGCCGCCATTGCATTATCGGCCTAGCTGTTCAATTGAGCGGCGTGTTTAACTAGGTGGCGGCGATATATCCATTTGCCTGCCTTACCACTCTACACTGAAAATTCTACATAACATTTTTAAAGAATGTGATGTTGAATCTTCCCCATTTGTAAAGTACCTACAATATTAATGAAATAACATTGTTAAAAATGTTTATTAATAATTTCGAAAATGTCGCGATTTTTTTTTACAATTTTTGGACATTTGACAGCTGTCAATTCAGATTTATATTCAACATTACTGCCTGGTAAATAGTGAATTCGACACGGCATTGTGGTAAAAACTTATTTCAAGACAGTATTGCAATGCTGTCTCGAAATCTCTTTTTACCAGGGCGTAATGTTGAATTAAATGTGGGGCCGATCTAATTCGATGTAATGCCAAAATAATTACCTTAGACTTATTCACATTCATCATCAGATTATTTCGCATGCACACCTCATACACACTAGTAATCAGGACCTGTAGTTCATACTCGTTGTCTGCAGGTAGGACAGTGCCATCCTCATACAATAGACAGCCTAGTACAAGAGATCCGTACGATGACCCAGCAGCCTCTTATAATGAACACCGTGAGAACTGGTCGCTTTGAATGGATTAAGTAGGAAGCATACCAAATCAGAGAGACCAGAGCAATCAAGATCGTGTACGCATCAAGACTTACTAGGAATGCGTAGACAGCGCCTAATGGATAATGTTTTGGCTGATCTGACTAGATTGGGCGAAAAGGACTGCTTGGAGCAAAAGGTACAGGATCAAGGAGCTTGGAATAACATCATCAAGGAGGCTAAAACTTGGCTAAGAGTTGTGTGGCTATAGGAAGTAAGTAAGTAAGATGTTCATCAGTTACAATGTTTTTCAGTTATCCGAAATTAATTTTGAAAAAAAAAATACACACTTCATTATTCATACATGAAAGAAATAGTGCTTGGACTGACTACTGGATGTGCTGTTCAGTTATTCTCTCTTGCTTTTTCGTAGTTGCGAGATGCACTATTTATCACACAAAAAGTATTTTAATTTGATTTTTGAGTCATCTTTTATTGTTTAGCATTCTAAGGATTAATAATTACCTATTTACTACGTAAGTGTCTGCATCACTAGAGGTGGGATTTGTTATAAAAATGTAATATTAAAAATGTATGTGTATACAAATAATTTATTAATATATATTTAGATTACTCACAAAAACACATTCTATACCAAAGATTAAAATGATTTCAAAAAATTCTATGAATATACGAGTACAGAAAACTTATTCCCCTGTTTGAATTTACTCATAAATATAAATGAACGGATTCTTTTCCACGAGGACAATATCTCTTTCCAACTGACGCAGCTGATCTTCAATTTTTGTCTTCTTAAGAATTTTCGGAATGGTATCAGTCAGCATCGGAAGTAGAAGGAAGCCTTTTTGCAGCTTAGCCCAATTTTCTTTCAATCCCTGAAACATAATTACATTCCAACAAAAATACACATTTAAAACAAAATCGATGCTAGTTTACATTTTTTAAGACTAAAACCAAGGATCATAGAATGATATTAAAATTTATTATGCAATCTCAAATATAAGCAAAAATAATCTGGTCATGTCCAGGCATGAACCTAAGTCTCCTGAATCAGGAGCCAAGCTTTCCGTCCCCTAAATCACCACCTATTAATAATTCTTTACTGCATTTTTGTATCTAATACATAATTATATACTACAGAAAACTAAAAATAAATTGATGTTTATTTATTTCTCTCGGCAATGAAGTGTTGAGAAAAATAAACTCAACAGCAAAAAAAATGTTTTGATTAATTTATATACATAATTATGGGATTGAAGCTTGGAGCTGACAAACAAGGATGAAAGTAGGAAATATGCTGTAGAAATGAGATCACAGAGAATAATGTGCGGGAAAATGATATATGATAGAATTCCAAATGACAAAATAAGGAAGAAATGTAAAGTAGATGATTGCATCATAAGTAAAATTAAAAAAAGATCCCTGAGATGATTTGGACATATCGAACAAATAGACGAGAGAAGAATGGTTAAAATGTTAAATACAAGTAGTTAGGTGGAAAGAGAAGCCGTGAAAGACCAAGAATAGCATTGCATGACCAAATCAATCAAATACTGAAAGGCGGCCATATTCAAAGTTGGAAAAATCGACAAGCGTGCATGTTATGATATATGGATGTGGAGGAAACTGAAAGGTATGTCAGGACAGAACAGTATGGCAGTCCATCCTCTCTGCCTACCCCTCCGGAGAAACGGCGTGATGGTTTGTTAGTTAGTTAGTTAGTATACATCATTATTAAAATAATGAAAATAGGAAAATACATTAATTAAACTACATAAATATACATATTTAAATAAAATATGTGTATCCGAAGTTCACTCTACGAAATTTGGTACAATATTAAAGAGTTACTTCTGCACAGAGATACACAGAAACACTTACATCAAGAAGCAACTGCCTATCCTCCGGACTGATGGGTTTACATAGAGGTTCTTTGTTTTCCAGTTCCTTTTTGTACTCCATTTCAGTTCTAAGAATTTCATTATTCTGCTTCACCAAATAAGGTGGCATGCTACCAAACTTCTTATGATGAATATGCTTAAATTTTGTGATGTCTGCATTATACCTGTGACCCCTGGGAGAATCAACTAATTTCGGTTGTGGTTTTGCTGCCTTTGAATTAACGACTTTCTTTATGTTTTTAACACGAAAGTTGATATCTTTCTTCTCAATTTTCTTGAATGGTTCATTATGTTTGGGAATCGTGGTTTTAGGTCTTGGTGGCAGTGATTCCTTTATTACCTTTTTAGATTCTGGATGAATGCCACAACCCTTCTTCAGAAAACATTGAATTGGATTTAAGGGTACCTCAGCATAGCCCATTGTTGCATGGGTTTTTGGTACTTTATATTGTTTCAATGCTTTCTCTCTCTCGGAAACATACCTTAAAATACAATGAAATAATTTATATTTACTATCATCAGCATACGTAATATTTTTTAATTAATTAAGCAACCAATGACGAGTGTCCACAAATGACTCCACCCCAATCTTGCTCCACGATGTCCCCCTTGTGATCAAGACCAGCTTTTGCTATCTCGGTAGTATGATAGCAGGCTCGGGAGGTACGGAGGAAGATGTAACCAGTAGACTCAACAAGGCAAGGGGAGCTTTCGTAATGACGTTCCAGTATCATTTCGAGAAAGCTCCAAATATTCAGCAGTAGCGTTAAAAGCGTACTGCTGTACGAATGTGAGACTTGTACATCTACCGCGGACGTTGTTGGAAAACTCCAGGTGTTTATAAATAAGTGCCTTCACTCAATATTCAAGATCTATTGGTCCCAAACGGTGTCAAATGCCATTCTCTGTACCATGCCAGGGGAAAAGCCAATTAGAGAACAAGTCGCTAGACGTAAATGGCTGTGGATTGGTCACACTCTGAGACGGAACCCAGCCTGCATCACTCAGGGCGCACTAGACTGGTCCCCTATGGGGGGGAAAGAGGAAGCGAGACAGACCTAAAGCCACCTGGAGAAAAGCCCTACAGGTCAAAGCAGCAGGGTACACTTGACTCAAAATGAATTTACCAACATAGTCTTGATGATAAAATGTATGTAATAAGAAGTATAATTACTAAATAAATTGTATACACACTACAGCCTATAAGTTCACTCAAGCCAAGTTGTATATATAATCCAATATTAAGTTATTATGTTAGTTAGTTATGTTCATTATAAGGAATAGATGCTACCACTTTATAAGATCAATTAAAAAATACTTGCATTGGAGATTTAGGACGAGGTGGCGGCGGCTGGTAGAGTATATCATAAATCCGCTCATCATGATCCACTACATTAATAATCGACATTTTAATAAAATTATCTCAAATGCAGTGCTCAGTAAAATATGATACTTTTATAGTTGTTATTTGGTTTCCTAGCAACATACCTGTTATTTATTTCACTGCAACACTCGTATTGATTTAATATTAGAAGCCTATTGTGAAAAATTAATACTCAAGAACTTATTTCTCTCTCAAATTTAACAAGATAATGTACACCCTTTCGAATGAAGCACTTAATTTGTATTAACACCACTTTATTTGGTAACACCAATCGGTTTCACTCCCGCCGGAGCTTCGTCAGGGTGAGAGAGTAAACTGTTTACTCTCTCACTCTGACGAAGCTCCGGTAGGAGGGAAACCGGTTGGTGTTACCAAATAAAGTGGTGTTAATACAAATTACTAAAAGTGTATTATAATTTTATTTAATTTACACCCATTAAGTGTCATTGGAGAGACCACATCACGAATGAGGAAATTCTTCAAGGAATCGAAGGAGGAAGACACCTGCTCAGGACCTTGTCCGAAAGGCGTGCAAGATGGATCGGTCATGTAATACGTCAAGAAGGTCTCTTGCATGCCATAATGGAGGGTATGACTAAGGGGATAAACTCTAGGGGACGCCTACGACGAGAGTACCTGGAGGATCTGTTGGTGGATGTGCGCTGCTCATCATATGCAGATTTCAAAAGAGCCGCACAAGACAGGGAAGAATGGAAGAGAATAATAGAAGAAATTGCTGCAAACCAATCCCAGGATTGAAACTTTCTAACTAAGTGTCATTATAAAAAATAAAAAACTTTATTTTTTTAAAAGAAGGGTTGGTGCAGGTAACAAAGGGAATGGAGCTTTAAAAATAGTATTGGGAAACAATAATTTAATATTCCATTCACTCTGCCTACGCCTACGGAAACGGCGTGATGATTTGTTGTTGTTGTTTATAATAATAATAGCGCCTTGTACTCGACGCATTCAGGCTTACAACAATAAAGGAGGGTATTATATTGTACATATTCATAATATCAATTGATAATTACCCTATTTTTTGTAATAGTGATAGTATTTAAATTTGTTCCCATTAATTATTACATACATTGATATGTGTAATAGAGGTTATAAATAAAACTTCAGAAGTTTATTTGGATTCACTATTAGTTTATTCCATAAATATTGTCAATTTTCCATTTTACAGATATTTCTTTAGACTGGTTCAGTTCTTAAACTCTCTACCAACAATATGGTTGGTACACAGCTTTACAATTACATACAGAACTGTTATTGTGAATCACAACAATGTAACACCTAGTTGTCCTACTGTCACTTAAGTCTCCGGTAATGAGCTGAACGTAGCTTGAGTGCATCATTATTTGGTTGGGCTATATCGTAAATCTAAAAATTACGTATCTAATTGAACATTGTATAATTAGGCGTACTCTAAATGTAGGAGAGGCTGGTAGACATTAAAAAAATCATGTAACTGATAAAAATTCTGACAGAGTTTACCCACTTAAACAGACATAACAAATAAATAATAATACATTTGTATGGTTAACATTATCACCTCTGTTTGATCAAAGAATTGCATCAGATACAATCAATATTTTAAACAGTTAAAATAAATAACAAAAAGGCAAAATATCACCATTAAAATGAACCTGACGTAATAAATACTTTAATTATAAATGAATTAAACACTGTACAATAATAAATGAAGAACTTAGACCTCTATAGGTCTTTTAACAAACGTGATTGGAACATCAGGCTTGAAAGACATACAACAACTAAGTTGTCTATAAGTAGTTCCATGCACTTGTACAATAGTTAAGATGTGGGCCTAAGTAATTATGCTTTAAGGTTCTTCACAAGGACATCTGTGGAGAAGGACTTTGGCCTCTCGATGGGGAAGCCAAGGGCGCGGGACCATACCAGCTGCGCCAACACACCCAGCGCACGCGATACCCCAAACAGCACCGTGTAATAATTCATCTCCTTCAGCCCATAATACTGCAACAAAAATCAAAATTGTATTAGTAAATTGAAAATAAATAGAAATAATATTTGGAATAACTGTAAACCCAAAAACTTAGTTATTGTTTCTTGGACAATGATATGAAACTCCATATTAAATAATTAATATAAATGAAAATGTCAGCTTTGTGTGGATATTTGATAATGCCTTAGAAAGGCAATACATGTCATTCCCAATTCAATTATAATAAAACTTTTAGAAAACAGACATTTTCATTCGTATTAATCAAAAACTTAACTGTAGAAAAATTATTATGTATTTCATTAAACATTTTTTTTGTTTACATGAAAACAAAATGATATTTTACTAAAACTAAATACATATTTATACTGCTTTTAATGCATTTTTTTAAGACTAATAACACCTAGGATTTAAATCAATGGTATTAAAATTTATTATACAATCTAGAGCAGTGGTTCTCAAACTGTTTTACCTACTGTAGACCAGTTTGTGTAGGTTTTATTTTTTTTACAAATTCACCTATTCACTATAAAATGAGTTTTAGAAGCTGACACAGGGGCAAAATTAGGCCAGTAGAAAAAATAATCTGGAATTCATTGTCAACCTTTTATTTAGCTCATTCACGATCCGAAGTCGTCGCCGATTTTCAAGAATGAGCTAAAAAAAAAGGTCGCCAACGAAAAATATCCATTATTATTTATTATAACTTCCATAGTAACAAAAATGTGTCATAATTTTTGTTATTTTATATTAAACCATTTATTTTATATTAAACCTGACGTTGTTCAGGGATCCCCAAATCAATTTTAATTTTCCACGGACCCCCTGAATGATCCCAAGGACTCCTGGGAACCACTGATCCAGAGTAATTCATTTCAGTTATGACATAATTTTATTTGGGTTAAAAAATAATCATTTTAAGATACAACTAGTAGGATGGGAGCATAAATAGCAGACCTGGAGGAGGACACCGGAGTGGGCATCCACATTGGGCCAGGGGTTCTTGACCTTGCCCAGCTCGGTGAGTACAGGCGGCACCACCTTGTACACGTTGGACACCAGGCGGAACAGTTTGTCATCGGGCAGATGCTTCAGGGCAAACTCACGCTGGCAGGTGTATCTGATCACGGAAATGAGACAAGTTCAAAATTTGCTTTTAATATATCGTCATCTGACAGTAAGAAGGTTCCAACTGTCAAAAGTAAAAAGCTGAGAAAAATGAAGTCAAAGTTTTGTTGGTTTCGGGTGTGTATCTTGGAATAAATGATTTCCATCTGAAGCAGATGAAGCAGGCGTAAATTTTCTCTGGCGACAGTTGGAATAATGTGTGTTTTGAATGATCAGATGGAACTTGATTCTTTTCGTAACATCAAAATGACGATAATATTACATGTTTTTTTTTTAATTGTACATATAGATAATGTTAGTAAGAACCCTTTTCACAAAAAAAAGGCCAAATGTGAAATTTTGTTAGTTGGAACCCTCTTGCTCTCAGGTGACAATATAATAACAATAATTTGTAAAGCCCCATTGTCATGAATAGCTCATCTTAAGAGCGCTTTTAAGAGATGCTTCTAAAATACATTATTAATAGCAATCAAAGTCATCATTATTCATTTTTTATGAATACATGTGTCTTGTAATAGATTGAAATAAAAAATGGGTAATTTTTATGCTTAATCTAAGCTGCTAAGAACTACTAAAATCATATTTGTAATTTTTTTATGCATGGAAGTGAAGCTTGGAACTGGTAGAAGAAGGTTGAGAGCAAAACAAAAGCGGCAGAGATGAGATCCCTCAGATGTATGTATGTAAAACAATGTATGATAGAATTTCAGATTCTGATATTAGGAAGAAATGTGGAACGGAAGAAAATATTAAGAACAAAATTATGAGAGGATCACTGGGTTTGTTCGGACATATGAAAAAAATGGATGAAGAAAGAATGGTTAAGAAAGTATAAGTTAACAGTGTGAATGGATTACGAAGATAACATGGCATGAATAAATTAATCAAAGTTTAAAAGTCGGCCATGTTAGAAGTCGGAAGAATCGACATATTTGGATGATTTGCTGTATGAATGTGGAGGAAACTAGAGAGGTGCGTCAGGATATAGTAGTATGATGGTCCATTCTCTCTGCCTACCCTAACAGATAAAATCCCAAGATGATGTGTTAATTTGTTTTCTTGTACAAGATTAACTTAAAATATGTATATTTTAAAATATAATAATTTTAATATTTGGTATGCCCACACATAATATATCGCTTATATAAGAATCCTGTGAATGATATAAAAAATAAGATTTCAACTTTTACTTAGCGAATATTTAGTTATAATTTTATTGTTTCTTGAACAATGATGAAAACTCCATATTAAATAATTAATACAAATGAAAACATCAGTTATCTAGAAGTTTTATTATATTTTACGGGAATGACATGTTTCGCCCTTCTAAGGCATTATCAAATGACATTTGATAATGCCTAAAAAGAGCGAAATATGTCATTCCCATAAAATATAATAAACTTCTAGAAAACTGACGTTTTCATTTGTATTAATTATTTATAATATATTTTGTTATTGGGCTCACTAACCTGGGATCTGTTTTTCTGAGCACGGCATGTCCGTATCCAGGGACAACCTGTCCCGACTTAAGAGTCTTCCAAATAAACTCTTTAAGCTGGTCTTCACTTGCATCATCTCCAATTTGCTTGCGGAGCTTCTGCAGCCACACCAGTACCTAAAAATTGGTCAATATTCTATTGTAATATCCCATTTCACAGAAAATTTATTAATCTTTAATCTTTAATCGAAAATTTACTTTAATCTTTAATCAAAAATGTATATAAATGAGTATTTTTGTTATTTTTTACCTAAACATACAAAAAAAAATTAAGATATCTTAAAATTCCAATATACAATACTCAAAATCATAATATATGATCAATAAAATTCTGCAGTTGATCATAAATTGTTTTGGTGTGAATCTAGTTAGCATTTTTCACAATATTATTTTTTGTTGAATCTCTCTTTACATCATTACAGCGTGAGCCAAATCGATGTAAAAGGTATAGCTTTCATATTGATTCTCGTGATAAGTGATAGCTAGTTAATCTATTGCCATTTTATTGTCACGTGAATTTTGCATCAGACCAAAGATAGTGTGACAATCACATTGCCATTGCTGGGAATCGAACCCGGGACGTTCAGGGTGGCAGTCAAAGTACTTACCACTCGGCCATGACGGTCGTACTTTGACTGCCACGTTGTCAAAACTGGTATAAATTTGATAAATAAACCATTACAAATTGAACTAAAATGTCAAAGCTTTACGTACATTTTTTTAAAATTTAATGCCTAACTACAGATATAATTTTAAGTACACACAAATTATAACAAGTTCTGAATGAAATATTCGCACATTTACTAAAATATATTATATACCTCTTGATTTGCCAATCCGTGAAGGGGTCCAGCGAGGCCATTCATACCGGCGGCGAAGGACAGATAAGGGTCACTGAGAGCAGAGCCCACCAGGTGCACGGTATGTGCAGACACGTTGCCGCCCTCATGGTCACTGCGAAAAACACACGCACAGGCAATAAAGTTAGACGCCAGCTATGCAAGGTTGATCGCATTATACAAATGGTCATTTCAATTATGTTTTTGATTCTCCAATACACCTAAAAACAAATAATCGAATCACTATTGAGAAATAAGTTAACCACAAAGAGCCCGATAACATTTGTGTATAAAAATTTTGCAAATAAGCTATTCATAAAAAAATTACAATATTAAAAGTAAAGATTGAAATTACCATTGAAAATATGTTCTGTTCTCTAAAAGTATTTTAAACAATTTATAAATATTATTTTAAGCAATATTTCAGGATGGCAACATTAGTACATGGTTTCTGTCATAAACTATACTTCTGTAACATGGTGGTCCAAATCGATACTGGGATGATTTTATTTTATTTTATTTCATAACAAAAGTAAGAATTATAGTATGATAAAGACACACTCGATTACAGAAAATACAGTAAATTTCAAAATATGTTGTGGGCTCTTACAAATAATGCAAGCAGTGGCGGTACTCTCATAGAAGCCCAGAAGCCCGGCTTGCGTAAGAAATTTTGAATCAAAATCTCTTCTGGCTTACAGAGGTTCAGCTCTTGTGGTTATTCCTCTTACGTCTGATGACAACATTGTTGGAAGGTGATTTGGTGGGTTGATGGTTTATGCGGGGGTATGATTACTTAGATTTGGGGGTTTTGTTTTCAATTTTCTTATGCAAGCCGGGCTTCTGGGCTTCTATGGGAGTACCGCCACTGAATGCAAGGTCATAATTACACGAAAAAATCTCAATGCACCAAATATGCAAATTACGCAGAATTGTAGAATTACGCATGTAGCCGACAATCGCAAATATAATGATTAACAACAATGTGAAGAGGTTAAAATATATAAAAAAGGTAGAGATGAACGACTAGGCATTTCTTTATTGATTTATTTATAAGAATATCTACACTTCTGAATTTATTAGCTCATGTCGAACATGGAGCATGATCACATAGTAATAAAAAATTTAATTGATTTGTGATAGTTGCTTACTTTTCCTCAACGAACATAACTCCATGATTCAACATGAACTTTACAAATAAATGACAATTAAAAACGTACAAATATATCACAGTTTCATATCACGGAAAAAGAACTTGTGTGATCACAAGTTAAATCTAATAATACTATCACAGTCAAGGATTTCAACCTTTTAATTAAAAATATCACATTTGAAAACATGAGAAATGGAGACTTTTGAGTAATTCAATACTAACACAGAGTAATTTGTATATTTGGTGCTCCATTCTTGTATAATTGTGTAAAATAATATTATTTCTAATCTCAATAAACCACAATCACAGTAAGTACTAGATATGTTGTCTTCCTGGAGATAGGACTATCTGAAAAGTAAAAATACAATGTAAAATCTTTTATTTTTACAATTTAATAATTAACAACTGACTGGCTAACAATTATAAACATCAATTGGATTCATTCAAAACACTTAGCATGCATTATGTTGGTAGCTAGTACCTTTCATATTTTAGATAGGTACCTCGTTTGTTACTATTCCTCGTTTAGGTCAAATTGAAAACTATATACTTCCAAAAATTATTGTATAAATAATAAAAATTTATGCTTTATTTATTGTCTACCTGCATCAAGGTTTCTTTCTTTCTTTTCTCACTACTCACGCTAATGGCACCTTCTCTTGTGCATACCTTCTTTACTTTGAGATTCATAAAGTTTAACACGTGTTACTAGCGATAACATTATCTTTGTATGCCGTTTCAATAAACCACACGATAACAGACCATGTTTTATTAGAGAGTGTTTTTATTATTAAATAAAGGTCATACTTGAAAAGTGTCCGCAAATTTGAGTAGCGATTTAATAGACAATAAACACCAAAGTCTTGTGAAGGTTACTTTATAATTCATACGTTCACTTATTATCCAATGTACATTTTGGATTCCATAAAACAAATTGACAGAAAGTTCTCATGGATGCTATAAAATATAATTGAAATGATCAATTGCGTTGACATATGAACTCAACACAATTTCTGATAATTTATTGCATGTGTATCTGTTTCTGCAGTTATCAAAACCAGTTACTCATAAAAAAGATTAAAAATACCTGTGGATAGTTAAGTATAGCCTCATGAGCTCGGTGAATTCAGGGTTGTCGTATCCCAACATCTGGGTGAAGTTAGCAGACCAATCCTTATTGGTGTCGATGGCACCAATTCCCTTGCCGTCTCTGTAGGTGTTGCGGTAGATCGTAGCGGCTACAACGGGCAGCTTAGCAATAAGGTCCATTGTGTCTTCATAGACGTACTAAAAATAAAAATAAATTATTACACAAGCTTCCCAAAAAATTCAGAAAAATACAAAGTTAGCTCATCAAAAAATTTGTTTGATAAGTTTTGTTTCATTATTAAGTCAAATAAGCGACTGACCTCCCAGTAAGTTGACTTATGTACACCATCAGAGTAGGCCTGTGCAAACTTGCTCTCGCTGTTGAGGGCCGTGATGGCGCTAGAGAACTGCGACATGGGGTGCACCTTGGCCGGCATGTTGTTCAGCAAGCTCACTACGTGGGCGGGCAGCTCCGCTCTACAGATAAAAATTACTTTCCATGAATACCCTCAATATAAACATATACATGCAAACATAGTATTTCATGAACTCAAGGGGTTTTATCAGCTTGATTTTTTTTAATTATCTGCAAGATATTCACATTATTTTTGCAAAACACTTTTTGGATAGATATACAAGGCATGCGTTCGCCCCATCATGACGTATGGAATAGAGGTCAGAGCCGATACCAATAGAACTAAGAACCTTCTTGACATAGTGAGATAGGGAAGAAGCATAAGGCGCTTTTGTAGAGACCACGTGGACCGCATGGAGAATACAAGAATTGCAAAAATTGTTAAAGATAAAAACCCAAGCAGCAAGAGATTACCAGGAAAGTCGTCAAAGAGATGGAGAGATGGCTGGACAATATCATCCCAGGACAGGCGACCGTCACAAACAGGTCATACGACCTAAACTAAGAGGAAGAAGAAGAAGAAGACTTTTTGGATCTTTAACAAGTCCTTTAAATGCCTGTCAGAATATTATGAAATAAAAACTGTGCCTCCTTTGTCTTATTTATGAAATCACAAACTTGTAATTAACCAATGAATTAGTAAACATTATATTTATCATAATCCAGGATGTCATCCAGAATCCTGCATTCTTACTTTTAGAGTAGACGATTTTTTTTAAATATGTATTATACAATAAAAATACAAAAAGCAAATTTTGTAATGTGTTACAAGCCAATTTTTCAAGGAAAAAACTTGTAAAGACTAACTGACATCTATGATGAAACTTTATAACCTTTTCAAACATTTGTAAACATAATATTATTTTTTTTTTATTGAACATTGTCAATTTTAGTAGAGATACCTGTACGTGAAATTAAGGAGTTTCACTTAAATAAAGGATACTGTATAATTGGTAACAAAACATTCTTCTCTCTACTACCAGCGCTCAAATCAAGAAACGTACACTGGAAAACCAAAATCACCCTGTATAAAACAATCATCCGAACAGTAGTGACCTATGGGTGTGAGGCGTGGACAATGACAGCGAAATCTGCAGAGCGACTGGATACTTTTGAGAGAAGGGTGCTGCGCAGAATTCTGGGGCCTGTGAATGACGGTGAAGGCTGGAGAGTGCGGCATAATGACGAGCTGTACAATATTTACAAAGCTCCCAGTCTCTCCACACAGGTCAGACTGAATAGACTGAGATGGGCCGGTCACGTGCAGAGGATGCCGTCATCGCGAACCCCAAAAAGATTGCTGGAGTGGCACCCAGGTGGCAGAAGACCAATTGGACGACCAAGGCTGCGATGGGAGGATGAAGTTGGGAGAGATGGAACAAGATTGTTAAGAGTGTCAGATTGGAGGGTCGAAGCGGAGGACAGGAGGAGTTGGAGGCGAAGAATACTGGAGGCTAAGGCTCGATATGGGCTGTAGGGCCATCGAAGAAGAAGAAGAAAGGATACTGTATATTTAATTTATTTTAATAACAAAATATTTTATGTTACATGTTGATAGTTCACTAAATTAATTCTCATTTTTATCAACTAACTTGCAATATTCTCTTTATTATGTTTCCTATTAATTATTACGATAATTATGATAAGAGGTTGCTGTCTGTACAAACCCATTAGTGATAAAACTAAATAAGGAATGACATTGAGATATGTCTGTAAACTTTGAAGTGTTACTTTTACAGTCAACGTAAGGTCCATAGTACATCTGATTAACCTTTTTTTCTATTTTAAATAAGTACAATATATATTGGTATCTTACAAATATTTTTTTTAACACTTCATTATGAGTATTAACTAACTAACTAACTAACTAACCATCACGCCGTCTCCCCGAAGGGGTAGGCAGAAAGAATGGACTGCCACACCTTTCTTTCCTGACATATTTCTCTCGCTTCTTCAACATTCATACATCGTGTCATGCACGCGCGTCGATTTCTCTGACTCCTCACATGGCCGACATTCAATATTTGATTTATTTGATCGTGCCACGTTTTCCTTGGTCTTCCTCTATTTCTGGTACCATATACATCATTAACATATAATTTTTTTACCATTCTTTCTTCATTCATTCTTTCCATATGTCCAAACCATCTTAATGATCCTTTCATTATTTTGTTCATGACACCATCATTCGCACCGCATTCACTTCTTATATTTTCATTCGACACTCTATCATACACAGAATATCCACACATTCGTCTAAGAGATCTCATTTCTACTGCATTTATTCTACTTTCATCCTTCTTTGCCAGTTCCATGCTTCGCTTCCATACATAAGGGTCGGTAGAAGAACACCATTGTGCACTGCCATTCTAGCTTTTTTGGATAGGTTTTTGTTTGCGATGACAGCTTTAAGTGCACCATTCACTTTGTTGCCTGCCCCAACCCTTCTTTCAATATCCCTCTCCACTCTCCCATCAGTATTAACTGTAAAATTAATTTCCTTTGCCTTCAAACCTTTCATTAAATTATTTAACGAATTCCCAAATGAGGTAAGAGATGCCGGCTCTCTTGCGATATTTTGTCAAAAATGCTCTCAATATGTTCTAAGTACCGATGTTTTATGTTTTTTTTTTTTTTCATTTGTGATTTTTATATTATTAATTGTTTATAAAATGTTGTTTTATAAGTTGTAAAATGTTTTTGTAATTTTTTATAACTTTATAAAATAAATAAAAATAGTATTTTTTCATATAATGTTACTGTGACGACTTGGATTAAAGAATCTGTAATGTTTGTGATCTTTGTGTAAATAAATGATAAAAAATTAAACAATGATCAAACTTTAATAAATTAATTGTAACAAGTAAAGTATTTATGGTTCTTAATCAAGTAACTTCAACTAAAACTAATGATGTAGTTTCTCTTGTTTCTTAAAAACCGTAATTTTGAAATTGCAATTTTATGGCAATTACCGCTTTCTGAAAAAAAATTTAGTCTCTGGTTTAATGAAAGAAAATCAACTCCGAATTCTTTCTAGGTTAGATTTGTTAAATAAGAAAAACAGATTACCTGTTAGCCCATTCCTTGGAGATGGCCTTGACCTGAGCATCGGTAGGTACATCTCCCGTGATGAGAAGCCAGAAGAGGCCTTCGGGAAGGGGTTCTGAGCCCCCAGCTGCCTTGGGCAAGACCTTTTGGCACTCTGGGATGGACAGACCTCGGAATCTAATTCCCTCATCGGGGTCCAGGACAGATGTATCGCAAATCAAGCCTTTGATTCCACGCATACCACCATACATCTGTAAAGGTTTTATGAATAACATAAAAGCGTTTTATTTTGATTTCTTGGTAGAGGCCCAATTAAGAATGCATTTAAAACGAACAAACGATTTCTTTACTTAATGAAATAATATGTTATTAAAAGAGCTATATAAGCGTAAGATTTCACTAGTGATTAGACGGTGGAAGGGTCAACCTCAGATTTATAATCTTTGACCTACATACAACACAAAAGACTATATATTCCGCAGCAAACATGAAGCATTGTAACTCATCAATTTTTGAAATGCAATGGTTTTTAAATAAAATATTTTGTTTCTTTGAGTACACAGATATATAATTAACTAACTAACTAACTAACCATCACGCCGTTTCCCCGAAAGGGTAGACAGAAAGAATGGACTGCAACACTTTAATCGATGCTGCACTCCATCCTTCTCTTTTCGCCAACGCGAGAGACGCGGTGTGATGGGTTGCGAACCTCATCGCCACCAATAGGCATCTCCCGCGCACACTTCGATCATTCAACGTCTACACAATAAATCTAAAACAAATTATATAAAATACAATGATATAAAATAAAATAACACATAAAAATAATTTAACACATAATGTTCTTTTAAATGGTGCACTTGTCAGCTGGACGATCCAGACATTTGTGTTTATTAAATTTTTTATTCCACTGTTTTCATTTTAATTAGGCACTTAAAACAATCCAACACCAGCAAAAACTTGAAAATTTGATTGAAGAATTTATTCAAATTGTCATTGGAACAAATGAAAAATTTGTTTTACACCTGTCAAAATTATTTTTATAAACGAAAAAACTTGTATTATTTTAACATCAGAAGAGTGAAAACGTATTTCGTGTCACAAATAACTATCACAAAGTGCAGTAACAATCAAATTGACCAAAACAATTCACTTATACAAGAAATATCTCCAAATTGACAGGAGCACCACATGAATCAAACCATTGTTTTAAAATCAGAACCAGTATATAATTTTAATTGTTATTTCCTCTTACCATATCAACTGTAACCTCTCCAAGTTTGGTGGCTCCATGAGTCTTCCTGAATGCCTTCACACGCTCTTGCTCTTTAGGAATCTTCTCATTCAGAACTGACTTCAGATCGGTCGATTCTGCGCTCAAGTTCCTGACAAGAACTGAGAGTGGCTGCAACACTTTCTGTTGAAAAAGAAATATGATTTACTCAAATGTTAAAGATATTGTAGCGGCTTCGTCACCTTCTTATCTATAAAACTAATTTGTCGGTCTGTTGGTCTTAGATTAACATCCCAACCAATTATGAAAATTTAATAGAAAGACAAAATTTCCATCCGTGTTTAAGAAATATCTTTTGAAATGTGAACACAAAAAATATTTATAAACAGTTAAATTAAAAAAATGTATCACAATTGTATTTTATTTTACGCGACAGCTGTTTCGTCAACCTATGTTGACATCATCAGGTGTTACAATGAATACCTGATTATGTATTGTAAAACTGTACTAATTGTGATATATAAAACAAAGTTTTTTTAATTTGACTGTTTATAATGTTAAAGTATCAGTGTTTCGGACAAAACAATGGACTATTCAAAAAATATTTGTGACTGATTATATATATTTTTAAATATAATAAAATATATAATATAATAAATAAAATAATTTAAACAATCCAAAGTATTTGCCTTTTTATTAAAAGTAGATAAAACATTTTCTATGTAGTCAAGTGTAAGTAATAAATTTAAAAAAAAAAAAACTCATATTGTATTTCTAAAACATAAATAGTTTGTAAATGAACAGCTAATCAGTAATTAGTAATTTGTTTTTAGAATACAATAATTATATTACAGAAATGCAATTTTTTAGTAAAAAGACAACAAACCGTAAATTGTCAACAGGACGAAAATAATATAGCAAAAAGTGACCAGTCAATAATGTGTCGGTTCAATTGAAGACGTCTACAGAGCATTACGTACTCGTGCAGTTAGTTTATTTAAATAGTTTTTTGATTTCGTTTTCTTCAACTCTCTACAATCGCAATGTAATATAATTTAAAGTGACACAGTAGACATATTCTCGTTTCACGATACGACTATTTATTAAGGGTTTGACACATCCACCATATTTGATCTCTAGCGAACGGTTGAATGTGGGAATGGACGCTATCAAATGTCAAAAAAATCATCATTCGCTCTCAATGGGAAGTTACAAATCAAACCATCAATCGGTCGCATCAACTTTATTGATTAAAGGCGCTTAAAGCGTTATTGCGAGCTAAATCACACCCTTCAATCGACTCAGTGCGAGAATCTGAGTCCGTTGTTCAAGCCGAATTGGTGTCGAAATGTGCTAATCAGATTATAATAAATATTGAATAAAAATGTATATAATATCGTCTGAATACCCTGGTGTTAAATAAACTCGTTATAACTGTAATAGTGGTTAATACAAATTAAAATTATTTGGCTTGAATTCGCCGTCAAGCGTATCCCAGATAATGCAGTTCGCCATCTTCGTAGATAATAATAATAAAAAAAACGCCACTTTTGAAATATATATATCAGAGACAAGCGTATCAAAAAACTGCTGGTAGACAAAACTCCCGCGAACTACCTTGACCTACCGGAAAGAATCAGTGCTGTATAATTTTTTATATTCAATAATTTAAAGAACGTCGTTTAAAGCGATTAGTCTAAAAGTTTGATATTGTATTTGATAATACTCAACGTGTCGTAATTTTATTATATAATGATAAAAACCAATTAACTTGTTAACAAATAAACAAATATAATTAATACGAATGAAAACGTCTGTTTTCTAGAAGTTTTGGCATAAATTATTGGAATGAAGTGTCTCGACTTTAAGGCATTATCAAATGTGACATTTAATAATGCCTTAAAAAGGCGCCACATGTCATTACCATAATTTATAATATAACTTCTAGAAAACAGACGTTTTCATTCCCATTTATTATTTAATATACTATAGAATTTTACATCATTGTTTAAGAAACAAATTAAACAAATAAACAAATTCACGTACACTTTAATAATAATTATATAATATGTCAGAAACAAAATCCAACGAATTATACAATAATATAATTTGTGTATCATAAAGAAATGGCTGGTAAGTCATGACATATGGAGCGGAGACGTGGACACTGACAACAGGTCTAGTGTACAAGTTCCAGAACACCCAGCGGACCATGAGGACAGAATGAGAAAGTAAACCGAGGTGACTGAGGTGGCTCTGAGGATAGGCGGGCTGAAGTGACGATGGACTGGCCATATTTGTCGGAGATGGGGCGATGACATGAGATGAAATGGGAGATGATACCGACAGCTGGTGGGTAAGACGGGTTCTGGAATGGAGACCGCGCACAGGATTCCATAGGACGTCTCCCTGTTCGCTGGACCAACGATATTATAATGATTGCTGGACGTGAAAGGATGAAAGTGACAATAGATAGAGGGCAGTGGCGTGCTTTGGGAGATGCCTACGTCCAGCAATCGTTTGATAAAAAGAAGAAAGAGGTGGAAAAATAAAATAAAAACTTATTTCTATATTTTTAAATAAATATACGTTTGCATGTGGAAGTGAGTGACACAGCAGGAAATATAAAGTAGAGTAAATTAACTTGGCATCCCATTTTGTTTGCGTAAATTAAATGTATGTCCTGGATGGACGGGGACGAAAAAGCGCCGCTGCGCCCTATAACCGCTTCAGGTATGTGGTGGAAACCCTTCTGTGTTTCCGTTTCTAATAATCTCCCCTTGGATCAAACATTTCTCCTACGGTGTTACAACATTAGGCGATGATGACATTGATACTTGGAGGGTCATTCTAAAAGTTTAATTATTAAATACGATAGATTACTCATAATTCAACAGATTATTTTAGAGGTCAACTCCGATAGAGTTGACTTTGTATGGGTTGGTGACCCCGTCTCTATTCGGAGCACTATAGATGCGTTTACACTTGGCACGATGCCTGAAAATGCAGATTATAATTATCCGCGGTTTCCAATGAGTTACGAAACAACGATTACATAATCCCCTTAATGAAATGACGAATTGACATCTTTCGATATTAACTGTGTAGTCGCATATCCCATATTATCGCTTAGGTATACTATTTTTTAAACATGTGTTCATAAATTATCGTATGGAGTTCTGGTTCAAAACCTTATGTATGAAAGCTAAGCATGGAACTGGCAAAAGGAGAATAAATTGACCGAATTTCTAATGCCTACATCAGGAAGCAATGTAGAACAGAATGAAGTATTATTAAGAGCTACGTAAGCACTGAGGACTGTCGCCTGGCGCGCGAATATAATGCGTGCAGTCGGGTAAAGGAAAGGGGCATTGCCCCGGCAGGTCGGATAACCGAAACTCTACTGTAATACAATTATGAAAGGACCACTATGTTGGTTTGGACATATGGACCGCATGGTCGAAGAAAGAATGGAGTACGGTGTCAAGAAAAACATGATGACTAAATAAGCCAACTCTTTAAGGTCGGCTAGGTTAGAAGTCGGAAGAATCGATGTACGTATATGACTTGTTGTATGAAAATTGAGGAATCTATTGAGGTTTGCCAGGATACTATTATACATTCATACATCGTGTCATGCACGCACGTCGATTTTTCCGACTCCTCGCGTGGCCGACATTCAATATTTGATCGTGCCCCGTTTTTCTCGGTCTTCAGCTATTTCTATAATCGTTCCATTTACATCGTTAAAATATACTTTTTACCATTATTTCTTCATAATAATGATCTTTCCATATGCGCAAACCGTCTAAACTATTTATTCTATATTCGCCATCACTTTGTGTTGTGGATTCACAATTGAATAACTTTTTGGAAACATTGTGTTTTCACAACACTTTTTTGCACTTTTCACAAACATATTTCGGGAAACAAACTTCCCTTATTCGTTGTATGAATTTATACGGTTAAAATCCATAGACTGAAGAAGGGAAGTTTGTGGCCTGAAACATGTTTATGAAAAGTGCAATAAAGTGCTGTGAAAATACAATGTTTCCAAAAAGTTATTCATATAAAAATTATCATATGTATAAAAATTACGATACGTGTGACGTATCGCGATTTAGTATTGATTATTTCAGAATGAGATTCAGTTTGTCATTCGATAATTTGTTAAACACCTCGTGCACACACTACTGGCGCGCCCGAGCGAATACGCGCAGATACTAAATGCAACAATACGAATTTATAAATAGACACACCGCTTCTGCTACTATGGCTTACGCCAGACAAATATAATCACACTCGATGTGAAATATCAGACACGCCTATTTGTACCAAGAAGCCAAAATATGTGTATCAAATAAACTTCACCTCCTAGGACGTCCAGAAATCCCTTTAAGACATCTGAAATCGAGACAACTGAAGCGATTTCAGCTCTCTTAAGCTTTATGGTTTTAGAAGTTGGTTGAGTTTTCCGGCGCTGGTCGCGTTTGGACTAAATGAAAATTACCACAAATTATAATCAACTAACCATCACGTCGCTTCCCCGGAGGGGTAGGTAGAGAGGATTTTTATTTATTTATTTATATAATACACAAATGAGACATAACAGACGAAAAACATTTAGGCGACTCATTTGGACACAAAACGGTGTAAAAAGATAAAACAACGACATGAAACCAAAAAAATATACATATCAGAAGGAACCCAAATATATCGACGTCAGTGAGGCAGTACTCTTTCCAGAATTTTTAATATTTTTTTTATGAACACTGCATGCACGCTCGTCAATTGTTCCTACTTCGAACCTGGCCGCCTTTCAGCAATTAATTGATTTAGTCATACCATGTCTTCCTTGGCCTTCCTCGACTGCTTTTTCTATTCCCACTACTTGTATATATCTTTTTAACCATTCTTTCCTCATCCATTCGCTCTGTATATCCGTATATCCATCTCAGTGACCATTTTTAATTTTATTTATCATGCATTCATCCGCCTTACATTCCTTTCTTACTTCCTCATTAGATATTCTATCATACACTGTTTTTCAGCACATTATTCTTAGTGACCTCATTTCCATGGAATTTATCCTACTCTCATCCTTCTTTCGCCAACTCCTAGCTTCACTTCCTTACATAAGGGTCGGCACTAGAACTCCATTGTGCACTGCCATCTTTGCGTCAGTCGGTATATTTATATTTGCGGTAATGACTTTGAGTGCACTATTTATTTTGTTTCCAGCTCCAAACCCTTACCATTACCACAAATTATAATTTAGTATTTACTGTTCTCATTGTAAACTAAATATTTTAATCGAGAGTGATAGTTCAAAGAATAAATCGACATTGCTAACAAATAATTGTTTCAGAACCCCTATACGAATGTGTCTCTACGTTTACCTATAATGAGACAAGTCCGCAGTACCATATATTGTAGTATAGTAGCACCGTATGGTATAGTAATCGTGCAGTTGGCATTAAAATATTTTATGAATTCAGTGCACAACGCGCACAATAACTTCTTTATGGTTTTAAATAATTCACTGCTTCAGTGAGTCCTATACGAGTCATATATTCATATGTAATGAAGTATTTATAAATCAACTCATCCATATTAATAAATATATAAAAACTCAACTAAGTTTAAAGCACTGTGACGAACCCGTGGACCGGTGAGAGAAAATAACCAGTGACGAGAAAATATCTAATGATAATTGAACGATAATCTCAATACACAGAAACTGCTTAGGTTAAGATGGGTCATGTCCATTGATTTAAGCGTCCCTACAAGAATGACCAGAGACCAAGGCGAAAGGAAATTAGTGGGAAAACCTAGGCTGAAATGGGAGGGTACAGTGAGGAAGCTACTGACTGTAGGCCGAACACAACATCAGATGAGAGTAGTGATATCAGGAGTTCCACTAAAGCACACCAAGGAGTTTATTTGACGGTCGGTCTAAGAGCGAGGTCGACAACCGTATACATCAGGCTAGGCTTGCATTTAATAAAAGGTCGAAAATAATATAATCGAATAATATAGACCTAAAACTGAGAATACTCCTCATCAAGACCTATTGTATGGACTATCGTAATGTACGGCTGCGAAACATGGTGCCTATCCGAAAGAGATAAACGGAGACTAGAGGCTTTTGAGATGTGGTCCTATAGAAGACTATTAGGAATTTCCTGGAGAGACCATATTACAAATGAGGAGGTTATCCAAAGAATCGAAGGAGGAAGGCACCTGCTCAGAACCTTGTCCGAAAGGCGTGCAAGATGGATCGGCCATGTAATACGACAAGAAGGCCTCTTGCATGCCATAATGGAGGGTATGACCGAGGGGACAAACTCTAGGGGACGCCCACGCCGAGAGTACGTGGAGGACCTGTTGGTGCACTCTGCCACGAAGGTCGTCATTAATCTGGACATGTTAAAATTTTCCTCAAGCTTTAAAATAATTCTACTAGCAGAAATCCTGATATATGAGAAGCTGGTATAATTTAAATATGATATAATTATATTAGTGTATTCATATCTTAGATTTATCGAAACCCACTTGTTTAGATTGTTATATTCAAGGTAACATAAAAACCGTCAATAATACCAAACGAATCGCTCGTAACGACATACCTACTATTGTATATAGTATGTACTCGTATATTTGTTTAGAATTAGAGATAGTTTTAAGTTATACTCGTATATTGTACTTGTAGAGCGCCCTTGAGAAACTTCCCACCTAAATGGTGCTATAAAAGTATTTACCATAGTTATTAGTAAATGTATACAACAATTATTTATTCTTCTTCTTCTTCTTCCTCAGCCTATTCCCGTTCACTCCTGGACAAAGGCCTCCTCCATTCGCTTCCATGTCACTCTGTCCTGTGCAGACTGCATCTAGGTTATTTCGACGTGTCTGTTCAGATCAACCTTCCACCGTAGTTGCGGTCGCCCTACGATTCTCCTTGCCGTCCACGGTCTCCGAGTCAGCAGTCTTCTTGTCCACTTTTCATCTGAGCTTCTGGCTACGTGACCTGCCCATTGCCATTTTAGAGTCGCCACGCGGTGGATGATGTCAGTGACCTTTGTTTTTTCTCTCACCGTATCGTTTCTGACTCTGTCTCTTAGGCTTATTCCTAAACACGGCTCTTTCCATGGCTCTTTGGGTCACTCGTAGTTTCTCGGCACTTTGTTTGGTCAAGACCATAAGTACCAACTGGCTGAACGCGAATTTCTTATTTAATAACAAACTAGTTACCACCCGTAAAATATTCACAGAAGTAAATATTTTCTACCTTTTAAAAACTTGGTTCACTGTACAATCGCTATCAGTAATAAGTTTTAGCATTTAATGTAAATTAAAAAAATTCACAAACGTTAAAAATTTCACAATTAACAATACCAAATTGTTCTCCATTTGTTTTCTACATTACTGTCAAACAATCAGAACAAATTTTAAAATATTCCAGATGCGTTCTCGGGCAATTATCATGCGCATTGTGTGCATTTCGAATTAGTTTCGGAGAGAATCAAACTAACTAACTAACTAACCATCACGCCGTCTCCCCGAAGGGGTAGGCAGAAAGAATGGACTGCCACACTTTCCTTTCCTGACATATTTCTCTCGCTTCCTCAACATTCATACATCGTGTCATGCACGCGCGTCGATTTCTCTGACTCCTCACATGGCCGACATTCAATATTTGATTTATTTGATCGTGCCACGTTTTCCTCGGTCTTCCTCTATTTCTGGTTCCATTTATATCATTAACACATATTTTTTTACCATTCTTTCTTCATTCATTTTTTCCATATGTCCAAACCATCTTAATGATGGGAATCAAAGTATTCTTATATTCTTTCTTGACGACATCTGGGGTTTTCCAATTTATATTTTGATATCTTGAAATAGTCGTCTGCACTGTTACAAAGACATCGATAATGTTGTAATACTGAATTGGTTTTAGTTAATTATAAGAACACTGCCATAAGCTTTGGCGTTAATGCTGCGTGTTCGACGGAACAGGTTTTTGATTAATTTCAATGTCAGTACATTGAGCGTGATTCAATGTCGAGATCGTTGGCGATTGCCACACTTGCCTCATAACGGCGCGGTGTAATAAAATTTTAATTTTAAGTGCAACCTTCGCGCGTATACGGATGACACAAATAACAAACAGAATTTTAGCACCAGCGTGTGCATGGGTCACGTGAGGCTAGTCGACTACCACCGAAGACACTACTGTCGGCTGTCATAATGCGATAAGAAATATAAACCACAAGACTTAAAAATAATAAAAAAACACATCAACTTTGTATTTATTGTTTCTCGAACCATGATGTTCAACTCCATATTAAATAATTATCGTATTTTAGGAACGACAAGACGCATCGGACCATAAGAGGCACCCCATTTTTTGGTTGAATTTTAAGAGTATAAAGTGCGTCTTATGTTTCGAAAAATACGGTAAAACAAATGACCACGTTAAATATTTCTAGAGGTTTTATTATAATATATTTTATGGGAATGACATATTTCACATATGATAATAACTTAGCAAGGCGAAACATGTTCCCATAAAATATAATAAAACTTCTAGAAAACTTAAAAATGTACATTAAATTATTTAAAATTTATCATAACTGCTATTTTCAATAAGATTAATTATAATTACGTATAAAAGGAGTGAAATGTTTTGCCTTTCTGAAGCATTATCAAAAATGAACAAATATAATGTAATGTAAGTTTGATAATGCCTTAGTCAGGAGGAAAACTTGGCATGAACAGATTAATCAATTTTTAAAAGTCGGTAATTTAAGAAGTCGGAAGAATTGTATGACTCGCTGTATGAATGTGGAGAAAGCTAGAGACGTGTGTCAGGATCGAGTAGTGTGGCAGCCCGTTCTCTCTGCTTACCCATTCGGAGAAACGGCGTTATGGTTTGTTGTTGTTACTATAATGTATTCAGACATAGAAATCGGTGCGTGAGGATAAAATGGTAAAAAAATTGTATTAATGCGATGT
Source organism: Lepidostoma basale (assembly GCA_022606425.2). Classification (NCBI taxonomy): domain Eukaryota; kingdom Metazoa; phylum Arthropoda; class Insecta; order Trichoptera; family Lepidostomatidae; genus Lepidostoma; species Lepidostoma basale. The sequence goes on along the minus strand of JAHDVF020001219.1, from coordinate 84,058 downwards.
AGCTTGCGACGTAAAGAAAAAAATGTCCAAATTAATAATAACATACGAGAATGAAAATCAATGAGATTATACTAAGATAAGAGTTTTTTCACTGCCCATGCCACGTAGATATTGTGCGATAATTGATTAGATAATTCGTTTAGATTATGACAAAGAGGACATGGATTTTATCATCGATTTCTTGATCATCTCCGAATGTCTATAAGATTTCATAATTAATATTTTACTTGATATATTATAACTAAACGAGGTACTTGCGAATTCTATCAAATTTTATAGCATAACTAATAATTTAACAAGCTCCAAATATTCAGCAGTAGCGTTAAAAGCGTACTGCTGCTGTACGGATGTGAGACTTGGAAATCTACCGCGGACGTTATTGGAAAACTCCAGGTGTTTATAAATAGGTGCCTTCGTTCAATATTCAAGATCTATTGGCCCCAAATAGTGTCAAATGCCGTTCTCTGGACCATGGCAGGCGAAAAGCCAATTAGAGAACAAGTGGCTAGATGCAAATGGCAGTGGATCGGTCACACTCTGAGACGGAACCCAGCCTGCATCGCTCAGGGCGCACTAGACTGGTCCCTTATGAGGGAAAGAGGAAGCGAGGCAGACCTAGAGCCACCTGGAGAAGAGCCCTGCAGGACGAGGTTAAAGCAGCAGGCCTCACTTAGGATGATGTTAGGCATCAGGCATGCGATAGAGTCGGGTGGAGAAGGTTCCTTGAGGCCCTATGCACCACGGAGGTGTGACAGGATAAAAAGAATAACTAGTAATTTAATAAATGGATTATCGGCAGTATGCAATATAATTATCTCCGCTATATATGCAATAATATTCTCCGAACGATTTATAAATATGGAATCAATAAACCGCCGCCCTCATTAAAGCAATAAGCGTTCGGATTTTTCCCAATAGTCATGTTTTGTTTCTTGGATTTCCCAAGTTGTTTTAATAACGCCGGCAAAAACATTATTTTAATTTAATCAAATGATTTTACTGAAATCTCTTGATGGAAGTTCATTTTAAATAATAATTAAATAAAACGATGTTTTTTAACTACTTCCACTTGTGTCTTTATTTAGACAGCTGTCTAAATAAAGACAAAAGTGGAAGTAGTTAAAATTATTATTATTTTAATTCTTTCATTTTTGAAACACTCGACTGGCTGGATAATTGACAAATCCCGCAGATCAATAAACGGTTCCATGTCGCAATAGTTAACTATATTTCCGTAAGGGGAATTTCCAGGCACGTTGCAACTCTCATAATATGACGGTGCACGATAATCCCACAACACGAGAGGAACGTTGGTGTTTATTTATTGTACGAGTATCCGGGATTGCACGTGGTATTCGTGGATGTGAACCGCGCGGCTTGTACTGGAGTGGTGACAGACCGTTTCCACGTTGGTGAAACAGTATGGAATCAGGCGCGTTGGACTACGACACGTGATGCCGGTTCATCCATAATTTTATAGATCTACATTCGTATGTAACAAATCGTCTTTTTCCGACTTCTAAAATTTGTCCGTAGGTTTTTTCCGAGCTAGTATTCCATTCACACCGTCGACATAATTAACTTCACCATTCTTTCCGTGTATTAAAATTATCTTAGTGACCCTTCATTTATTTATACATAATATACAAATATGACATAACAAACGAAAAACATTTAGGCGTCTCATTTGGACACAAAACGGTGTAACAAAGATAAAACAACATGAAACCAAAAAATCGTACATATAAGAAGGAAGGTCAGTGAGGCAGTACTCTTTCCATAATTTGTAATATATTTTTTATGAACACTGCCTCACTGACACTGAAAATGTCCAAATCTGAGACGATTAGATTCAATGTCCGAATTGCTCTTTCTACTGGCATCACCAAAGGCAGGTTGGTTCTGCGTGACGGAGCGAAGAACAATTGATGTCGGCGCTGTCGCTGGTAATTATCAGGAACAAAAATACCTATTTGCTCCAGAACATAGGGGTTCTCAATAGAGTTGCTAGAGTTCTCAATGTTTCCTGCATGGTGTATTGGAGGGAATGGTCGAGGGATCGATTGGCAGAGGACGACCTCGCCAGGAGTACCTAGACCAGATTTACCGAGATATTGGCTGCACCTCTTATGCGGAGTTGAAGAGAGTTGCCGAGGACCGAACGGAGTGGAAGAGGAGGTGCGTCGCCTTGCTGCAGACCAATCTTTAGACTGAGACCGGAGAAGAAGTTAACACATATAGGACGTAGCAGTCAAACACCAATACAATGAATTAGTAATTATAAACGTTTAACACTGGTCCATATTGTTATAATATTATTGTATCTATACTAGCCACACGATTCAATCAATCCAGCAGCCAGCAATCATTTCTATCCGACACAAGTGATCTGTCAAATTAGTAAATCGAATCGCGTAAATTGATCCGTTTGACCATTGACACGGGGGTCGAACTCGAATCAATTGACGCCAATTGATAATGATGTTTCGAAACGTGGCGCATGAGCCCTTTTGAGCCGAGGGATTACGCGGGGGGGATTACTTGCGCGCGTATCTGTGCAGAGGGCAGACTGATTAACCCGACTTATTTCATTATATTAATAAAATTTCTTCTGAAAGGAATTAGTGATAAACATAGCACGTAGCTAATCAGGGGTATGGATTTTCGTGGATTTTCAGGAATTATCAATTCGCAGTATAATCATAGATATATTTTTATAATAATTATTTTATTTTGCTGCGCCTATGTTCAAGGAGACAGATAGCTTGATTGAAAGTAGGGTCGATATCGGTCAAGTATTTATAACTATTATATAATAACTAACCACCACGCCATCTCTCTTAAGCGGTAAGCAGAAAGAATGGACTGCCACACTGTTCTTTCCTGACATACTTTTCTCGCTTCAATACATCGTGCCATACACGCACGTCGATTTCTCAGAATACTCACGCGGCCGACATTCAATATTTTAATAATTTAATCTTGCCACATTTTTCTTGGTCTTACTATATTCCTTGTTCCATTATATCGTTAACATTTACTATCTTAATGATTCATAATTTTCCATATGTCCAAACCTTTCATTAGTTTTTTATAACGCTTTCATACGCAATGCATTCACATCTTACTAATATGGTATGTGCATTTTACACCATTATACTCGTATACAGATTTATCGCACATTTGTCTAAAAGATCTCATTTATACGACATTTATCATACGATCATCCTTCTTTTGCCAGCACCAATCTTCACTTCTATATATAAGAGTTTGCACTAAAACTCCATTGATAAAACGGAGCATCTTCTACAGCGCCCTTGAGATGAGCAATTCATAAAAATGGCGCTTTATAAATTATCCAATTTATTATTATTATTATTATTATATTATTATGTGCTGTCGGAGAATAAAAACAGTTTTGGCAAGAAGCCAATACTTGCTGGTTTGACATATTTAAAATTTTAATAAAACTCTTTTTTTAAAACACATTGTATTAAACCACTTTATTTTTTAGTAACGAGCGCCAACCGGTTTCACTATGTTACAAGATCCATCAGGGTTATACACAAACTAAACATTGAATATATGGTTGCATTAAAAAACTTAGTAGAATTAGAAATAAAAAAATCCCAGTTTTAAAAAATCTCACCAATTTAACTTATAGCCCCATATTAAATATGTTCCTACTTTTTAGGCTTACCCCTAATGACATCTACTGGACAACAACAACAGCAACAAACCATCACGCCGTTTCCCCGCAGAGGTAGGCAGAGAGAATGGACCACCACACTACTCTATCCTGGCACACCTCTCTAGCTTCCTCCACATTCATACATCGAGTCATACACGCACGTCGATTCTTCCGGCTTCTGACATGACCAACTTTTAATATTTGATTAATCTGGTCATGCCATGTTTTCCTCGGTCTACCTCGACTCCTTACTCCATTTACATTGTTAACGTATACTTTTTTAACCATTCTTTCTTCACCCATGCGCTCCAAATGTCCGAACCAACGCAGCGAACCCTTCATAATTTTGTTCATAATACCTTCTTTCGCTCTACATTCCTTTCTTATATCAGCATTTGAGATTCTGTCGTACATCGTTCTACCACACATACGTCTTAGGGACCTCATCTCTACCGCATTTATTCTGCTCTCATCTTTCTTCTGCCAGTTCCATGTATATATATCCATCTCTTTCCCTTACTCCTTATATTTGGGCCACCTCCCCCTAACTCCACCGTAACTCGTCGTAACAACCGGGTGGTGGTCTAGGGGATAGAACGCTTGGCTCCTGATCCAGGGGACATGGGTTCAAGCCTGGACACGACCAGATTCCTTCTTCATAATAATGAGCTATTTTCTGCTCACATTGAAGATTGTAAAATAAATTCTAATATCATTGATGTAAATCCTTGATATTAGTCTTTTTTAAATAAAAAAATAAAAAATAAAATGAACTTGCAACCATGTATTTAATGTTTTTTTCTGTGTACAGCCCTGATGAAGCTCGTTACAGAGTGAAACCGGTTGGCGCTCCTTACTCAAAAATAATGTGGTCTTATACTAAGCGTTTTTAAAAAAGTGTTTTATTATTTTTATTAAAATCAGTGTTTTAATTCACAAAAAAATCTTTATGTTACATTCTAACCAAGAAAATGGCTTCTAGAAAAATTAGTCTGATGACTATTGCCTTGCATGATACATACTATTGAAGACGCGAACAGAATACGTGCAACGCGATTATGCCACCTAGGTAATAAGGGGTGCAATGCCGAACTGAAGGTCTTACGCCGGTACTGATGACATCAGAATAGTCGCCAAGCGAGGTTAACTACTGTTCGACTCACCTATAAGTGGCTTATTAACGCGATGCACGTCGCTGTTACTATCTTCTGAGTTTCAAAATAATAAAATATGTTATTGATTAGATATTCCTCAATGTTCAAGGATTATTAAAATGGTTTGGGCACATGGAAAGAATTAATGAAGAAAGAATGGTATAAAAAGTGTATGTTAACGATGTAAATGGAACTAGAGATAGAGGAAGACCGAGGAAAAAGTGGCACGATCAAATAAATTAAATATTGACTGTCGGCCACGCAGGAGTCGGAGAAATCGACGTGCGTGCATGGTGTATGAATGTTAATACACTATCATATACGTATTTACCACAAATTTTCATACGTAGGTATATTTTATAATGCTGATTCATATTTAGTAAATATGCTACACCATATATGCATAATAAAACACGGTGACGTCACGGAGTTGGATTCGTAGAGTACCCACCTACATTGTTGCCAGTTCATAAGTTCGGAAAAAATAACTTCGGCCTTGAATAATAGTTCAAATGCTTTAAAATGAGCTAGGAACCTCGAGTTTATGGTAGACGCGTCGCGCGCACGTGAGTATTCCGTCAAGACTCATGACGCGGGGCGGAATAGAGATGTTTTTTTAACGGTTCGTAAAGAAAAGTATTTAGTAAGCATTTTATTTTTATACCAATATCATTAACTTTGTGATCTCACATAAAAATCCTAGTGCGTATCCTGGTAGAGTCCGTACATTTCAGGGAGATTGTTTGCAATATTGTTACTTGGACTCTAATGGCTATTCCTCTTACGTCTGTAAGAAACATTGTTGGAATATGATTTGGTAGTTGTTTTATGATGGGGCTAAATATATGGCCCGGAGTGTCCCTCCGAAAGAGTGCGAGGAGGGATTATGATAAAGTCTTACGTGACAGTGCATTTACAAAAAAAAAGACACTGTTTATATTTTTATTTTTAGGAATAGAAAATGCTAAAATATATTTCAATTATATTTTATATTCAAACATTGAAGTAAACACACATGTTTTTTTTTTAAATAATTTATATGAATAAAAATTATTATATTTTATGGGAATGACATGTTTTCTTAGAAACACTTTGTTTCGTACTACCTCAAACAACTTATTTTTGATTAATATAATATCATTTAGTATCCTAACCATGTAATCATTGTCATAAAATTTCCAATATTTCTGAACCTACCCAAATAACTATTTGTTAAAAATGTATAAAGTCACATCAATTTTCGTTAATTACCATATTCTGCTCCATTTACTAGTATATATAAACTGCAACGAGTTGAAGTTTCATCACATAATTATGTTTTTTAATAAACATGTTTTTTTGATATTTTAATAAAAATTCTATCAGCTTCAATTGTAATAATCACAAAAATATCAAATGTCCATTAAAATTTTATTATTGTTATCGATTTTTCTTGGAAAAATATTAAGGGTGTGACTAATATTTATAATGATACAGTAAAATATTAAAATTTAAAGAAATTATTGTATTATAGTTTATTATTCGTCAAAATTAATTTATTTTCCTAATTTCAAAATGGTATTACTTTTTATCACTAACCTAATTCTGTACATTCCGCAAATAGAGATAGAGGAATATCGAAAAAAAAGTGGCACGATCAAATATATCAAATATTGAATGTCGGCCACGCGAATAGTCGGAGAAATCGAAGTGCATGCTTAACACGATGAATGAATGTTGAGGAGTCGAAAGAAGCGCGTTAAGTAAGTTATTGCAATATTATTTTTAAACGTTCGTTCTTAATTGGAATGTTACAATAACTAATAAAAAATGTTAACACTTTTTTTTTACCTGAAACTGGCGAATTTCAATAAATATGGACTCAACAGAGTGTTGACCAAAACAAAGTTTCATAGAAAAATCATGTTAGAAGTGCCGATCCCACTTAAAGAGGAATTACAAAAATAAAAAATAAACTAACGAATGTATTTTAAGAGTCCAACTATTGTTCCCTTCGCTATAGATTACTATGACAACGATTTTTTTTAATCGAGGCATCGAGCCCGATTCCCAAGGTGCGTAGTAAATTAACATGTGTTTTGCATACTTTTATACGTATAACAAGCATCGTAATGCGCGATAATGAGGGACCCCGTTCGTGTATACATACGTAAATAAATGAATTAAATACACATGATAAATGTCTAAACGATTACACTTCAACATTACGTAATAAGTTACATTTCAAATTGTATTATTAGAATAGTAACTAACTAACCAACTAACCATCACGCCGTCTCCCCGAAGGGGTAGGCAGAAAGAATGAACTGCCACACTTTTCTTTCCTGACATATTTCTCTCGCTTCCTCAACATACATTCATACATCGTGTCATACACGCGCGTCGATTTCTCTGACTCCTCACGTGGTCGACATTCAATATTTGATTTATTTGATCGTGCCTGTGTACACCTGTGTGTAGGGAAATATTATTGCTTAATCGGATCGCCTCGGAGGTCGACATATTTCGTGATAGTGTGAGTTGCCTCAGGGATGCAATATCAATGTTATGATTCTTTCTAATTTTTAAGCTTATATAATTTTTAATTTATGCTTCTCTTTTGAATTCTCATAATGTAATTGCAAACGATCTGGAAATATAACTGTAATGTTTGTAATTTTTATTAAAATAAATGAAATGAAATGAAATCATACACAGAGTGTCCACACGTTCGTCTAAGAGATCTCATTTCAATTGAATTTATTATACTTTAATCCTTCTTTTGCCAGTTCCATGCTTCGCTTCCATACATAAGGGTCGTATTAACATGTTTATTATTTTTTTACTATAATAATAGAATGTTTTTATATAATAATATGTAAATACAGGTATAAAATATATATTTTAAAATATGAAGTGGAAATGGGCTGGACATGTGTGCCGACGGGATGATAGAAGATAGAACAAGAGACCTAGATGGAGCGATGATTGCGGATGGCGGGAAGGGTCTGAAAAACACTGGCGAGAGACCGAGAGGGATGATGTGCGGGTGGAGAGGCTCACGTCCAGCAGTGAATGGAGACAAGCTGACGAAGATATAAAATAAAATATATTATAAACCGTTTGTGATTGTATTATGTTGTGTTGAAATTATTTAAAATTTTCATGTTATATCAAAAACGTGTGTCGAGTATTTTGTGGCATATAAAAAGTTTAAAATAATATATAAATAATCTTATAATCGTATAAGAGATTAATACGAATGAAGACGGCTGTTTTCTAGAAGTTTCATTAAAATTTCAAAAGCATTTGATAATTGAAGTCATTCCCATAAAGCTAAATAGATGCAAAAATGGAAGGTGTGGCAGTAAGCTGTTTGTTGTATGCGGACGACGCTGTGCTACTTGCAGACAACGAGCACGAACTGCAAGCCCTGGTGTCTAGTATGTATGAGGTATGCAAGCGATACGATTTGATGATGAATGTGAATAAGTCTAAGGTAATGATTTTCGAAAAAGAAGGAAGCATGACAGTCTGCAACATTAGTGTAAACGGTGAAAATCTGGAACAAGTGGATGAATTTGTTTATTTAGGAAGTATGTTTACAAAGGATGGGAGGGTGGAGAAGGATATTGAAAGAAGGGTTGGGGCAGGCAACAGAATAAATGGTGCACTTAAAGTTGTCATCGCAAACAAAAGCCTATCCAAAAAAGCCAAGATGGCAGTGCACAATGGTGTTCTTGTGCCGACCCTTATGTATGGAAGTGAAGCATGGAACTGGCAAAAGAAGGATGAAAGTAGAATAAATGCAGTAGAAATGAGATCTCTCAGACGAATGTGTGGCAAATCTGTATTTGATAGAGTGACAAATGCAAGTATAAGAAGTGAATGTGGTGCGAATGAAAGTGTTATGAACAAAATAAGGAAAGGGTCATTAAGATGGTTTGGACACATGGAAAGAATGAGTGAAGACAGAATGGTAAAGAAGGTATATGTAAACGGCGTGAACGGAGCTAGAAATAGAGGAAGGCCGAGGAAAACGTGGCACGATCAAATCAATCAAATATTGAATGTCGGTCACGTGAGGAGTCGGAGAAATCGACGTGCGTGCATGACAAGATGTATGAATGTAGAGGAAGCGAGAGAAGTATGTCAAGACAGAACAGTGTGGCGTTCCATTCTTTCTGCCTACCCCTCCGGGGAGACGGCGTGATGGTTGGTTAGGTTAGATAAAAAAAAAATATAGCTTTCTAGTAAATTTCCTACAAAATCATGTACAAATACATTTTTATCAACATAAGTATATAAATAAACAAAATTTATTTTTTTAATTATTTTTCTCATATTCTGTTTTGAAAAGATAACTAAAAATACAATATTTGTTAAAAATCTGCAATAAAGGGTTAAATACAGAACGCTCGACTCCCGGTCAAAGGGGCAGTGGGTTCAAGTTAGTATGATGAAAGCAATAGCGAACAATAGGTATATGAATGGTTACAGTAAAATAAACACTTAAAAAAAACTAAGTATGCAGTTTCGTCCTATAAGTCATGTACATAGAACAAAACTGCATACTTCGTTTTTTTTGTATTTTCTTTGGTACTTAGTGCCTATTTTACTGCAACCATTCATATTATTACGCATTATCTTTTTTTATGCAAGCCCAGCCAATCTAACGCATATTACCAATAAAATCGAAACTGTATACTCGTACAATAATAATTTATACATTGATACGGTTAAAACAGATTAGTAAACATAGTGTATTTGATGTTTGAGCATACAACGCGCATTGAACTGTAAAACATAGGTAGATAAGTAGATGTGTGACGGATATAAATAAATTATTTTGTCAATCTCCTTAGATCTTGGGATCGATGTGGCTCGTACGCGTAGATACTGACAACGTGTAAGTGCATGGCAATGACGTAAATTAAGATATTTTCTAAAATTACTGCTGATTGTTAGCGTATTATGATTACCCGTAAAAGAATACTACAGCTGTAAGCGGTTCAGATAAAGACTCATTTTTTTATCTTCATTTATATCAATTGCGATAAACTGACTTTGAAAAGAATTTATTATCAGGGAATTCTCGCCGCTGGCGCGATAACCTTGGCACTATCATTCAAAATCGGACTTAATAAATCAATATGTCGAAATATTTCAAGTTTTGATAACTTATATTGTAATATAAGATTCGCAATTGATTCTGCTGTGTTAACTAGCAAAAATATATATACTTACACACATAAAATAATCGTGTACAATCTCTTAGACATACGAGCGACTTGAACCTTAAAATGTATTATTTATCAGCAAAAATCTGTTTGATAAAAAAATACCTAATTATTGTACTAAAATTAAACTCTTTCATAACAGATGCGTAATTGGCGAGTTACATAATTAATATGAATGAAAACGTCTGTCTTCTAGGAGTTTTATTATATTTTAGATAGAATTACATGTTTCACCCTTCTAAGGCATTACAAACGTCATTTGACATTACACATTTGATAATAACGGGCTGAACTCTGAATAACGGACAGCCTAAATACAAGGAAATCCACACTTCGCTCGGCGAACTCCTCGGCAACAGGAAGATTAGTTGAGCCGAAGCGTTGCGTTGCCCCAGTGCAAATTTCGGGGATCGAGAGTTCGCGGTAGCCAGTCCATCAGCTTGGAACAATCTCCCTTCACACCTCAGATGCATAAATGATACGACAGATTTCAGATCTAAACTGAAAACCCATCATTTTCATATTTCATACCCAATTTAAACATTTATACTTTGTTCTACTATACCTTTTAACCGATCGCGAACATTTAGATTTTTAGATTTAAAACACGTCTTAATGCGCCCTTGAGGTGATTACATCACAAAAACGGCGCATTAAAAGTTAGCACATTATTATTTATTATTATTATTAATGCCTTAGAAGGGCTAAACATGTCATTCCATCTAAAATAGAATAAAACTCCTATAAGACGGACGTTTTCATTCATATTAATGTACTTTCGCAAGCACTTGATTTGTGGTTTGACATTATTAAATATATGAATACACTTGTAAAAAAATATACTTAACATCTGTTACCCTGACGAAGCACCGACAGGAGCGAAACCGGTTGGTGTTTATAACGAATAAAGTGGTTTGTATACGAATTTCACAAGTGTATTATTATTTAATATGGAGTTTTACATCATTGTTCAAGAAACAATAAATGGTGAGTTCCGATTTACGTACTAGAGTATTGACTACTTTTAGAATCCAAAGATATTTTACCTAATACGAATAAATTGATTTTTACACATTTACAATTATTCCGAATCCCGAAGTGTAAAACCCGTTAGGGTATTTTTCACCGGGTGAAACTAAAGAATTGTTGAATCACCAGAAGGAAACTTGTTCGGTTTCTCTTGGCCAACAATATATCCACATGTAATATTTAAATCGGTGAAATATTTTTGCATTCGTTGTGGAACTGGTGGCAGATGTTATAAACCCTTCTTCATTATAACAAAATTGGTTTACTATAGCCCGATTTATTCATCTTGAGAACATTACGTTATGCAAGAAATGAATACAGTGAATGAAAGCGTTATGAATAAGGTAATGAAAAGTTCATAAACATTATAAATTGTTAATTAATACAAATGAAAACGTCCGCCTTCAAAGAGTTTTATTAAATTTTATGTGGAATGGCGTGTTTCGCCCTTCTAAGGCATTATCAAATGTCATTTGACATTTGATAATGCTTTAGAAGAGCGAAGCATGTCATTCCATAAAAAATTAATAAACTTCCTAGAAGATAGACGTTTTCTTTTATACGTATTATTTAATATGGAGTTTTACATCATTGTTCATGAAACAATAAATTATAAATTGTTACTTGAATAAATATGTAAAACTCCATATCAAATAATGAATACAAATGAAAACGTCTGTTTTCTAAATATTTTATTATATTTTATGGGAATGACTTGTTTCGCCTTGCTAAGGTATTATATTAAGGGGAAGGCAGATAAAATGGACTGCCACACTACTCGATCCCGACACACCTCTAGCTTCCTCCACATTCAAAGCCGTGCCACAAAAAGTATCCGAGCGAGATGGAGTTACTTAGTTTTCGGTGGACTTTTTATTTCAAAACCGCCGGTGGAGACCGATGTGGAGAGCTTGTTTAAAACATTGTGGCCCGCCTTTCATACATCGAGTCATACACGCACGTCGGTTCTTCCGACTTCTAACATGACCGACCTTTAAAATTTGTTGCATTTGATCGTTCCAAGTTTTTCTCTCACGACTTCGCACTCCATTCAAATCGTTAAAATACACATTCTTAACCATTATTTCTTCATCCAAGCATTCCACATTTTGTTCATAATACTTTCTTCCGCTCTACATTCCTTCCTTAAATCATCATTTGAAATGCTATATTAACAGTTGTATAAATTCTCATTCGAAACAAAACTTAAGTTGACAAAACTGTTGTAGGCATTACGTATTTTTTTTTTCGAGAATTCGTGACATGAATATTAGTAAATATTATTTGCAACACTAGAAGTGTTATCGTTTGAACAAATATAGCTTTGATCAAATAAAAGACAATAATAAAATTCCACACACTTCGCGTGTGCGACATACTCGTATACTATGTATGTACAAGAAATAATTATATTTTGTAATTCAATCATAAATTTTATATATTTTCGTATGAAACACATAATTTGTGTAGTATTAATCATTAAGATGGTTTGGACATATTAAAATAATGAATGAGGGGTTGAAAAGATATATGCAAGTAGTGTGAATGGGAAAATAAATCGAACAATCAACGAGCATACGTGTCGCAATGTGTGAAAGTAGAAGATGCGCGAGAATTGTCAGAATAAAACAGTGTGGCGGTTCATCCTCTCTGCCTACCCCTCCGGGAAACACGGTGGTTAGTTTTTTCACCACTTTTTCAGTTTTAATGAATAAACCGGTTTCGCTGCCGCCGGAGCTTCTTCAGGGTTACAGTAAATTCCTAATTGATAGTCAAAAAATGTGTTTAAATTGACATTTTGGCAGTTGTCAAAAGTGGCCACTTAAACCCATTTTTTGACTTGAATGTTACCAATATTTATAGACAAATACTGGATTTTACCCATTGCGGGTTAATCATTTTTAAGGATTGATTGTATCTCAATAGAGACGAAGATGTAAATTGTTTTTTTGTAAAGCGATCGCTTAACCCAACCAATGACAGGTCATAAGTCCTGTACGCCTCGACCACCATATTCTGTTTCCAAAAAACAATTTACATCTTCGTCTCTATTGAGATACAATCAAACATTTTTGACTATCGATTAGGAAGTTTATGTAACTCTGACAAAGCTCCAGCGGGAGCGAAACCAAAAATCTTTTTTACGCAACTTTATTTGGTTGGTTAAATCAAATAAAGTTTTGAAAATACAAAATATAAAAGGGTTTTTAAATTATTTTAAATAAATTTAATATTTAATGTGAAAGAATTAATATCAAATATTCATATTGTTTTTGTATTATTATACTTTATAACAGGTATCCAGTGAACCAGAGAAATGCTCACATACACAACAACGGTGCGGAGCTTAATATAATATTGATATACGGAACACATCCACAAACCCAGTACTCAATGCAACGGGAGTTGAGCGACAGTCAATCGATAGTCCACCCGTACACACGGTGACCAGCGTTCATCACTCCGTGGGAGAATATGCACGTTTAAGTAAAAAGGAGATTCCTTACTAAGTAAATTTAAAGCGGGATCCTTGAACGTGGTGGGACACTTGATTCGGTGCCACATACTGGGGGGTGAGTTGGTAGAGAAATGGGGTTGGCAGACAATGAGCCGCCCGGGCTCTGGATAATGCATGAAGCACGACTGGTAAACTAGTTCACGTACAATCCGACCGGATCTCCATGTTCGTAAATTATAAAAATCTGAAGCCTTTGAAGCGTACACTCGTATAAACAATATTTATAAATGAAATGAAAAACCAAAATATTTACTAACACGAACGAGTGCGACTCGAATACCAAAATATGCTGCGAGACTCCACCTACATACAAGTACTCGTATATACTCGTATATCGTAGGAACATGTAAATATTTTATACTAGACACGGCGAACTTCGTACCGCCTCAGAATCAATAAATGTTGTGTTAACTTATTAGTTCATATAAATTCAGCTATTCATTAAGTTAAAATGAATACTCAAAATGAATTAAGTTCAATAAATGTGCAAAAATCAAAATGAAAAGTATTTTAATTAAATTGATATGAATGTAATTCACGTGGCAGAAAGGAATTTGCTTTATTTGATTCGCGAAGCATTGTTTCACTACTTTCTATTAAACTATTATATTTGCTGGATGGGATGCACTCGGGTCGATTTTTTCCGATGTTTTAATAGTTATTCTGCTATTCGGGACGGAGACAAATCCAACAAATCAAAGATAATCAAAATCGGTCCGGCCATTCTTGAGTTATAAATGGTGTAACTAACACGATTTTGTTTTATAAGCATATAGATTATAAAAATACACTTCCAACAGTTTACGCAGAGTCCTCGAAAGAGGTATACAATACCCTCCCCATCAGCCACAACCAGTCCAATAAACGGGAATGATTATCCTTCCCACAGACAATAATGTATCGCACGAGACACACCGCGAGCCAAGTTTTCCATCTTCCTGTTTATCGCACTAACTACGCTCAGAGCGCGGCATTGTATCGAATCTGTGACAACTAGAACAAGCATTTTGGAGACATTGATGTTTTTCATTTGAACGAGCAAAATTTTAAGAAAATGATCGGAGCAACATTTCGCAACCACGATGTTACATGATATTATAATACTCGTATATTACTTTTTTTATTTATCTGAATTTTTATTATTTCCAGTACTAACTAACTAACTTACCATCACGCCGTCTCCCCGGAGGGGTAGGCAGAAAGAATGGAACGCCACACTGTTCTGTCCTGACATACTTCTCTCGCTTCCTCTACATTCATACATCTTGTCATGCACGCACGTCGATTTTTCCGACTCCTCACGTGACCGACATTCAATATTTGATTGATTTGATCGTGCCACGTTTTCCTCGGCCTTCCTCTATTTCTAGCTCCGTTCACGCCGTTTACATGTACCTTCTTTACCATTCTGTCTTCACTCATTCTTTCCATGTGTCCAAACCATCTTAATGACCCTTTCCTTATTTTGTTCATAACACTTTCATTCGCACCACATTCACTTCTTATACTTGCATTTGTCACTCTATCATTTCCAGTACTATAAGTATTTTAACTCTTAAATATTATGCATACCTCATTTTGTCTTAGTTTAACTTCAATCTCGTTTCACACTATCATTTGTTAATTGTAAACTATTATTTTATATTTGTGGTAGCATGTAATTGGCCATACTTTAATTATTCTAAATGTTTTTTTTATACGAATGTTATTGATATCGCTGTATGTTAATAAATAAATAAGTTTAGTCCAACCCCATGGTTAGAAATAAATCGTACCGCATTTGCAGGACGAGCAGAATGGAGTCGACTTTGATAAACAGAGTTTTTTTTAATAAACCTAAACAAACGGACTTTCATAAATACATTTCTGAGTATGCATAAAATATACGCAAAGCGTATGTGGAATAAGATTAACGTAAAGCTAAGAGCGCGCGCGTATATAATCAATTAATCAAATAGCGTGGAAACGATAAATTTAATCTAATAACCGTATTGTGGCAGTATATGGAGAGGAAGGCGCCACAGCAACGCCCACATCGGTTTGTTCAAATATGGGGGATAGAATTTTTCGTATGTGGCGTTTTTTTAGGAATATAACGCAAAGCTTGTGTAACAGAAGCTGATATCTTTGTTGATTTAAATGCTCACGTGGAAAGGAACTAAAATAGAACGATTCAGCAACTTACGTGATGCGTGGTGTATAGCCAGAACTCCCTCAGTAATGAACACATACAAACCAATCGTAAATTTACAATAAAATATATTTATAAAATATATATTTCGCAAACCATCTCATCGAAAAGAGCATTCATTTAATAAAGATAATGCCTTTGAAATTTTGCATGTTATAGAAATATAACTTTGAACAATCTTGAAATTTTAGAAATTGAAAAAGCAAATTTCTAGTCCAATTTTGATTTGTTGATTTATTTCCTTTGTTGTAAGCTAATACCTGGACCCCAATAAGAACTTTAAATTATTATTTAAAATTCTAATTTATTCACAATATTTCTTCTAACAAAAGCTTAAACAATTGCGAAGATTTTCACGGTTGGCAGCAATATGTTTTGTGTGATTTCTCCTTCTCGACCGACGTTTCAGAGATCGTTGCAGTCTCCATCTTCAGGGTAATGTGGTGGTGGTAAAGGTCATTACCACTACCAAGAGAGATGGTTCGAATACATAATACTCTCCAAAGTCAAGAGTATTAGAACGTACTTTCACGAATATGAAAGACGTCGATCTCCGAAGCGATCATGTTCAGCAGTTTGATTGCTCTCCCCACCGGCATCACCA
The DNA here is from genome assembly GCA_022606425.2 of Lepidostoma basale. Lineage (NCBI taxonomy): Eukaryota > Metazoa > Arthropoda > Insecta > Trichoptera > Lepidostomatidae > Lepidostoma > Lepidostoma basale. The sequence continues at coordinate 67,652 of JAHDVF020001219.1, read as the reverse complement.
TTCCATTATATCAAACATATATTCCATTATTATATCAAACAAGAACATTATCATAGATTCAATTTAAAAGCAAGATTTGGAAGAGGCGTATTATGCTAATGCAGCAACGTTTTCCATAAGTCTATACAATAAATTTCTTATTCCGGTTTTAATGTCGACGACTTGAGCAGGGAGGTCACGGTCACTTTTAAACTCTTCAGAGTGACTGCTCGCATTCCGTTTTTTTTAATTATTTTATTTTATATCAGAATGATGAGGGATTGGGTTACACGTGGAGACTCTAATGGTTAGCCCAGACATTTCACTATAAGCATGATACGTTCACCGGATAAGTAAAAAAAATGTATACATTCGAGTATTACCATATTATGATGCGAGACTTACTAATTTTTTTTTACTCGATTTAAGTCCATGATTTTCTTAAAAGAAGGAAACATGACAGTCTGCAACATTGTAAATGGTGAAAATCTGGAACAAGTGGATGAATTTGTTTATTCAGGAAGTATGGGAGAGGGGAGAAGGATATTGAAAGAAGGGTTGAGGCAGGCAACATGGTGCACTTAAAGTTGGCATCGCAAACAAAAGCCTATCCAAAAAAGCTTAGATTGCAGTGCATAATGGTGTTCTAGTGCCGACGCTTATGTATGGAAGTGAAGCATGGAACTGGCAAAAGAAGGATGATAGTATAATTAATGCAGTAGTAATAAGATCCCTAAGAATTATGTGTGGTAAAACTGTATATGACTGTATATAGTGTCAAATGTAAGTACCTATAAGAGGTGAATGCGGTGCGAATGAAAGTGTTATGAACAAAATAATGAAAAGGTTGTTAAGAAGGTATGTGTAAACGACGTGAACGAAGCTAGAAATAGAGGAAGAACGAGGAAAATGTGGCAAGATCAAATAAATCAAATATTAAATGTCGGTCACGTGAGGAGTTGGAGAAATCGACGTGCGTGCATGACAAGATGTATGAATGTAGAGGAAGCGAGAGAAGTATGTCAGGACAGAACAGTGTGGCGGTCCATTCTTTCTGCCTACCCCTCCGGGGAGACGTCGTGATGGTTAGTTAGTTAGTTACTCGATTTATTAATATATTTTTATGTTGCTTCGTATTATTTTAATTTTCAATTGAACGACAGTCAAGAAAATCGTATTTTAAAAACGATTTATTGTTCAATAAATAATATTTAAATCCGTATTAAATAATCAGTACAATTTTTTTACGCAAAGAAATTGAATTGAATTTGTTTAAACCTTGAAAAGAGATTATAATATGTGCCTTCGAACCGGTGCTAACGGGTCGAGACTTAAGTCAAGATAAAGTAATTACCAGAAGATTATTATTACGTAAATAATACGAACTGCGGGAAGATAGTGACGTTGGTCCGGACTTTGTGCTCTTTAAGTGGGTAACAATACGCGAAGAGGAAAACACCTGCGTGCCTACCTACACGGTAAATACCTGTGCTACTCTAGAAGCCTGTGGAGAGAAATGTCTACCAAATTATAATACATTTTCGATGGCCCCAGAACAAAAAAACAGGAGTTAGGTTCGAAACGTCTGTTTTCTAGAAGTTTTATTATATCGTGTGTGAATGGCATGTTTTACCTGTCTAAGGCATTACGAAATGTTGTCAATATTTTATAATGTCTTAGACAGGGTGGACTTGGATCTCCTGGCTTACAGAGGTTCAGCTCTAATGGCTATTCCTCTTACGTCTGTAGGAAACATTGTTTGAATGTGATTTGGTAGTTGTTTTATGATGGGGCTAAATGTGTGACCCGGAGTGTCCCTCCGAAAGAGGGCGAGGGGGGATTTAAGGTTTATGATAAAGTCTTACATTATTGTCAAGGAATGGAAGACCAGCTAGGGTTCGGATTGTATTAATAAAAAAAGTCTGTTCCCGGGGGGAAGATAAGAGAAGCAGTGCCTGAATGGAGTTGTGGTAGTCTTAGACAGGTGAAACATGTCATTCACATCAAATATAATAAAAATTCTATAAAACAGAATTTTCCATTAGTATAATTTGTTTGGGCTTAACACGTACGTCGATTCTTCCGAATAGTAACATGGCCAATCTTTCAAATTTGATTATTTTGGTCATGCCACGTTTTCCTCGGTCTTCCTCGATTCCGAAATACATTCACATCGTTGAAATATACATTCTAGACCATTATTTTTTCATCCACGCGTTCCATATGTTCAAACCAACAACGCAGTGATCATTTCATAATTTTGTTCATATTACATTGTGAAAGAGAACCAATGTAAAAAATAAAGATCTCCTGATGTTTTAAAGAACTATTTAATATAAAACAAATTAAGCACTTTTTTACTTAGCAGAAACCACTTTATTTGAGTTTGTAGCGCCAACCGGTTTCATTATGTAGCGAGCTTCCTCAGTGCTATACCCAAACTGTTATAGCCTCAACACTTTTTCGAAAAATATATAAAAATCAAAAATAGTATACTTGGACATATGGAACGAATGGATGAGGGAAGAATGGTTAAAAAAATATATACAAGTAGTGTGAATGGAAAAAGAAGTCGAGAAAGGCCAAGGAAGTCATGGCGTGACCAAATTAATCAAATATTAAAAAGCGGCCATGTTCGACGAGTAGGAACAATCGACGAGCGAGCATGTCACAATATGATAATGTAGAATAGGCGCTAGAGTTATGTCAGGATAGAACAGTGTGGCGGGTCCATCCTCTCTACCTACCCCTCCGGATAAACGGCGTGTTGGTTATTACACTTATTTTCTGAACATGCCCCGTAGTTCTAGTGAGTAGGTACCTGGTGCCCCATTCGTAATTGCGAGCCTTGATCGGATTCACATAAATATCATAATAATATTCAACGAATGCATAAAACACGCAAATGCATCGAACTATTCCGACCTAGAACGGAGGCTCATCGCTAGGCGTGACTGTGCGCGGCCCTTGCGCAATAACTCAGTTAGATAGTGCTAATTAGGCTGGACATCCCATTACTACGATTACGCACCAATACACGTTTTGAATATTCACAAATTCAGCCATTCTGCTAAACTATTTCATTATACATAATAATAATAAAAATCTAATTTATCTATCTGGGAAGCATGTTCACAAAACAAGGAAAAATGGAAAAGATATCGAAAGAAAGATTGGTGATTAATACGAATGAAAACGTGTTTTTTTATAAGTTTAATGGGAATGATATTTATCGTCTTGCTAAGACATATAAAATATAATGAAACTTCTAGAAAACAGACATTTTCATTCTTAGTAATTACAATTGTAGAAGATGTCGTGCGATGGGGAAGCCTGAGAAGACGCTACTGGAGAGATCATGTGGAAAGAGCATGTTCTGAAAGAGTGATCAATATAGCCGCAAATAAAGTACCAACAGGAAATCAACCTGCAGGAAGATCATCTAAAAGATGGCGATACATTTGGACATCTGCATCCCAGGAACAGGCTCCGAGAAATAACAGGACACAGTCCTTAACCCTTAACGTACCGTGTTCAAAACAAAACGCTCGCTCCCATGTGGTAAGTTCAGTTTACCGCTAACTTTATCTAAATATCAAGCATATGACTAGATGAATCAAAATTTAATTTATGTCATCTTGTAGGGAATTTCATTAGGAATAGATCGATATCTATAACATACATGGATTATTTGAAAAACATATCATTATTAATTTTTTTCTGGAACCATGCGATTTCTGATATGTAATGCGTCACAGCATACGGGCGACTGGACATCGGGTCGGGACTTGTCTGCGCGCCGCGGCCGGCGGGGCGAGGATAAAGGCACCTAGGCAAAATGTATAGTACGTTCAAGACAACGAGTACGTATTAATATTTGTCCCTTTTGGTAAAGTGTTAATATTTTCACAGTTCTGATATTATTAAGTTACGTGCTGCGTTTTCATCCAGTCGGTATTATTACGTACCTATTGAAAAGGTCAAAGATATAATTTATAATACGTTCAAAACAGCGAGTAAGTATTTGTCACTTTTGATAAAGTTGTAAATATTAGCAAAACAAATTCTACCTTAACACGAATGAAGGTGAGGGCAGTCTTAGAAAATATTTTTTTTTGGGATGAAGGAAGTAATTTTTTGCTTTTTTTTTTATTACGAAATATTGAGAACACTTCAATGGAGGATTACAATTTTTTTTATAATATTAGGGTCCATAGGTTTTAAGAAAATCAACTTTAAATTGGCAGTGGAAACTCAATTGACCACATGGCAACGCGACGGTTAATAAAGCAGAAGAAGAAGTAATTAAAATTATACTTTGTCAACTCATTTCTATTGTTAATTAGAAAAACCAAACGGCATTCAAATTAGCTCCTTGTGTGTAGTAAGCAAAGAACTAATGTGCATGCAGCCGGATTGTGAGTTGAGTGCATTTATTTCCGTATCTCTCCCAGCAAGTTCCGGCCCGGGATGACGAGCCCATCTATCGCTCCTGACGCTCTTGCACTTGCCTCGTGCTGCTCACTAGTTTGAGAGCAAATATCTATTTATGGGCATCGCCTCTGCAGAGGCCAGTCGGCAATCTGACCGTACTCAGTGTGAACAGAGTTATGTAACCACCGTCTTAGTATATATATAATACGAAGGTTCAATTGCAGATCTAATTAACAATATAATAATGAATTAATATTCTCTTTATGGTTGATATTTAAAATTCAATTTCGCAAAGGGTAGCGGTCTATTATTCCTGCCTATCCCTTCGGGAGACGACGTGATGGTCAGTTAGTTTGTTACGTAATGTTTGGTAGCGTATAAGGCAATTCCACAGAATGCCTAACCTGCCTTGGAGGCTATACGTTGTGCAGCTGTAAGCGCAGCAATAAAATAATTGTTTATCGTAAATTGATGAAAAATGCAATTCAACGTAAAATATATAAATCACATTCAAAATATATACAAGATATAGCGATTAGGCAATTCTTTATATCTTATAATGTATCCCAATTAATTCATCGTGAGTATAAACTATGAAATAAGGAAAAATATCTTCTAAAAATATGCTTGCTAGAATAAACTAGCATACGTAACCACATTGTGATCAAATTTTGTAAAATAGAATGCGTATAAAAAATATACTTATACATTATATCATCAGAGATTATATAGCCTGATAACGGCCGCTAGAAAATACTATTTACTAATGACTAGTAAGCTACTAGCCATGAACTTGACAATGGTAGATCTTTTTGTGAACGACGGAGTATTCTATTTATTATTAAATTTTCATTCAAAAACTGCAGATCCAAAAATAGAATTTAAAAAAAATATTTGATTTATCTGTGGTTTTCAAGTACAAAACCCTTCTTTCTATTGTATCCGTTAGTGAAGCAAGTACAACGGGGTCCGAACAGGCAGAAAGAGCATCCCACCCTTCTGGGAAGTGGCTGCCACCGCCTGCTGCTCGGTTACATAACCGCCATCTACCTGCCTTCAGCGCGCGGTCAAAATAGAAAATAACCGGGCGACGCGCCGAAAAGCCGTCACGAGAATCTTCATTTCATCAATTAAAATGGCTAAACAATTTGACAATTCAGCAGACAAGTTACAGGAATTTGAACCAGGATTTTTTCACAAAAAAAAATAATCTTAAAACGACCGTAACACGATAGTATACAGACGTAAATCGCATTAGAAAAAATGATTCGATACTTGCTTATTCATTTTGCAGCTCCGAAATGAATGAACACAATTAATTTGTTAATACAATGAATAAGATACGTCATTAACGAATTGAAATATTATAAAACTATAAAAATTAAGGCAATGTACACATCAACATTTTTAATTTTACTTCGGCTTTATTGTTTCGGTACAAATCGATCGCTAGAGTCGAAGCCTCGCAAAGTAAAAAGTTGATAAAAAGTAGACAGGATAGATACGTATAATTCGGAATATTTTTAAACGTGTGTTACATAAAGCATTTTTAAGCTAAAAAATCAATATCGGTTTTAACTTACTTGTGTCTCAGCCAATTTTGATGTAGAAATTCTGAATAAAGCCATTTTTATTCCACGTTATCACAAAAAGTCGCGCAACACCCACTGAACCGACGGAATATGGGGCCTCAACTTCAACAGTCGTCGTTCGCTGCACAGGCCAACGAGGACGTCCGGACACGAATGATAGTTTAGATTTTCGGATTTTGCCACGAAAGAATACCCGTGAAAGATGGTACCGAAGCCGATCGCGCGCCCTCTAGTAGTGCCAACGGCATTTACCTCCGAATATAGTGTGGAGCTTCTACCCGCTGTCGGCAGATGCCACTAAATTGTACTATACAATAAGCAAATCGGTAAAACGTGATAAATAGACATCACTTGGATTTGGATCTACTGGCTTACATAGGTTCAGCTCTTGTGGTTATTCGTCTTACATCTGATGGGAACATTGTTGGAAGTTTATTTGGTGGGTTGTTTGTTTATGCGGGGGCATGATTTGTGTGGCCCAGAGTGTTCCTCTGAAGGAGGATCGATTTTGGGCGCTTGTGGCGGCTGGAGGTGTGTGGGTCGTAATTTGAGAGGTCTTTTATTGTCGGGTTAGGGTGTGAAGGAAGTCCATTGTAAAAACGTTCGGCAAGTTTCAGAATGAATTCATCTATCATCGGGATTCCCGATTCTAGGTGCAGTTGTGTGATCCTGGTCCATGAAGGCGCACCAAGCGATAAACGGATAGCCTTATTTTGCAGGATTTGGAGTTTTCGTATGTGACTCGAAGCTGTATAGCCCCAGATTGGGGTTGCATTGGTGAAGATCGGCCTTATGACCGTTTTGTATATCAGGAGTTTATTGTCGGTGCTTAGTTTACTGTTTCTCGCTAACATTGGGTAGAGGGCTAAGATTGCTCTTGGCGCGGCTTTGACTTTATTTTAATGTGTGGCCTCCCAAGGTATTTGATTGTTTTGGTCCAAAGACGTCTTGGCCAATCATTTTTATGTTGGGAATGTTTGGAGGAATGTGTCTTTAACTGAAAAGGGTCGCTTCACTTTTACTCGGGTTGATGGTAATGCGCCAGTTTCTGCACCACACCGCCAGCCCGTATCGTCAGCGAATTGGGCAATGTGGGTGTTCTGATCTCGGGGAAGAATGATATCACTGTAGTAAATGTTGAACAGAGTAGGAGCCATTACTGAACCTTGGGGAACTCCTGCTCTGATACGTACAAGGGATTTGACCTTGTTGATTTTGACGCTGAAAAGGCGATCGGACAGAAAGCTGGCTATGATTTGAATCAGTGCATAGGCAGTGGGATGTTTGCTTTTACCATTTTGTATAATTTATTTACCATTATTTCTTAATTCATTATATCCATGTGTCCAAACCATCTTAATGATCCTTTCATTACAGACATGACAGTTTTTTTTTTGTTCATGACAGTTTCATTTGAGCTGCATTTAATTCTTATATTTTCATTCGATATTCGATTCACTTTGTCTAAGAGATTTCATTTCTACTGCATTTATCCTTATTTTGCTCAAAAAGTGTGTATTTAAAGCAATTTAATTTAATTTATTGCAAGCTTACAAAATATCTTCATATATTATATCAATAGGTTTAAAAATTAAATTAAATGTATCAATGCATTTATAATATATTGTATTGGAACTTTTAATAAGATATTTGCCAAATTTCATAATAAATAATTATTTTCGCCATGCGATTGTCTATGTTACCTTACTTATCTATGACTCCATGAAAGAGAAAAATACTATAAAATTGTCTCCTCCCACTCAACAATTCTTTTTAATTGGCTGGAGTATTCTAGCTCAAATGGCGCTTGTTGCAATATGGCTTCCACTGTATACCCGCGAATCTTTAAATTGTAAATTAATTCAATTGTACGGAAGGTAATAATTTCTGTCAATAGTTTAAACGTAAATATTACATATGTTAAATACGAGGTTACACATGAAAATAAGCCTTCCCTTGAAAATAAGGTAACAGTTTTAAAATGTTTAAAAAGTTAGGTTCTTAAATCTTCAACGCATCATTTTTTAAAAACGATGCTTTGAACGATTATTCTTTATATTTCCACGTGTTTATTTTTAACCTTTATCGTTTTGGTGAACAGTGAACATTCTTGAAAATGCCAATTTTAATATTTATTACTTTGTATCAATGTTTACTAAAGAGAACTTTAATTATACCTGTAATCTAGTGTTTTATGTATTTTCGTGTGATGTATCATTACATAAATCAATATTCGATTGATTTAATAATGAATACGCCTTTAAAAACGCTTACAAGAAACCTTTATTGCAAGTATAATTATAAAAATATATTTAAAAAAAAAACATTATCTTTAACAATCACTATTTGTTCAACTCAATTGCCTCCAGTAATAAATTTTATGGAAAAATGAAATAATAAACATTGATTAAATATCTCAATTTCAAGTACTGAGCCATCTTTGTTTTTTACTATCTAAAATACTTAAATCCGATTTTAATATTTTGTATCGAACTATCTACGATATAATTTGGTCGGTAACTCTGATTCGGCTATCTTCGGCTATCTCCGTAATTATGCCCAACCTACTATTTTCAAACCTGTCAAAGTTTTTAAAACGAGTGGTTTTGTCCAATCATCATTGTTTTTAGCCAATTGCGCAAGCGCAGATTCAGATTTGAATTTGAGACATTCGCCTCATTTTTATGCGTTTACTTTGGTTTTTATTGTTTAATCGGCAGCGTAGGAGTTTGTATCAAAGTTTGTTTAGAAACTTGGTAGACTTTTATTGCTGTTTTGTGAATTAGTTTATTTTCATGTTTTTTTGTTTAAAGTTGTGAAACTAATTTTATTTTGAGGATGAATCAATTACTTTGGTACTGTTTTGATTAAAACATTGTTTCTATAAAGTTATTATTTGTCACCGAAAGTGCTCGCATTAGATTCCAAATGAGTTATTACAATGAGGGCTCCAGCGGCGAAGATGTCCCCACCAGAGGACACGTGAGGGATGGTAAGTTATATTTTTTACTTACAATTACACTAGTTTTAGTTGACAATTAGGCTGTTCAACTATAATATTTCTTTAAGTTCGGAGGAAATCTGAATGCGTCAGTTGCACGACTACAATGTGTCATTTATTGAATAATTAATAATATACGCCTCACAATGGCAATTTGTGTGTATTTTGCAATTAAAATAACTTTGAAAGTTATTCTAATAGATAAATTTCAACAAGTTTCACATTATTTTCAAGTAGTGAAGTTTATAATTTGAGCAATGAGATATATAAAACGAGTTTCACACTTATCGGAATACGAATACGAGTCTGTATTTGTATATTTTATGAAATAAGTGTATTTATTATTAAAAAGGATTTACTTATTACGTATTCTTGTTTAAATGAAGTTCCTTCTCATAATTAAATATTAAATGAAACATGTTTTCCCTCTGAATAGTTTACGAATAAGTTTGAAATTTTATATAGATGAATTTGGCAACAGAATTAAATATTTCAATACCAAATTCGGAAAGAAAGTACAATTCAAAGTACATTCTTAAATTCAGATAAGTATCAGGTTCTTATTGAATTATTTGAAGTATTTCATAAATTAATTTTGTCAGTGCAGATAATACATATAAAGAAACCGGTCAAAGCCATAAAATCAAGTGGAATTAAACTAAATATATATTATAGAGGAATTTTCCATTGATATCAAACCAGGCCATAATGACGTAGTGTCCCTGTGGTTATTTAATCTATAAATGGACAAGCGTACTGTTGGAAGCAGGTGCGAAAATGAGTAGTGTCGGTAAGGTGTCTATTGATCGCGGATGACGCTATGCTACTTGTAGCCAACGAGCATGAACTAAGTCTTGGTGCCTTGTATGTATGAGGTATGCAAGCGATACAATTTGATGATGAATATGAGTAAGTCTAAGGTAAAGATTTTCAAGAAAGAATAAAGCATGACAGACTGTAACATTAGCGTGAATGGTGAAAATCTGGAACGAGTGGATAAGCTTGTATATATAAGAAGTATGTTCAGATAGAGAGTGACAAATGCAAGTATAAGAAGTGAATGTGGTGCGAATGAAAGTGTTATGAACAAAATAAGGAAAGGGTCATTAAGATGGTTTGGACACATGGAAAGAATGAGTGAAGACAGAATGGTAAAGAAGGTATATGTAAACGGCGTGAACGGAGCTAGAAATAGAGGAAGGCCGAGGAAAACGTGGCACGATCAAATCAATCAAATAGTGAATGTCGGTCACGTGAGGAGTCGGAAAAATCGACGTGCGTGCATGACAAGATGTATGAATGTAGAGGAAGCGAGAGGCGTATGTCAGGACAGAACAGTGTGGCGTTCCATTCTTTCTGCCTACCCCTCCGGTGAGACGGCGTGATGGTAAGTTAGTTAGTTATGTTCAGATAAATCAAATATTGATGTCGGCCACGTGAGGAGTCAGAGAAATCGACGCACTTGCATGACACAATGTATTAATGTTGAGGAAGCGAGAGAAATATGTCAGGAAAGAAAAGTGTGGCAGTCCATTATTTCCGCCGACGCGCGAAACGGCATGATGGTTAGTTAGTTATGTTAACAATGGATAGGATATTGAAATAAGGGTTGAGGTAGGCAGCAGTAAATGGTGCACTTAAAGTTGTCATCACTACAAATGTTTGCCCAAAAAAGTTACGAAATAGCAATGCACATGGAACTGGTGAAACAAGGATGAAAGTAGAATAAATGCAGTAGAAGTGAGAACTCTTAGATGATTGTGTAGTAAATCTGAATGCAGTAGGAATGAAAGTGTTATAAGTCATCATCATCATCTCTGCCACATGCAGCCTCTGTTCCTCTTAGTGTCTTACAGCCGATCTTCTTCATTCAGAAACGTACAGTATTAATTATTGACGAAAACATTATTTTTTATATATTTTAAATGAGTCACAGGTTTGTCTGTTAATGTCAGACATTTAATAATGCCCTAGCAAGGCGAAATATAACCACGAAGGATGGCCCAAGGGTTTCCCTTAAGATCTCTGTCGCCACAAAGGTCATGGTGGAGTTCATTTCACGGATTTTAGTCGATCATCGAAATTTTTATCAAGCATTTTACATCGAGAAGGTTTGTTTCTGGTTCATTTATAAAAATTACCGCACAATTATGGCTTCCGGCATCGTGGAACTTCTTGACATACAAATTGTTGATCTGTATTTAAAAGTAATTTTCATTTATTTATTTTGAAAGATTAGAATAGTGACAGTTTTTTTTTATATTAACTATTTTATTGATCATACTTATTAACCGAACTCGATTTTACCCTTAAATAGCTATTTCATGCTTGTATTCGTATGGATCCATTGAATACAAAAATTTTGTATTTTTTTTCCAGTTACGAGAGATTGGTTGCTCCGTACGGATGAGGAACTGGCACACCGATTGCAAGATGAAGAAAGTAAGAATTTTGTAATAATCTTTTGTTAATTGCTATGAAATTTAATCATCTGAGATGAATAATAATTTATTAAATGTTATTCAACAATCTTAATTGTTGTCGCAGAATTTGATTTGGTCCCATTAGACATTTTTTACATATTGTTTAAAAATTATAACTTTGTTTTTAAATCTTCATATCTTCAAAATATTTGATATTTTGTCATGAAAGTTTCTGCGTAGTATTCATACCGGTGGTGTGCGAAGGAAATTTTGGTTTCTTAAAATATTAAAAGCAAAAACTAATTAATTATCGAACTTACCATCTCCGAATGGGCACACTAACTACCTCTTTTGCAACCTATGGGGATAAAAAATACTCCTACCCTCCTCCTACTTAAGTCCAATAATGATTTCAATCAACTAAAATATTTGCAAGTGCAATATTAAAAAAAAAAAAAATTCTACTCAATTGTCTATTTTTACTCTATGTACTTCTGTCATTTATTGCACATTTAAAAATCAAGCTCGTGCCCAAACATTCTATAAGCCCATTACTTACCTAAAGCATATCATTATTACATTCCTAAAATATATCTTTATTTTGAGTGCATAATAAAACCTTTCTTGGAACCCCACAAACGTAAAGTTTTCATATGAAATAAAGTCCTTGTTAATGATTTGGCAGCCCAATCAACATTTAATAATGACTGAGTAATTGTGTATGAACAGTATCCAAGCACTTGAGTGGAAATCGTCATCGAAATGGTCAGATCCGAGAAGACTTCCCCACTGCGGCTGCCGCCCAGAGAAAAGCCGAGGAGAAAGCCCGTCGTATAGCACGTCAGCAAAAGCGCCAGTAAGTCTCAATAAATTAATATAGTTTAGTTATAATGAATAAAACTACATTTTGTATGTTTACAACACTTTATTACAGACATGTTTTGGTTGTAACCCAACCTTTTTCGATCTTCAAATTTAGTTTTGTTTCATTGAATTCACATTTACTAAACATTGTGAACTTTCTTGGAACATGAATCATTTTTTGTTTCTAGATAATGAATTAATAATCAAACCACAGTCTGTTATTATACTTTGAATTATTATCAAATTGCTTATTCCTTTAGCACATATATATAATTATGCAAAACATTATTCAGTAATTATTGTATTATATTATATTTAAACTGATACTTTTTTTTTCCAAATATTTACACAAAACATTTGGATTAGATTATGGTAAGTAAAAATAAACTAATAATTTTGGTTTCCTCAAATTAGCCGAACCATAAAAGATTAATTAAGTAGTTTATTATAAAGTTATAAAGGCTAGGCATAAACTACAATTAAAATTAAGAAGTGTAGTATAAAGCTATAAAGCCTAGACATGAACTATCATTAAAATTAAGAAACATAGTTTAATGTTGTAAATGCAATGTATAAACTATAATTAAAACTAACAATTATAGTATAAAGACTTAGGCCTCACAAATAATAATTTGGTAGTGTAATTGTCTGATATTTAATATAGCTCCCACTTGCATTACTGCCAAGTTCACGCAATTGATGAATTGATGCTTGCCTGTGTATAGCGTCTCTTGCAAATGGTATAGAGAGTTTGCAGCTTGATCATATTAGAATTCTCAATGATAAAATATACTATGAATTTCCAATGAGATAGTCAACTCATTGCCATTCATGATTTTCTATGAGGACTTACAGAATCTATTTTGGACACACTATTATATATACGCGCGGGCTAGTTTCAATCCAAGGGATTGATTTACAGCAAAGTGTAACGTTTTTGCTGGTTCCTGGGATGCCACTTGGGCTTTAAATGTGGTAGTTTCCACATCAAGTACAACAACATCAAACAACAGTAACATTCCACTGATAAACTATTTTATTTATATGTATCATGACTTATCTCTTCATGATAATCACTTGTGACTAGGGCTCTGATTTATATTCCCTCGGATTTAGTACCTGGGGAGTCTGTATTTATACTTGTAGGGGAGTTGTGTTTTACCGAGTCTGTTCGAATTCTCTGATGTGTGGATTTGGCTCTTCCTTTGTGCCATATTGTGCAACAATTGTAATGAAAGTCATAAGGGCGATTATGTTTGAATGATGTTTGGTTGAGGCTAATATTTCAGAGTAATTGAAATAAAGAGTCTCAAGTATGCTTATATTGTATTTCAGAGTAAATAAAATAAAGTCTGGAGTAATATGATCAATTCTGCGATTATGAATAAAGTTGTTTGCTTGATACTAATATTTCAGTGATTCAGAATATCACTGGAATGCAGACTACATTAAGATAAGAAATAAATCCATGGATAGGTACATAACATCTGACTTTGTTGCAAATTTTTATAAAAATATTAATCTTTATCATTGAAAGTAAAAATATATAGATTATTACTAATGGGTTTATCATCGCAGAGCTGAAGAGGATGCACAAGTGGCCAAGGAATTGGAAGCTATTCAACAGCTGGCGATAAGGAGGGGACGTCCACTTCCAACTCCCGATAGTCCACATAACTATTCCAGTCAGGTGATTTCCCTTTATTATTATTACACTTTGCAAGTTTTACTTCATCTTCCACTATTAAGTAGCTTGTATTTTTGCATTTAGAATAATTAAAGAGTGCACATGCACCACTGTGCGTGCGTTATCTTTAATTTTTATTATAATGATTCCAAGTAAACGGGAAATCACATCAACCTACACTTAAATTCCAATAAATTAAATAATTAATATGAATGAAAACATCTGTTTTCTAGAAGTTTTATTTTAATTTATGGGGGTGACATGTTTCACCTTTCTAAAGCATTATCAAATGTTTTGATAATGCCATTTGATAATGCCATTGAATAATGTCTTAGAAAGGCGAAACATTCTTCATTTCATTCTTTCTAAATTACAAAAAATTTATAGGAAAACAGACGTTTTTAATTGCATTAATTATTATTTAATATGGAGTTTTGTATCATTGTTATCAAAATAATTTTTTAAAACAAATATTTTCTTATATTTTGTGTAAGAAAAATAAATTTATCGTAATTTTTTATTTATATATTTTTTTACTCACATTCTTTTCGTTTTGTTACATTTACTATATAATACAGGAATACAAGGGTATTCTGCCAAATATCAAATCAATATCTTGGAACTTTGTAATATTGAAAAATTAAATTATTGTATTTTAATAGTTTTAATTTTTTTTTGCATGATTTGCGAAAAACAAAAAACAGCTGTTGCTTTTTATTTTACCGATTTGTGGAGGCCTTGTTCCCATTTTTATCACCGAAAATGTATTAAAGTAAAATGATAATAAATGTTACTTGCATTAAAATTCTGTTTGTAATACACGATTGACATAATTTTAATGCATGGAAAAACATTTATATTTTATTGCGAAATTTGTTGCGGCACTTTATAATGCGACAAGCGATGTATTGTTTATCTGATGTGTCTACATTATTTAAAAAAAAAATTGTTTGCATTTCCTGTATACCAAATTTGGTCTTGGTAAACTTATAGCAAACAAACAAACCATGAAGCCATTTCTCCGCAAGGTTAGGCAGAAAGAATGCCTCCACACTACTCTATCAGGACACACCTCTCTAGCTTCCTCCGCATTCATACAACGAGACATACATGCACGTCGATTCTACTGACTTATAACATGATCAACCATTAAAATTTGATTAATGTGGTCATGCCATGTTTTCCTCGGTCTACCTCGACTCCGTACTAAATTTACATTGTTTATGTATACTTTCTTAACCATTCTTTTTCCATCCATGCGCTCCATATGTCCGAACCAACGCAGCGATCCTTTTAAAATTTTGTTCATAATACCTTCTTCCGCTTTACATTCCTTTTTTATATCACCATATGAGATTCTGTCGTACATCGTTCTACCAGGCATACGTCTTAGGGACCCCATCTCTACCGCATTTATTCTGCTCTCATCCTTCTTTTGCCAGTTCCATGCTTCGCTTCCATACATAAGGATTGGGACCAGAAATCGATTGTGAACGGCTGTTTTTGCTTTCGTAAACCTATAACTATTGAACAATAAGTAAATTACCACCTATTAACTTTAATATTGAATAGTAACGAAGAAAATAGTTCATTCAATATTATTTATTATCACAAAAGAAACCGTTGTAAAGTAGGCATAATTTAAATTCACTAAAATAAACTTAATTTCTAAAACAGTATTCAAGGGATATCCATTTGAGTTTATTATTTTGTTGATTTTTTGTAATTTTTAAGTAATTATTTGTTATTCATACATATCTTTAGCAGAAAAAGATTGAATTTTGACGTTATCTGCTTTGCTGTTGAATCTGTATATGAAAGTTATTACTAATATTCTGTGCTTATAATTCAATCTTAAGCGCAGTAACGCACTAGGCAGCCAGAAATATTGAGCAGCCAGTTAAAAAGCAGCCAGTATAACAACCAATGAGTACCTACATAAATAAAATAAAAATTGTGTTTATTTTTCAAAACATTTATTATTTACTTCTTACTATATAATAATAATACCCAGAATAAATTTCTCCGTATCTAAAATCATTGTGCAAAACGTCACGGAGCACAAAATACATCTGGCCGCTTTAACAAGTGCGTTAGGACTGACGGCAACCACATACAATCGCCTAGTATTGTTCGCGCTAGTTCTGGCTGCTAGCAGCCAGCTGGTTGCCGTGCACTCAGACGCGTTCGGCTGGCTGCCGCAACCAGATAATCGTGGTTGCCTAGTGCGCGAGGTCCCATACACCGCCATATGTCGGACTGGCTGCCGCAACCAAGTTGCGGCAACTTGGCTGCCTAGTGCGCGGTGGGCCTTAAGGTGGTTGGTAGAATATAAATATGCTATTCTAATAAACTTTGGTAAGAAGCCAATACTTGGTGGTTTGAAATTTAAAAAAATTGATTTAAACAATGCTTTGTTTAAAAACCACAATATTATAAGTAAGTAGCGCCAATCGGTATCACTCTATAGCGAACTTCCTCAGGGCTATACGTAAACTGTTATGTATAGCCCTGAGAAGCTCGCTACAGAGTGAAACCAGTAGGCGCTACCTACTCATAATAAAGTGTTTTTTTTTACAAAGTATTAAAAAAGTGTTTAAAGTGGCAGCACATTGTAATATTTGCGGGTTTACTGCATCTACAAATTTTGCGGTCAACTAGAAGTTTAACGGGTGATTTTTTGAATTTTTTTTGAATGGTAGAAATAATTTGTTGAATTAAAATTATTCTGTGTTACAGTTTCCCGATAACTCAAAAGTCATAAAATCCACAAGTTATACTGAAAATTTTGGATTGCCGAGAGGTTCATCGATAGATGCCTCAAACAACAATGACATATGTTTGGATGCAAATGGTTTTATGGGGAAACCTAAGCGGTCTGCCCTGGACGAAGCCAGGGAAATGCTGTCCATGGCCACGTCCAGCAGCTGCCAACAGTTTGACGAGGCTTCAGGGTTTTCAAACTCCGTTGTTCTGGAGGAAATAGAAGCAGCCCTCGATGTGCCCAGAGAACAGCTACAACAGGAACAGATACGACTAGTGCAAGAAGAGAAAGATGCAGTAAGATTGAAAAATTGTTTTATTTGTATATTTTTCCACTAAAATGCAACGTTAACTCTCAAGGTGCGAGACACTGCATTTGCAGTGGCGAGATATCAGGCCCGCAGTAATATACCCTGCAATTGCAGTGTTTTGTCATCGAGTAACAGCTCTACTAGTTTAATATAAAACTAAAAATGTCATTTGATCAAATAATGTATTGGTTACAAGTTGACATTCACAGATTATTCTTTAAACTGCATTTAATTTAAATAAATGTTTTTTCTCAGACTTAAATTATATGCACTGAACTGACATACTACCACAGTTACGCATGGACTTCGATGTATGGCTATTCTTGTGTCACAGCTAGAGTCAGATTTTAATATGTTTTTTTATCTTTAGGGTGCCCATATGTTATGGATAAGAATGGAGAGCAGCAAAGTGTTAATTGTAAAGATTGTGATTCATTGGTTGAAAGGATGTGATTTTAATTTTTTTTAAAATTGTAAAATATTATATTTTGATCCATTTCAAATCTTAGTTTTATTTATTTATTTAGGACACTCAAAACTTATAATTCCATATACCTGTATAGTGATCATGTAAAACTTGTGAAGAATTAAATTCATTATCTACAATGAACTTAACTAACTAACTAACCATCACGCCGTCTCCCCGAAGGGTAGGCAGAAAGAATGGACTGCCACACTTTTCTTTCCTGACATATTTCTCTCGCTTCCTCAACATTCATACATCGTGTCATGCACGCGCGTCGATTTCTCTGACTCCTCACATGGCCGACATTCAATATTTGATTTATTTGATTGTGCCACGTTTTCCTCGATCTTACTCTATTTCTGGTTCCATTTAAATCATTAACATATAATTTAATGATAAACTTCTATCATGAAATTTCTAATAGCCACATTTTTTTTGTACTAGTGAAGAATAGGTTTGTTATTATATTCAGTCTTAGGAGATTAAAAGTATTTATATAGTAATTTTTAAGTGTATTTTTTTTAAGGAACTGGCACGAATACTCAGTAATAAGAGCAAAGAAGATATAATAGAGATTCGAGATGGAGAACTAGCCCGGCTTCTCCAAAATAGGGTAAGTTTAATAATTGTATAGTACATTTTATTTCATCTTCTTCTTGGAGTGCCATGTCAGGTCCCCCCGATGTCGGCTGTCACCCTGGCGTAGGCCTCTCTCTCCTGTGCCAGACGGAACAACCCCCACCCCTCGAATTCCAGTTCACTCCTTGATATTCTCGAGCCAGGACATCTGGGGTCTTCCCACACTGCGCCTACCCTCGATCTTCCCTTTCACGATGAGCGGCAGCAGATCGTGTTTATCATTGCGGAGAATGTTATTTCATCTATATTATTAAAAATATTGAACTTCTAAATGTGTTTGTTTACGCCACTTTTTGGAAAATGAGGGTGCGACGACCTTCGTGGCCGAGTGGTAAGTGCATTGACTGCCACCCCGAAGGTTCTGGGTTCGATTCCTGGCGAGGGCAGTGTGATATCACACTGTCTTTGGTCTGGTGTAGAATTCACGTGACAATAAAATGGGGATAGATTGGTTACCTATCACATGTCACGAGAATCACCATGATAGCTATAAATACCCTTTACATCGATTTGGCTCATGCTGTCATGATGTAAAGAGCGATTCAACAAAATAATAATAATAATAATAATATCGGGAATGGTGTCACAATTTTTGAATTTCAATCTTACCCATTTGACTTTTGCTAGCGAGAAAAGCATATTTATTTTTACAAAACTTTGATAACACTACCATCCATTCAGAATAGTCTCTGTTGCATAGGAGCCCAGACTGTATTAACTTATTTTCATCAAGATATACAATAATTAAACTGGAAAGTGGGGAAAAAAGTGTTTTATTTCGTAAAAAAATTCATCAAAATAGCTTTCAAATATAACTCTCTGCTTTATGTAAACCTAAATGCGTTAAAACAAAGGGTTTATGTAATATTGTAATTTTAAATTTTTTTTATTTTCAGGAATTGGAGCGTTTTCGTAAACTGAAAGAAAAACAGAAAGCCCGTGCTCTGCAAAAGCAATTGCTGAAAGAGAGTACTCATGAAAGAAGGAATATGAGTCCTGCAGACCTTGGAGATACATACTGCCAGCCGTTTGATCTCATTGCTGGTACGTTGAAATGAAATTATTATATTGATGAAAATGTTCGCTCTAGAAGTTTTATTATATTTTAAATGTAGTAAGAATAAAACACATGTCAGTTTATATTCCTGAGTTATTAAAGGAGCAGAACACGGTAATCAAACTGTTTATTGTTTCCTGAATAATGATGTAAAATTCCGAATTAAATGATTAGTGCGAATAAAAGTGTCCGTTTTCTAGAAGTTTTATTATATTTTATATGAATGACATGTTTCGCCTGTCTAAGGCTTGATAATGCCTAAGCAAGGGTGAACACGCCATTCCCATAAAATTTAATAAGACCTGTAGATAATTGTCTTCTTTATTTATATTAATTAATTAATTAATGTGTCTTTACAATTGGGCGAAAAGAGAAGGATGGAGTGCCGCATCAGTAAAAGTGTGACAGTCCATTCTTTCTGCCTACCCTATCGGGGAGACGGCGTCATGGTTCGTTAGTTAGTTTTACAATAATTTACGAGAAGAGAAAACTCCCAAAATTAGATGTCTGGCTAAAGTGTTTATTTCTAGTTGCTCACTTAATTATTATTATTTTTAAATATAGTGGAATAAAAACAGCTCACAGAATCGTGGTGATATGTTAAATTAAACCTTTAGACGTCCAGTGGTCCTGTACGGGACCGTGGATTTGCGCCATTAAATGCCCAACGGTCCCGTACGGGACCATTGATTATGATGCATTTCGCTATTAGATTACACTGATTTATGACAATAGTATTCAAAATATGTATATTAGCTCATGTAAATACGTAATATCTTTGAGATACCTATCCATAAATTTATTTTCGGTTCCGATAAATATTTTTGTCATAATGCGTAATACTAGTGTTTTTACATGTGTTACAAGGTCGACTCTTGGTGTATGTGTTGTTTTATTACGGTCCGCTTAAAATAGGTCTAATGCATAGACAAATATTTCAAAATTTGGCAAATGAAAAAAAACTTTAAATTTAATATGAATTTTTTTTTATTCTTTAATTTTAATGTCGCACCGTGAGTGTAAAACCGACGTAAGTGCAAATATACAGTTTGGAGATATGGGAGTTTAAACATTTCATATTGCTTGGAAAAACTGTTTTTTTTTTTAAATAAACCAATGATTTTCGGTTTATAGTAATTTACCTTTAAACCGAAAATCATTGGTTTATTAAAAAAAAAACAGTTTTTCCAAGCAATGTGAAATGTTTAAACTCCCATATCTCCAAACTGTATATTTGCACTTACGTCAGTTTTACACTCACGGTGCGATGTGTAATTATATAAAAATTGTAAAAAAATTACAAATAAAGCTTTTGTAAATTATAAACAAAATATTATTTTGATTATGCTTTATATTTTTCCTAAATTGGATGACTAATTTTAGAGATATAATTATTTTTATAATGGCTACGCGTAGGTCGCAAGTTGTCGAATATTTCATAAAAAATGCTTAGGCAGTGGGCTAGTTATTGCATGCGGCGTTTAAAGGTTAATATTAAATAACATGTTTTTTTTACTTTCAGAGAATAATCGTAAATCGGACTCTATGATGACTCATTCCCAAATAGCCAATCCACACTCCTATTCGCCTGACATGCAGGAGGACCCATATTACATGGAGCCACTTCACAGTCATCTGGATGAAGCAACGGGTGGTGCCCCGGAGCCTCCTCCTTTAGAGCCGAAGGGCTTCCGACCCCCGCCAGCGCCACCACGACCTGCTGGAAGACCAAAGTATGTCCCTCTATCTAAGTGTATAAACCTTTTCCCTTCAATTCGTTGTTCTACGTACTCTTATTGTTTCTCTTTGAAATCACAAATGAAACTTGAACAGTTTTTTTATTCATATTTTCGAATTATATGTCAGGTATTAACTATTTTATATTAATAACATAATTAAAAAAGATATTGGTAACTATATAAGCTCGAACATCTCTTCATAAAAAATCCTTAAAGCACATATTAGGTTATTTTTGCACAATACTAATTCTTTTTTGTTTGTGAATATGTATTCATGTCATATTTAATTATTGTTTGTTGGTGAATGTTTTACCCGCATTAATGTGATGTTATAAACCGAGAATACTTTTGGAGATGGAGATAACTTGCTTGTTAAGCATTTGCTTTTAAAAATACAAATAATGAAATCTACTTGATACATGGAATTGCTTTTTAGTAAAATGATAAGTTTAAAATGGAAAAAAAAGTTGGTTTTTTGAATGTATACAAATACTTGCAGACAAATACTGGATTTTACCCATTGCGGGTTAATCATTTTTAAGGATTAATTGTATCTCAATAGAGATGAAGATGTAAATTTTTTTGGAAGATGTAAATGTTTCCAAAAAAATGTACATCTTCGTCTCTATTGACGCTTAACCCAACCAGTAGGTCATAAGTCCTGTAAACGCCTCGACTACCATATTCTGTTTCCAAAAAAATTTACATCTTCGTCTCTATTGGGAAAAAATAGTGTTTGAATTAATAAAAATTGGCATTATGGGATTTCACATATTTGATGCCTTAAATTTATCAGAGTACAAGTGTATATGGTCTAATTTTTAAATAATATTTCTATATTAAAATAAATTAAGGTTTGATGACAAAGTCTTCATTATAATTAAATTCCAAACATATCACGCAATTACGTATAAGGTTAATTATGTAGAAATAAGTTTATTTATTGTTTCTTGAACAATGATTTAAAATTTCATATTAAATAATGAATTTAAATGAAAACTTCTGTTTTATACTAGTTTTATAATATTTTATGGGAATGACATGTTTCAAATTGCTAAGGCATTATCAAACGTTTATCAAGCAACTTGATAAACATTAGATAACGTTCATTAGACATGTTTCACATTGCTAAGGCATTATCAAACGTTTATCAAGCAACTCGATAAACATTTGATAATGCCTTAGCGATGTGAAACATGTCATTCTTATAAATTATAATAAAACTTCTAGAAAACTGGCGTTTTCATTTGTATTAATTGGGGATACGTTTATATTTTTAAAGATTTATTCTATGGTAAAGTCTTCCATTATTCTTTAGATTTTTTGCAGTTTAAAAAGAGTTTATATGGACTATGAACAAGGTATCTTCTGCTTACCCCATTACCAAAGATATGATTTTACAGCAATCACAAAATGATTTACATAAAAATGCAGAATAAAATAAATTGAATATGTATATCACAATGTCACATGTCATGAAGCACTTTAAAAACCTATTTCTGCATAGTTCATAATTTTTTGTTGTGTGTCCTTTGATTGTCTTTTGGTGTTTGTTCTCTGTCTAACTATTGTGGTGTTGCAAATTACTTCCAGACTAGCAGAGCCAGTTGTCCAAAATCTCACGTTAGGTATGTATTCAATCTGAAGTAACTCACTCAAAAACAAAATTTAGGTTTGAATATTGGTGATTGATGGTGGAACAATCTAAACGTATTAATGTCTTGTAACACGGAATTGTATTGTTTTATTTATAATTATATAACAGAGAGAATTGAGTGCATAATAGCGGTTATACCTCAGCTAGAAACAGGAATGCAGATTCCAACCTATTGTCCTAATTACAATTGCTTGTATCTTTCACCTCTTTTAATATTTAAGAACATTTAATCACCATATGATTATCGTAACTTTGTATCAGTTATTTTGCTTACCTTAGATTATGAATTTTTTATGATTTAAAACACTTTTTTCCACATTTGTATTTTTTTTTCTCGACATCTTACGAAGGCTTTACACCTTCATCGTTCTCCCGATGATAAAGCCCTTGAAACATGTCGAGAAAAATTAACTAAAAAATGGAAAAAACAGTGTTTTAATTAATAAAACATTTGTCATTATGGAATTTCAGCGCATTGTTAATTGTTTTATTTATTTTATTTCTAGAAGACGAGCGCAAACTTTTGAAAAAAGAACGGGGTGGAAATGTACACCAAAACCAAAATTCTCCACTACAGAATCAAGAAGACCCCCGGCCTCAGTCGTCAAAGAAGTCAGGACAGTCTCGCCAAGAAAATCGCCAAAGAGGAGGATGCCGCCAACAGTAAATGTCATAATTGTATTGTTTACAAGAGTTTATAATGTATTTCCAGAATTCGTTGTGCGGAGATTATTATTATAAGTTGTGTTTTCATTATACAATTTAGGATTTTCAGTGTCGGGCTTGTTTGTACGTGTTGGCATTTTTTTTACTCTTTCTTACATATATGTAAATCCATCTTCATTCAACCTTTTTTCGTTGGAAGATATAGTCAAATTAAATAGTACTCCTTAGAATGAGGTATTTTTTTTAGTACAATCATAGAGATAATGATTTACGCCAGTGTTTTTTTATGATGCCTTAACATGTGGCCAGTTTGATAATTAAAACACAAATATATATTTAGTAATAGTTAATTTTGAATATGGCAACAGTATACAAACATTCTTGAATACAATGAAGAATCTGTCAATTTTGAAATAGCATTGTTTTCCTTGTGTACTGAAAATAAAAAACATATTTTTATTTTATTAATGCTATTTTTGTTAAAAGAAATATTTTTTATTTAGTTCATTATTATTTCGTACCTGTTTGGGTATTATTTAACTCAATGTACATTTACACTCCAAATATATTTGTTATTATTATATTTTAAGAGAATCTTTAAATAGTCGGAGGATTATATCTCTATGTGAAATGCCTTAGATTTATGAAATTGTGTTACACAATTATTATATTGTATTCTATTATTTTTAATATTCTCATTTTTCAGGTCTGAGTTACGTTTGGGTATTCAAAATATTTATAAGGAAATCAAAGTTTCCACTATTTTTATTTTATTTCGTTTTGTTTATTTACTGATAGTCTAACTATGGAAACTCTTATCAGACATTTCTCAATTTGTGCGTGGGTAAAACACAAATAAGCAAAAGTTCACTTTAAAGATCATTTCTTAACCTGGGGAACGTGACCTTACCGGGAGTCGTAGTTCAGTTGAACCCTTTGGTTGCCATAAGCCGATATATCGGCTTTTGGCCGATAATTCGACAAATCGAAGTCATGATTTATAAAAGAATTATGTAATTTTTAGACAGAGTGTGAGGGAGTGAGTCAATGCTAAATATTATTAACGATTTGGATCTTAATTAAATGACAATTTAAAAGTTAAAATTGCCAGCAACCAAAAGATAAGGAAGTCGCAATCTGTTCATAAAATTAGATACTTGTATGAAAATCATGTAATCGAGTTATCATGTAATAATCATATAAAGTAAACTAATAGCTTAATTTATTACCTTTGATTTTACTAAAAATCTTAACATCTTGTGCTTTGAACTCTCAGTATTTGTGGCTAGTGTAAAAACATTATTTGTCACATTAATAATGTAAAACTTTTAATGTTAAATTATTTTACTACTGAGGTCACAAGGTTTTTTATTTCACATTTTGGCTTTTTAGGGGGACGGGACACTAAAAAGGTTGAGAAACACTGCTTGAAAGAAACAAAACTAATTTTCACTTGGCTAAGCAAGTTCATAGCATGAAGCGAACAAATGAAATGTTTTTTTGTACATTTAAATTTGCACTATCGTGGAGTGAGAAAATATGTTATTATTAGTTATAAACCAAACACTATTAATTAAAATAGATATTTCAAATAAGAATAAATATAGCAAGTTTGCAAGGAAGAAAATACATATTTTTATTATAATAAACAATCAAAATTGTTGATTTGGGGTTCCTTTGTTAGACCATAAGTGAAATGTTATGGTATTATTTTAAGTTATCAAAGTGAACGCTCTCCTTTAAATTGGATTATATTCTTCAATGATATTATAATAATTAAGTTATTAATACCATCATTCATTTTATATTGTAAAGTTTAAATAAATACTTTATTAATTTAATGTGTTTTCTTATACTATCTGTCTACCTGTTGCCATCGTGGATTGCATATGAATACGGTTTTGACTCCTTGAAGTTTAACCACAAGGAGTAAACAGGCCGTCAATTGGGAAAAAATCGTAATTTTTACCTTTTGGAAATCTTAACTATATTGCACCAATACAGTGCACATATATGTAGGTATAGCAATAAAAATCCAAGTTTTATTTCAACTAACTAAATAACCATCACTCCGTTTTCCGAAGGTGTAGGCAGAAATAATGGACTGCCACACTTTTCTTTCCTGACATACTTCTCACCATTCCTCAATATTCAAATATCGTGTCATGCACGCACATCGATTTCTCTGATTCCTCTAGTGGCCGACTTTCAATATTAGATTTTTGTGATCGTGCCATGTTTTCCTCTATTTCTAGTTTCATTTACATATACTTTTTTTTTTACCATTCTTTGCATGTGTTCAAATCATCTTGATAATCCTTCCAATATTTTCTTCAAAACACTTTGCACAGTGCACCATCCAAATTATATCAACGCAAGGCTGTGATGAGTCTGACACATAACTAATGTTGAGGGTTTCAGCAGAGGAACGTACGTGGAACTTGAATTTAGCATCATTCTTTTTCGTATGACCTGTTTGTGACGGTGAGCTGTTATGAGTTGATGACGTCCAGCCATCCCTCCATCTCTGGCGGCTTTCCTGATTTGGTGATGGGATTTTCATCTTTTACAATTTTTCAATTATTCTATCTTCCATGCGGTCCACATAGTCCCTCCAAAAGCACCTTCTGCTTCTTCCTCACCTCATTATGTCTTCAACACCACAGACAGATCTTATTGTCTCATTTCTGATCCGATTTTTGAGGGTTCTGCCTGCGATAGAGCGTAGGGTTTTCATTTCTGTTACTTTGAGAAGGTTTATAGTCCTATTGGTGTCAGCTCTGACTCTTATCCCATATGTCATGATGGGTATACCCTGACTTTGCTTTTAGATTAGAATGTATTTGTTCCTCCATGTGGTGTCGCGCAAGAAGCCAGCCACGGCTGTCGCTTTGCTGGTTTGTGATCACACTTCACCATATAAGCCACTGTAGCTATAGAACTTTACACCTTGCTCAACAGGCAGGAGTTTCAAATTGGAATATGGAATATATTAATAATTATTTATATTAGGTTATTTGGAAGCTGGTTATTCAAGACACTACAAGATAGAATAAGGAATTCAAGGATAAGGGAGATATGCAAGGTCGAGGATGTCGTTAAGTGGGGAAGGCAAATGAGAAGATTCTGGTATGCACATGTGAAGGGAATGGATCCATCCAGACTCCTCTTCATTGTGTTGCACGGCCAGCCCCAATGTAGACGACCCCCGG
This sequence comes from Lepidostoma basale, assembly GCA_022606425.2. Classification (NCBI taxonomy): domain Eukaryota; kingdom Metazoa; phylum Arthropoda; class Insecta; order Trichoptera; family Lepidostomatidae; genus Lepidostoma; species Lepidostoma basale. The sequence continues at coordinate 41,162 of JAHDVF020001219.1, read as the reverse complement.
GCAGACCACCAAAGAGATGGGCTGGGAGTCCACCTTGCAGGAAGCCAATTCCTCTTAAGAAACAGGCCACAAGGCTTACACTAAGAATAAGAAGAGGTTATTCGAATAGAATTCTATTATTTTACAAAATACAATTTTTTTCAGGGTATGATTGTATTACTTTGATATCGTTCGCTCTATTTTTCATCATATAGACATCATTTTATAATTGAGGGGAAAATGGAGAAAAGTTAACCTTTATTTCCGATGCTAATAAATTAAATTGATATTCGTTACGTCAAATGCACAACAGTTTTCACTTGCTAGTCTTGTTAGTAACTACCATTTTGAACAAAAAATTTTTTTAGTAGGTACATGAAGGTGAAGCACCCTTGAGATGAGTTTTCACGAAAACGGCACTATACAAATTAACCTAATTATTATTATTATTATTCGATTTAATCATAGATTAAAATCAACTTTGGTCACGTTCATTTTGTTAAATTTCATGGTAATTTATTTTTAGACGATTTTTTGGTTTCACTATTAAAATTTAATTGGACCAAAGAAATTATCCCACTTGATATTATCCATTTTCATAAAGAAAACAGATAAGTACCTATTACACGCGAAATGTTATAAAAATAAAATGAACATATTGTTCTATAATAATGCAAGGAATAACATTTCTGAATAGATATATTTTGTTAACAGAATATTTTTGATGTATAATTCCGAACTTCTCAATTATTTATTGTTTCTTGAACAATAATGTAAAACTCCAGATTAAATAATTAATACGAATGAAAACGTAAATTTTCTAGAAGTTTTATTATATTTTATGGGAATGACACGTTTCGCCCTTCTAAGGCATTATCAAATGTGACGAAATTTCAGCTCGTTGCTGTTTATATGTACTCGTACACTAATAAATGGAGCAGAATATGGTAATTAACGAAAATTGATGTGACTTTATACATTTTTAACAAAGAATTATTTGTCCAGAAATTAAAGAAATGAAAGAACTCTTAACGAGTTCCAAGAAATACATTCCAATATTTCTGAACCTACCCAAATAATTATTTGTTAAATGTATAAAGTCACAAAAAGTTTCGTAAAGTAACATATTCTGCTCCATTTACTAGTGTACCTGTATATAAACTGCAACGAGTTGAAGTTTCGTCACATTTGATAATGCCTTAGAAGGGCGAAACATGTCAAAATCATAAAATATAATAAAGAAAGAAAAAACAGACGTTTTCATTCGTATTGATTAATTGTATTTTTAAATCAGCTTCCTGGCGCCTAATTAAAGGTTAAAAAAACATATTTATCTTTAATTAATTATATTTGCCCTTTCAGTTGAACTATAAGATTTCCCAAAGGAGTATACGAACTCCACATGACGCGATAAGTAATACGTACACGCATTTACAGCTTTATATAATTAACAGACATAATGTAGCCATCAAATGTACTCTACCATTTAATAGCCCATTATTAAGTTCACACATAGAACAAAGCACATAAATATATAGTACCTATACCTATGTTTTCAATGAAGAAGTTAAATATTATAAAGAGTGATTTCAGATACAATTTTTTTGTATGGAAAACATAAGGAATATATACTGGTCTACTGTTACAATGCTTAAGTACAGTAGAACTCCAATTATCCGAATTCTGACTATCCGAATCGCTGATTATCCGAATCGCTTTCAGAATTTGAGAAAAAATGAATCTACAAAATCGCAAACGTTATCCTCCTTCACAAGCCAGGCAAGGACCCAACAGCTCCTGCAAATCATAAACCATTTAGTCTTCTTCCTTGCACTGGTAAATTGTTGGAAAAACTTATACAATCAAGACTCAAAACAACACGTCTCTCCAGAGGGGTAGGCAGAAAGAATGGACCGCCACACTGCTCTGTCCTGACAAACTTTTTTCACTTCATCTACATTCATACATTGTGTCATGCATGAACGTCGATTTCTTCGACTCCTCACGCGACATTTATTCTACTTTCATTCTTATTTTTCCAGTTCCATGCTTCGCTTCCATACATAAGGGTCGGTACACTTTTTTGTATAGGATTTTGTTTGCGATGACAACTTGCATCATTCACTCTGTTGCCTGCCCCAATCCTTCTGTAATGTTTATATTACATCAATTTCCAATAATGCATAGAATAACAGAGACACATTAAACACAATGAACATTTCCCGGAATTTATTTTTTCTTTAGAAGGTAATTTATTTCGCCGGCAAATGTTTACTTGTTGACACATTTACATGATTGGAAAAGGGAATGGGACCATCGGCCTTGCCGCACCCACAGACGGGGGCTGCCCGATCATAATTTCCGGACACCCACCCTTTAAATTAAAACGCGGGCACTGAACGCAGTTAGAATTTATTGTTTAAAAGTCAAGCGTTCAAATCAATATTTGTACGTAAGAGACATAAAGTCTTACGTGAATTTTATCCAAAATGAAGGTCATAGAAGATTATTATTGTTAACACAAAAGTCCGGATCATCCAATACATCGTACGGATCGTCGCGTCGTACGGATCGTCGATCGTGCACCATCTAAAAGAACATTATGTGTTATTTTATTTTCTTTCATTTTATTGTATTTTATATTATTTGTTTTAGATTTATTTTGTGGACGTTGGACGATCGGAGTATGTGCGGGAGATACCTATTGGTGGCGATGAGGTTCGCAACCCATCACATCGCGTCTCCCGCGGCACACTGGATCCATTTGGCAAAAACATGGATTTAGGGGTCGAACTACGAATTTTGCCCTGATTTTTTTAAATTAGGTCCTTTATGTGATTCCAAACCACTTAGGCCTTTTAACTTTTTTTGATATAACGGCTAATTCCCAAGAAAAAAAATGTTATTGTTTTTTTTGTATGAAGCAAAACTGATTTTTTCAATTATTTCGGAATCAGGTGGATACGTTAAAACCAAACTTAGTAAGGATCATAGAGGGCATAATCTTCTACATTACTTGTTACGATATCTACTTCATATCTCTGCCCGTTTAAAAGCAGTAGACATTATAAATCTTAATTAATTGTTACGAGTATAAAGTGGTTTCGGATTTTTTGTGAGAGCAGAATAAATGCGGTAGAGATGAGGTCCCTTAGATGTATGTATGTTAGATCGATGTACGACAGGAGTTCAAATGCTGATTCAAGTACTGAGAAAGGAATGCAGAGCGGAAGAAGGTATTATGAATAAAATTATGAAAGGATCGCTGTCTACTCCTGTTAGGACATGAGGAGCGCATGGATTGAGAAAGAATGGTTAAGAAAGTATATGTTAACGATGTAAATGGAGTACGGAATCGAGGTAGATCGAGGAAAACATGGCATGACCAAATCAATCATATTTTAAAGGTTGGTCAAGTAAGAAGTCGGAAGAATCGACGTGCGTGTATTTATTGTATGAATGTGATGGAATCTAGAGAGGTGTGTCAGGATAGAGTAGTGTGACGGTCCATTCTCTCTGCCTACCCCTGCGGGGAAACGGCGTGATAGTTTGTTGTTGTTGTTATTATTATTTTGTTGAATCGCTCCTTACATCATTTCAGCGCAAGCCAAATCGATGTAAAGGGTATAGCTATTATTTTGATTCTCGTGACATGATAGGTAACTAATCCATCGCTATTTTATTGCTACGTGAATTCGGCATCAAACCAAAGACAGTGTGACAATCACACTGCCATCGCTGGAACCCGGGACCTTCGGGGTGCCAGTCAAAGCACTAACCACTCGGCCACGAAGGTCGCCATTATCATTATGTTATGATTCCGTCCAGGGCAATTGTCTGGACACGTTTACTTTGTCCTACACTATATACTCGGTAAAAATGTATTACATTATAAGTATACTCTACATAAAAGAGCTGAAAGGGTTGGATGCAGGTGCCAAAATGAGCGGAGTGTCAGTAAGCTGTCTCTTGTATGCGGATGACGCTATCCTTCTTGCCTACAACGAGCATGAACTACAAGTCCTGGTGAATAGTATGTATGAGGTATGCATGCAAAATGATTTGATGGTGAATGTGAATAAGTCTAAGGTATTAATTTTTGAAAAAGAAGAAATCATGACAGTCTGCAACATTAGCGTGAATGGTGAAAATTTGGAGCAAGTAGATGAGTTTGTGTATTTGGGTAGTATGTTTACAAAAAATTGGCAAGTGGAGAGGGATACTGAAAGAAGGGTCGGGGCAGGCAACAAAGTGAATGGTGCACTTAAAGTTGTCATCGCAAACAAAAACCTATCCAAAAAGCTAAAATGACAGTGCACAATGGTGTTCTTCTACCGACCCTTATGTATGGAAGCGAAGAATGGAACTGGCAAAAGAAGGATGAAAGTAGAATAAATGCATTAGAAATGAGATCTCTTAGACGAATGTGTGGATACTCTGTGTATGATAGAGTGTCGAATGAAAATGGTGTTATGAACAAAATAATGAAAGAATCATTAAGATGGTTTGGACACATGGAAAGAATGAATGAAGAAAGAATGGTAAAAAAGTATATGTTAACGATGTAAATGGAACTAGAAATAGAGGAAGACCGAAGAAAACGTGGCATGATCAAATAAATCAAATATTGAATGTCGGCCACGTCAGGAGTCAGAGAAATCAACGCACGTGCATGACTCGATGTATGAATGTTGAGGAAACGAGAGAAATATGTCGGGAAAGAAAAGTGTGGCAGTCCATTCTTTCTGCCTACCCCTTCGGGGAGAAGGCGTGATGGTTAGTTCGATTTTTTACTCTACATTAATAATTTCTGTTAAAAATCACTTAAGATGTAATGGTTTACAACAAAAACAATAATACAACGCATACAGGGATTAATAGATAAAATTAATTTTAATAATTGTAATGTTTATATCGCAAATTATATTTCACGACAAATATTTCTTAACTCATCGGAGGAGCGCGTTGACGCGCTCTCCGATTCAGTGCTCGCCAGGTCGGCCATACAAAATGAGCGCGTAAACGCGCTCTCCATTGAGCTTGTCGCAAGCCAATATCAAATCCAATTGGAATAATTTATAAATTAGAACACATAGGGACATCTATTGGGATAGTCAAGAAATACTAAAGTTACAGTCATCTTTCTAAAAGCTTTAACTGACAGTCAATACGAGTCTCTATACAGGGTTACCAACTTTAATTTTTTGCGACGTAATTGTGATCTATGATTTATAATGACTTCATTTACAGCTTTGTTCAATGTTTGATATTTTGTGCGTTATTTATGATAATTATTCAAAGTAAAAATATAAGTTTTCATAATATCTTTTATATCTGTATACAATTTTTTTAAGGTATTATTAGGTAGGTACCTAGAAAGTTAACTCAATGAACAGACTGGAAGCATTTGAAATGTGGCTCCATCGCCGAATGCTCAGAGTTCCCTGGACAGACATGGTTACCAATACCGAAGTCCTGAGGCGAGCTCGAGTTGACAGGGAACTGTTATCAACTATCAAGGTTCGAAAGATCTCACATCTGGTTCATATACTGCGTGGGGAAAAGTACCACCTTCTCCAACTGATATTGGAGGGGAAAATTGAGGGACGCTGAGGGCCCGGTAGGAGACAAATGTCCTGGCTGCGAAACGTGAGGGAGTGGACCGGCATCCGAAGTGTGGAAGAGCTGTTCCGAGCGGCGCAGGACTGAGACAGGTTCGCCGAGGTGATCGCAACGTTGGGGGGACCCGACAGGGCACTTGAAGAAGAAGAAGAAGGTATTATTTGGGTTGTTAAAATCACGGCTTGCTGGGTACGGTCATACTAGTAACTTCCGGCACTTAAAAGGGTTAAACATTAACTTTGTTTGTAATGTCTGTTAAGAAAATATTTGATTTGATTTGATACCTACATTTAATGGCTGGCCAGTATATGGGGCTATATTTATAAGATGTAGCCCAGAATGTTTATGACTAGGGCTTCACCAATTAGGGGCAACAGGCGTACAATCTTGTAAGTATTCTTGTGTTTGTTAGAGGTCCATCTTTTTAGATTACTTTATCTCGTCAATGGGGAAAAATAGACCGCAGATGTAGGTGAGATCTTAAATATGTATTCAGCCCGTCGAAATTACAAAATAGATTAATAATAAAACGTAAATATTTCACACGCAACAAAATAAAGTCAGCGGAATTTACTAGCGCTGCGAGTTATTTCAAGTTTGGGACTATAAGTAGTACTGCCATTAATCTGTCCAGTGGTATGACCGTACCGTTACGATTGCGCCTACAAACAATTTATTACTATTTTTTTCTGAAAATCGAACGATATTATTTATTTAAATATATCCAAAGCACTACAGACTTATTTTCCAATACACTCAAAATACAAGTTAGAGATACACAATAATAAGTAATACACTATAGAGCAAGAAACATAAAATGCATGCCAAAAAAATAAAATGATTAAACTAACTAACTAACTAACCATCACGCCGTTTCTCTGGAGGGGTAGGCAGAGAGGATGGACCGCCACACTATTTTGTACTGACATACCTCTCTAGATTCCGCCACATTCATATATTGTAACATGTATGCTCGTGATTCTTCTAATATGGCAGCCTTTCAGGATTCGCTTTCCTTGCTTTCCTTGGTCTTCCACGACTTCTCTTCCCACTCACACTGTTTGTATACAACATTTTAACCATTCTTCTCTCGTCCATTCGTTCCATATGTCCAAACCATCTAAGGGATCCTTTTTTAATTTTACTTATGATGCAATCATCTGTCTTACATTTCTTCCTTTTTTCGTCGTTTGGTATTTTATCATATATCGTTTTTCTGCACATTATTCTCGGTGATCTCATTTCTACGGCATTTATTACAATTTATAAGAGTTGACACTAGAACTCCATTATGTACTGCCATCTTTGCTTTAGTTGAAATATTTATAATATTTCGCATGAAGCACTTAATTTGTTGTGTGACATTATTAAATAAAATAATAATACGCTTTTAGTAATTTGTATTAACTCCACTTTATCTGGTAACATCAACCGGTTTCGCTCTCGCCGGAGCTTCGTCAGGGTGAGAGAGTAAACGTCAGTTGGTGTTACCAAATAAAGTGGTTTAGATACAAAGACTAAAAGTGTAATATTATATGATGAAATATTTATATTTGCAGTGATGACTTTGAGAGCGTCATCAATTTTGTTCCGTCATCAATTTCAGAATTAATCACCTTGAAACAGTCTCCGACTTTCAATATATATAGGCTGCACTGTCTCATATCAGGGTGCATATCTTCTCCGCCATGTCCAGTTTTCCTTGCCATAACAGTAACAAGTTCAAAAAGGAGATTACGTACAATATGGACAAAAATATGCCATTTAATAGCTTTCACCCGAAGAACCCTAAAATATTATTAAATATTCGCTAAACCCTGAAATATGCTTTTATATTTCCTTTTAACTAGGGTTAAAGACGGGGTATATATTATAGATCTCAAAACACCAAAAAACGGCGTCTTTTTGAATGCGAAGCCCAGGAAAAAAAACATGCTTTTTATGTCAATTCCGAGCCCTAGTTATAACCTAAACATGTCTGTGTTAAGTGAAATAAAGTGTTGTAATACTAAGTGTAGGCTATCTACCCATCACGCCGTCTCCCCGAAAGGGTAGGCAGAATGAATGGACTGTCACACTTTAACCGATGCAGCACTCCATCCTTCTCTTTTCGCCCCGCGGGAGACGCGGTGTGATGGGTTGCGAACCTCATCGCCACCAATAGGCATCTAAAAAAATAATATAACATACAATGATATAAAATAAAATAATAAAATAAAAGTAATTTAACACAAAATGTTAATTGTCTATTTAATTTATGTTCCAAGTGTAATTTTGTTTATTAAAATAAAATCAACATGTCTGCTAATGTCTGAAACGCTAAATCAGTTATACTCATAGAAAATTAAGACATAAAAGCAAGCAAAAAGTGACTTACCATAAACCACCCGGTGATATATAATAATTTGCCAACAAATTTTCTCCTGATAAACTGAAACCACCAGAACCCGAGTGATCCCGAGCGGAGCATGCGGAAACACCCGAACATGCACGGAGTGATTGGATGAAAACTCTTGACCAGTTTTCCGGTCTTTAGTTTAGTTATCTCCTGACCAGAGCATACGTGAGATAGGTCACGTGGGAAAGTTTTGTGTATGTGCGTTGACAGGTAAGACAATTTTTCATTTAATTAATTTATTTTGTCTAAAGTTTACTAAATGAAAAACATGAATCTAACTAAAAAAAGAAAACTCGTCTAAAGTTTAAAAATAATAATAAAATAGTTTTTTTTATACTATTTAAAATAGGATAAAAAAATATTTATTTGGAGTGATTTCAGTTCGGATATTTAAATTTGTCTGATTTTGAAAGTAAGCTATAAAATCAGATTACATATTTAAAAGATTTTAACCAAAATAATAAAATACAAATATTGCAAAAACTGAGTTCTTTGGCATGTGAACGCTGGACTATTCTTAATATCTGATATTTCAGGACCTCCAAGCTACATTTTTTTTCGTGAACTTCAACCAAAAAAGGAGACAAGAATAGCTCATTAATTTTTTTAAAACAAAAAAATCGTCAAAATTCATCATTGGAAACTTAATAAAATTATAAATGAATTCCTCGTAAATTTGCCCAAAGATTTCCAATGTGAATTATAATATTTGATTTTTAGTTTAATACTGAAAGTTTTGATGTATTTTGAACAAAACCCCTTTAGAAAATTAATTTAAATTGCGCTGTGATTTCAATCTCTTCTTCTTCTTTTTGTCCTGTCACACCTTCGTGGTGCATAGGCCCTTAAGGTACGTTCTCCACCCGACTCTATCGCATGCCTGATGCCTAACATCATCCCATGTGAGGCCTGCTGCCTTAACCTCGTCCTGCAGGGCTCTTCTCCGGGTAGCTCTAGGTCTGCCTCGTTTCCTCTTAGGTCTAGTGCGCCCTGAGCGATGCAGGCTGGGTTCCGTCTCAGAGTGTGATTGATCCACTGCCATTTGCGTCTAGCGACTTGTTCTCTAATTGGATTTCGCCTGCCATGGTCCAGAGAACGGCATTTGACACTGTTTGGGGCCAATAGATCTTGAATATTAAGGCACCAATTTATAAACACTTGGAGTTTTCCAATAACGTCCGCGGTAGCTTTTAACGCTACTGCAGAATTTTGGAGCTTGAGCTTTCTCGAAATGATACTGGAATGCCATACAGGGCGAAGTATAGCGAAAGCTCTCCTTGCCCTATTGAGTCCGCTGGCTACATCTTCCTCCGTACCTCCCGAGCCTGCTATCATACTACCGAGGTAGCAAAAGCTGGTCGTGGTCACAAGGGGGACACCGTGGAGCGTGATTTCAATACTATAATACAAATAGTTTCTCAGGCCAAATTTAAGTGTAAGATCTAGAATATATAAAGCTTTTCCGAATCCATTCCATGTCAATAAATGGCAGTAAGTAGCACTGTCATTGTAAACTCGTTTATTTTAATTTTATTTCAATCTCTTTTATCACACGATTAATTAAACGATTGATGATACCACTCGAATTTGTCAATATTAAATAATTTTAAGCTTAATATCCATCATCATTATTACTTCGTTAAATGTAAGTAATTAGATATAAGATAATCAAATGGTTTTACTGAAATCTCTTGATGGAAGTTCATTTTAAATAATAATTAAATAAAACGATGTTTTTTAACTACTTCCACTTTTGTCTTTATTTAGACAGCGACCGGTTTCGCCAGGCTCGCTGTCTAAATAATGACAAAAGTGGAAGTAGTTAAAAAACATCGTTTTATTTAATTATTAATTAGATATAATATTTATCTACGACACAGTTACTTAAAACATTTTTATAATTGTCAGTTCTGTAAACGTTAGTTACGTATCGACCATTATAGAATGTGTACACTTTTTTAAAATTAAATAAAAAATACAAATTTTTCCCCATGTAAGTAAAAAATAATTTTCTTAACGTACACAACTTTTTATATAAATTCATTTATTAAAAACCACCCTACATGTACTTCTTGGTGGTTACAATCCTGCAGATTGGTCTGCAACAAGCCTCACTCGTTCCATAGACTACGAGTAAGTCCTGTCTGCAGCCAGTCTTTCCATCTTTCTGTAGCTGCCGCAGCGCTATTTTTTAGAGGTATGCAATACATATTCAAAATGAAAAAAAAAAACACATTAAAATAATTTTAATATTGGCTTTATTTAATAAATAATTTGATGCCATTATTGTTTAAATATGATTTCGGGCACATGAGCGCCACGGCTAGCTCGAATGAAGCGCAATCGTGAAGTCCAATTTTCGACAATTGTTGTCTTTGTGGATGCGCATTATCCACTAGAGTGTACGTGGTGCGAAAACGATCCACGGTCTCCCTAATAACTTGCTCGGATGGACGATTATGTCGACCATAAAATGGACGTAGTGCACGATAAGTTTGGGGAACCGAACCATGATTTCCAAAATAAATTTGCACAATTTAAAAGCACTGTTCTAACGTCAGTCTATTCATGGTGAAATGGCAAAACGTATTGACTACAAATCAACTGTCAATTGTCAAATTGACAGTCTGTAGAAACAATGTTGCTAGTTTAAAAACCGAACCTCTAAAAAAACATCCTATGTTATAACCTGGTCCGGGTCCTTGCTGGGCAAAGTATTTGACTCGTTTCACAGGCCCATCTAAATACCTCGCTGTTTTGGATGTGTTCCGCCCAATGTATCCCAATCATGCGTATGTAGCTCCCTATTTCGAAAATAAATTCCTTTATATAGTATTTTATTCAATATTTTATTGTAGTACTATAAGTCAAATATCCAATTCACGCATGGTAAAGAATCTCTTTCTTCTTCAGTTGCTTTATTTAGGACTGTGTCCTGTTATTTCTCGGAGCCTGTTCCTGGTATGTACATAGATGTCCAACTGTCTCGCCATCATTGGGTGGTCTTCCTGGAGATCGATTTCCAGTGAAACTTTATATGCGACTATATTTATCACTCTTTCAGAACCTACTCTTTCCACATGATCTCTCCAGTAGCGCCTTCTCTGTCTTCCCCATCGTACGATATCTTCTAAACTGCAGATTTTTCTTATTTCAGAATTTCTTACTCTGTCTCGTGTCGTTCCCGCAACGGATAGGAGAGTCTTCATTTCTGTGGTTCTTAGGAGATTTTTTGTTCTGATGGTGCCAGCTCTCGTTTCTATTCGATATGTCATTATAGTAAGTAATGACATTAATTATGACAGTCTGCAACATAAGCGTGAATGGTGAAAATCTGGAACAAGTAGATGAGTTTGTATATTTACGTAGCAAAGGATGGGCGAGTGGCTTTTCCAAAAAAGCTTTTCCAAAAAAGTTAAAATGACACTGCGCAATGGTGTTCTTGTACCGACCCTTATGTATGGATGCGAAGCATGGAATTGGCAAAAGAAAGATGAAAGTAGAATGAATGCTGTAGAAACGAGATCTCTTAGACGAATGTGTGAAAAACTATGTATGATAGAGTGTGGAATGAAAATACAAGAAGTGATTTCGGTGCAAATGAAAGTGTTGTGACCAAAATAATGAATGGATCATTAAGTTGGTTTGGACCCATGGAAAGAATGTTAATGATATAAATAAAATTTATATGTTAATGATATAAATGGAACAAGAAATAGAGGAGAACCGAAGAAAACGTGGCACGATCAAATAAATCAAATATATAATGTCGGCCACGTGACGAGTCGTAAAATCGACGCGCGTGCATGACACGATGTATAAATGTTGAGCCTTCATTCGCATTCCTTCTGCCTACGCCTTCAAGGAGACGGCGTGATGGTTTGTTAGTTAGTTGTAGATAATTTTATAATTTTCTTTCTTTCATTAATTTGCAAATAAGCAAACAAAAATGGCACTTTTTTATATAAAAAAAAATACGTATTAATAAGTTGTATCTTCTTCTTTCCGTGTCCTGTCAGGTCTCCCCAACGTTGACTATCACCCTTGAGTACCGCTTCCCTGTCCTGGGCAACTCGGAACAGCTCCCCCACGGTCCTCAGCCCCGTCCACTCTCGGATGTTCCTCAGCCAGGAAACCCGCCTTCCCCCAACACCTCGTCGACCCTCAATCTTACTCTCCAAGATCAGATGTAATAGTGCGTAATTTTCGCCTCTATGAACATGGCCCAAGTAGGACACCTTGCGGACTTTGATGTTACTCAGCAACTCTCTGTCAACTCTGGCTCTATAGAGAACGTTTGTGTTGCTGACCATGTCAGTCCAGGAGATGCGTAACATCCTTCGGTGTATCCACATCTCAAAGGCCTCTAATCGGTTCATAACATTGAATTTAAGGGTCCATGACTCCACCCCGTATAACAGCACTGACCAAACATAGCATCTGACCATTCTTTGTCGTAACTTTAAATTAATAATAAATTGTATAAAAATGTATATTGTTTCTTTAGAAATGGGTATCGATAATGTAATATTATAATTAATGTATAAAGCACTTCATTTTATAAACTACATAGAGTTTTACGATGTTTTGGGTTGTTAAGCAGAGATACGCGCTGGAATCGGAATAGACGAACATTCTAGATCACACTTAGCGTAATATGCATAATGTGATTTGGATACGTTAACAAAGAGGTGACTAATTAGTCTGACAAATTAATCTGCGGCGATAAAGTTAACCCGCGGAGTGACGCCTTATCAGGGCAGATGGCAGAGAATCCTGGACGCGTTATAGGGTGCACTACGCTTCGCTACTGCCAGAAAACGGTTCCTAGTGTATAACGAAAGATAAATCTATAAATAATATTAACACACCTTTACTAGCATTTATACCGCCTTTTTTTGTCGGTTTCGCTTCCGACGGAGCTTCTTCAGGGTTAGAAAATAAACTAAATAAAAAATCAGTGGTGTGGTGTAAAAACTTGTAAAAGTGTGATAATATTATTTTTAATAATGCCACACCAGAAATTAAGTGCTTCTAACGAAAGTATAAAAAAACTAATTGTTCTATGTATATAAAACTACTATAAAAGCGGCATTCATTTTAATTAATTAATACAATTGAAAACATTTGTTTTCTAGAAGTTTTATTATATTTTATGGAATGGCAGGTTTAGCATTTCTAAAGCATTATCAAATGAATGATATTTGATATATCTCAGGTCTCATAAGGCATTATCAAATGATACTGATGAAATCAGATACATTTGATAATGTCTTAGACAGAAGAAACGTGTCATTCACATAAAATATAACAAAACTTCTAGAAAACAAACGTTTTTATTCGTATTAATTATTTAACATGGAGTTTTACATCATTGTTCAAGAAACAATAAATAGGCATTTATTTTTTTTCAAAAATCATCGGAATGATGATTAATTCATTTACGTATTAACAATTCCTGTCTTATTTGGTCTTTTTATATTGTATATGAAAGAGCTGAAAGGTTTGGATGCTATAGTGTGAATTGTGAAAATCTGAAACAAGTGGATGAATTTGTCTATTTGGGAAGTATGTTTACAAAGGATGAGCGAGTGGAGAAGGATATTCGAAAAAAGGTTGGGGCAGGCAACAGAGTAAATGGTGCACTTAAAGTTGTCATCGCAAACAAAAGCCTATCCAAAAAAGCTAAGATAGCGGTGCATAATGGTGTTCTTGTGCCGACCCTTATGTATGGAAGTGAAGCATGGAACTGGCAGAAGGATGAAAGTTGAATAAATGCAGTAGAAATGAGATCTCTAAGACGGATGTGTAGTAAATCTGTATATGATAGAGTGTCAAATGCAAGTACGAGTATAAGAAAGGGTCATTAAGATGGTTTAGACACATGGAAAGAATGAGTGAAGACAGAATGGTAAAGAAGGTATATGTAAACAGCGTGAACGGAGCTAGAAATAGAGGATGGCTGAGAAAAACGTGGCACGAACAAATCAATCAAAGATTGAATGTTGGTCACGTGAGCAGTCGGAGAAATCGACGTGCGTGCATGGCAATATGTATGAATGTAGAGGAAGCGAGAGAAGTATGTCAGGATAGAACAATGTGGCGGTCCATATTTCTGCCTATCCCTTCGGCGAGTCGGCGTGATGGTTAGTTAGTTAGTTAGATATTGTATATCACATGGAGAAAACCTCTCTCTTATGACGTTTTCGATACTCATCAGGCATATCAATTTTCTAATCTTTTAGAGCTAATGTATACGTTTTCGCCGACTCCGCGATGTCTCTGGATCTTTCTATTTATTTATTTATTTATTTATTAAGGGTAACATACAGCGATATCAATAACATATATAGAAAAGAAAGATTTAGAATAATTAAAATAAGGCCAATTACATGCTACCACAAATATAAAATAATAGTTAACAATCAACAAATGATAGTGAGAAACAAGATTGAAGTTAAACTAAGACAAAATAAGGTATACATAATATTTAAGAGTTAAAATACTTATAGTACTGGAAATAAAAAATAAAATTAAGATAAAATAAAATAAAAAGTAATATACGAGTATTATAATATCGCGTTACATCGTGGTCACATCCGCGCCGAAATGTTGCTCCGATCACTTTTTTTAAATTTCGCTCGCTCAAATTAAAGACGTCAATGTCTCCAAAATGCTTGTTGTAGATATCACAGATTCGATACAATGCCGCGCTCAGAGCGTAGTTTGTGCGATAAACAGGAAGGTGGAAAATGACAGAATCTCAAAAACTTGGCTCGCGGTGTGTCTCGTGCGAGACATGGGGGTATTTATTAAAGTTTAATAAATTAAAGTTTATCTCATAAATCTAAGAATGAAATTTTGGTTGTGTTGTTGAAGAATAATGGACACCATGTACGTAGAATGCGATTCGTAATGCACGGAGTTGGACAACTATCATCACAATAAAATTGTGTTCGTATCTCTTTTAATAAGGGTTCTTTGTTAGAAATAATCTATAACTTCGAGAACAGTAATCGAGTGAGTAATCAGAGCAGATCGGTAAAGTTGATAATATCCACCAATACGAGTACACGGGGTAACTGCATTAATTACACTCACAGTGTAGTGCACAGAAACAATTATTTGTGTTATCTTATTTTCTTTTATCCTCATTTGAAAAAATCCGCTTTTATCACACACGAACAGCAGGGGAAGAGAAATTTAGTTAAAGTACACCGAATAAACGAAATATTATTATTACTGCGTTGGTTCGGACATATGGAGCGCCTGGATGGAAAAAATAATGGTTAATACGTTAACGATGTAAATTGAGCACGGAGTCGTGGTATACCGAGGAAAATATGGCATGACCAAATTAATCAAATTTTAAAGGTTTGGTCATGATAGAAGTCGGAAGAATCGACGTGCGTGTATGACTCGTTGTATGAATAATAAATGCGGTTGAGATGGAGTCCCTAAGACGTATGTGTGGTAGAACGATGTAAGACAGAATCTCAAATGCTGATATAAGAAAGGAATGTAGAGTATGTAGAATATAGATAATGTACTCTCATCCATTCGTTCCATATGTCCAAACCAACTCAGGGATCATTTATTAAATTTATCCATGATGCAGTCATCTGCCTTACATTTCTCTCTTATTTCATCGTTCGGTATTCTATCATACAACGTTTTCCCGCACATTATTCTTAGTGATCTCATTTCTACGGCGTTTATCCTGCTTTCATCCTTCTTTTGCCAGCTAAAAGCTTCACTTCCATACATGGACATATGGAACGAATGGATGAGAGTAGAATGGTTAAAAAGTTGTAAACAAGCAGCGTGAGTGGAAAAAGAAGCTGAGGACGACCGAGGAAAACATGGCATGACCAAATTAACAATTACTAAAAGTCGGTCACATTCGAAGTCGGAATAATCGACGTGCGTGCATGGTACGATGCATGAATGTAAAGGAATCCCGAGAGGTGTGTCAGGACAAAGCATTGTTGCGATCCATCCTCTCTACCTACCCCTCCGGGGAAATGGCGTGATGGTTAGTTTTTTTAGTTAGTTAGATAATGTATGTTTGGAAACATGGAAAGAATGAGTGAAGATAGAATGGTGAAGAAGGTATATATAAACGACGTGAACGGATAGAAATAGAGGAAGGCCGAGGAAACGGGGCATGATAAAATCAATCAAATTTTAGATGTCGGAGAAATCGACGTACGTGCATGACACGAGGTATGAATGAATGTAGAGAAATCGTGAGAAGTATCTCAGGACAGAACAGTGTGACAGTCTATTCTTTCTGCCTACCCCTTCGGGGAGACGGCGTGATGGTTAGTTAAAATATAATACAAAATTTATGTATTTTAAAAATAGCTTTAAGTTAGCAACAAAGTGGTAAAATATAAATACGAATATACCATATTAACACGCACACAGCAATGTAATTCTTCGGGATCTACGCGTACATGCTCAAATAATATTGTTTTATGGCGTTCCTTTATTGCTTGCAGGGTGACCACCACGGGATCCTGTCTGGAAAACTGCCAATGTTCCTGTTCCGATACTTAGGACTGACCGCAAGGATGGACACCCCACACATCACCGACCTGAACCCAACCACGAACAACATAAATAAGGTGAAACAAGTACATCATGTGCTAACATACGCGTACAATTATTAAGCTTTGTTCCGAGATTGCGGACGCTCCATACCATTAAGCTTATCTTGTTTGGAGATAACAAAGTAACAAATTTTGCAATAATCGTCTGAAAATTATTTACGAGTGAGACTCGTATGTGGTTAGTGTGTTCTATTAAAGCTCTATGTCTTCGAAATTTAAACAGCTTTTTGCTATCGAGAACTTCGCCCTGGAGCGTTATGTATGTTAAACTATTGTGATTCATTACATTGGTTATTTAAATAATGTAAAATATATATCTACTTTGGGAATTCAAAAAACATTGTTTAAACCACTTTTTAATAAAAAAATATCAAAATACACGACATGTTTCGGAGGATACCTCTTTCTTCAGGAGTAAAAATATAACAAAAATAAAACAAAGAAAGACTAATAAAAAACGATTTTTAAATGCGTTTTTTATTAGTCTTTCTTTGTTTTATTTTTTGTTATATTTTTACACCTGAAGATGGAGGGTATCCTCTGAAACATGTAGTGTATTTAAATATTTTTTTATTAAAAAGTGGTTAAAACAATGTTTTTTTTTATTCCTAAAGCAGATTACTATGGAATTCCACAGTGTTAATGCCTTAACTTTCAATAAATAAAAATATAATATACATTTTATAAGGAAAAAAAATATATATTTTCGCTACCATCTTCTGATTATTGAAATATTGCGAAACTCATTTAGCTTACATAATTAATATCATTAAAATAATGTAAACTTTTATAATGGTAACATTAGTAACCAAGTTCAAAGCATTCTAAACATTTGTTATTTTATGATTGTGTATTCGCTTAAATTGGTGTTTTTTTTATACCTTACATCATGAAACTTATTTCCTACAATTAGATTTAATTACACTTGATTTTTTTCAAAAGAAAACACTGTTTAATATTCCACTATACTATATTTATAGACTACACAACATGTTTCAGAGCTACCTCCATCTTCAGGTGTAAATATACGATTTTTACACCTGAAGATTTGTCGTATATTTACACCTGAAGATGGAAGGTAAACTCCGAAACATGTTGTGTAGTCTATAAATATAGTATAGTGTTTCAGTGTTTTCTTTTGAAAAAAATCCAGTGTAATAACAATGGAATTCCACAGTGTTAACGCCTTAACTTTCAAGAAATTAATTAGATTTAAATATAATAATGAACTGTCGTCCTCTCTAGCCGTGGTTTCGAAAGGTGCTGAGGCTGCCGGCCGTGAGAACTTCTCCTTCAGAGAGGAACATCGAAGGGGGAGAACTACAGACGATGCTGCAAACCAGCGCCGAGAAGGCGGACTCCAAAAAAGCGGGGGAAGTCTGTTTGCTGACTGAGAGCCCTTTTAGAATCCTAAGGGTAAGCAAAAAATTTGTAATTTAATCCTTTCGTGGCTGGTGGGAACACGTATTCCCACTTTCGAAATTGCTCTAAAAGATCAGTGCGAATTACGTTTCCTAAGTTTATTCACTCAAGTCATCTAGCTCCATTATTGGGTATTACGATAAAATATTTACCAGCTTTATCGGTTGAACTTTTAACTGGCAGATGAATTTAAAAAAAACATATGATTTTGTCGTGCGTCAGATAAGTTAATTTTTTGACAAAACTTTCAAGTGAATGAGGATTTTGCCGATTGATTTAAGTTCTATAGACATTTAATTCACTGTATGATATACATATATGGTTTTTTACTTTGACCGCCTTCAGGATATTTTCCGAGAAACGTGCAAAAAAAGTAGGTTATTTATAAATAAAATTTAAATACACATTAATTTTATTTTTTTAAATTACGAAACGTCAAATACCCGCACACTTCGCCTGCCCCTTGTAAAACTATCATATTTATGAAGACTTGTACTCAAGTGTTGTTGGCACACGCGCGTATCCCTAACAGTTTGAACATTTCAGGTACATTACTTTTTCTCAAGCGCGTACGTGATACGGGATAGCGCAGAATGGTACAGTCAAAGTGAACGTATCACGTACGTTCAAATACGTAGGGTGGTTAAATAAATTATTTAAAAAATATGTACATATTTTTTTTTATGCACCATGAGTATTCTACCTGGGAAGTATAGATCATATTTTTTTTATAAGCTCTTACTACTTTACGAAACGGATAGTATAACAATTCTGAGTAACACAGCGAGAAGAGGATGTTAAACATTCGTCTGCGAGGCAATAAATGTAATGAATGGATCATAGAAAGGACCAAAGTAGCATGGAGAATAGCTTCGTTGTGGATTTGGGGAGGCCATATAGTGAGGATATGGGATGACCAGTGGGCCTGACCCACCCTGTAGTCGCTACTGAAAACCAGCCACAGGTACCCGGATAGACCACAATCAAGATGGTCTGATGACCTGAAGAAGGAGAATAGTAATATATACACTACATACTATTTTTATAACAATAAAAATACCAACAGTGGTTTTACAGAAACCAAAAACTTCCTTCCAAATTTAAGAATAGTGCATTACTCTCGCGGAAGTGCTCTCAGAGGGTGTTAAAGTATTTTGGGCACATACCCCGGAGAGATCTGGACAACCTTGAGAAGCCATGGTCAATAGTTTACAGCATGAACACGACCCTCAATCGTGAAGAATACGACTGAGAAGATAATTATTAAAAATGTTCTTTAGAGTATAACGTTATTTAGGACATCGCGTATATACGGAAACGATTTACCCCCGAATATTTTCATCGAAAGTTCACCCATCACATAATCGTTAAATATTGTATCACTCGTGTCAACCATAAAACTTTGTTACTTATTTCAATTCTAAAAGAGCACATTTCGAATATGTTCTCGCATAATTAAAGACCCGGGATGGCCACAAGTATGTAATTAATAAAATGAAATGGCTGACGCAAATATCGAGGGTACTTATCCGTCACTTAAACATTTTACTTGTCACGCGATGCGATAATCATTTTCTTTGTTGTATTATATTTCGATGGAAAATTTTTGGTAAACAATATTTTCTTTCTTTATTAGTAGTATCAAATTTCTTCGTAGCGAACATCATTATTGCTTGTCAGCGTGAAAGCTGTTTTCCAAATATAATACTAATAACGGACCGAGAACCAATTGATGGGCCCAGACGAGAAAGCGCAAACAAATAACGCAATAAACGTATCATATTTTCATCATACTAGACTCGTTCATAACATCGTGCAGGTACTAGTACAAGGCTTCAAGATAAAAACACGTTTCACATTATATTTGAAATCCAACCACACACAGCTCATCAACGCTGTTCTACGCAACAGCAATTTATGATTCTATATAAATGTAGTAAGGAATCTAATAGTTAGGCTAATTTGTATAGCGCCGTTTTCGTGAATAGCTTACCTCAAGGGCGCTTTGACAATGTTTTGAGTCTTGAGAGTTGCATGTGATTCCTGCACGCCTCAGATGCATCGACAACTGCGGATTGTCAATGCATCTGAGGCGTGCAGGAAGCATATTCCAGGCGGACGGACCTGCCACTGCGAAAGCCCGATCTCCGAAATTTGTCCGGGGTTGCGCTTTGGCTCAACTAATCTGCTTATTACCAAGGAGTTTGCTGATCGAAGCGTAGATTGCCGCAAATTAGGGCTATCAGCAACTCAAAGTTCAGATATATAGGCTGGTGCCATTCCGTAAAACGCTTTAAAAACCGTCCAGCATAGTTTAGATACCTCAGAGAAATAACATCCTCAAAAAAAAGTATTAGCTTGCTTACAACTTGCAATGTATGTAAATGTGCATATTGTAAATACATGAACATTATTTACTAATTATATTATATCCAGCATATTCCTGTAAATCCATAGGTTAATAATAGAATAGAATAATAATAGAATCAAATAATATAGACCTAAAACTGAGAATACTCCTCATCAAGACCTATGTATGGAGTGTCTTGATGTACGGCTGCGAGACATGGTGCCTATCCGAAAGGGATAAGCGGAGACTAGAGGCTTTTGAGATGTGGTCCTATAGAAGACTCTTTGGAATTTCCTGGAGAGACCACATCACGAATGAGGAAGTTCTTCAAGGAATCGAAGGAGGAAGGCACCTGCTCAGGACCTTGTCCGAAAGGCGTGCAAGATGGATCGGCCATGTAATACGTCAAGAAGGTCTCTTGCATGCCATAATGGAGGGTATGATCGAGGGGACAAACTCTAGGGGACGCCCACGCCGAGAGTACCTGGAGGACCTGTTGATGGACGTACGCTGCTCATCATATGCAGATCTCAAAAGAGCCGCACAAGACAGGGAAAAATGGAAGAGAATAATGGAGGAAATTGCTGCAAACCAATCCCAGGATTGAAACCAGAGAAGAGAACGTCGTTATCAAGAGTATATTTTTAAGAACAACCAACCATGCCTAAGAGATTATTTTTAGAACAGAAAATATGGTATACTCACAAGTATTATGAAATTTAACATATTATAAATATGTGCTCTTCTTTTCAATTTGATTGAGCCATAGCAACGCGTGGCCGGGTATTGCTAGTATGTTTATAATTATTTAAAAAAATAATGTGTTCATTTATTTTTGGCTTTCTACTACTCTTTGAAGTAAAACATCTATAGGCGTGGTAAGCCAAAATGGTCTGAACGTCTCGAAAAGTGTAACATCTTCAAACATGATTGTGTAAATATTATATTTATTTAAAGCCAGGGGCATTAAATTCTATACTGGATTGCATTCCGAAGGAGAATGCAGAAATAATGGACTGCCACACTTTAACCGATGCGGCACTCCATCCTTCTCTTTTCGCCACCGCGGTAGACGCGGTGTGATGGGTTGCGAACCTCATCGCCACCAATAGGCATCTTCCGCGCACATTTCAAATCAAATCAAATCAGTTTATTTTCTCAAAATATATTACAAACAACAATTATAGTTTAAGGCATCTATTTAGAACAAGTAAAACATAAAAAATATATAATACCAGGAACGCATGAGAGATGGTTCGACATTAGGAATACATAATACTCTCCAAAGTCAAGAGTATTTGTCTTCTGAACCTACTTTCACGAATATGAAAGACATCGATCTCCGAAGCGATCATGTTCAGCTGTTTGATTGCTTTCCCCACCGGCATCACCAGAGGCAGGTTTGTTCTGCATGTTGGGAGATAAAACAGTCTGTGCTGACGCTGTCGAAGATAACCATTCGGAACATAAAGATGGATAGCCTCCAAGATGACGGAATTCAATCGTCCAACGTCCACAAAATAAATCTAAAACACACAATATAAAATAACAAAATAAAAATAACATAACACATAATGTTATTTTTTATGGTGCACATTGGTGCATATCCGGACTTTTGTGTTATCAAACACACATTTAGTGAAATATTCTCTGGACAATAACAGTTTTTGTATTATTAAGAGAATACTAAAGTTGTGACATTCATTATTATTCTTTGAATAAGACAGTAAGTAGGTATATAAAAACATTTTTTAAGAAGAATTATTTTATTATTCCAAACGCCGCATCTATAAGACCTGTGTGCGACCAATCCTCACATATGGCATTGAATCGAGGGCAGACACTGTCAAGACAAAGAGCATGCTCAGGACAACCGAGATGAAAACGCTCCGCGCTATAGCTGGCAAGACCCTACGTGATCGAGTTAGGAATACAGCAATCGAGAAATCTGCGAGGTCGAAGATGTGGTCAGATGGGGACGTCAAAGACGGCGATACTGGCATCAACACGTAGAAAGGATGAGCTCAAATAGAATACCACACATAGCTCTACATGGAACGCCAAACGGACAACGCCGACCAGGAAGACCCCCGAAACGGTGGAGAGAAAGCTGGAGTTCAGCATCTCAAGAGGACCCGCCTGAAATAACAAACTCCTGAGTCTACCAAAAGGGAAGAAGAAGAAGAAGAAGAAGATTCCAAAATGACATATACTGAGCGTTGAACATACAAAAAAATACTAATGAAAATTTATTTTAAAGAAGACAAAATCTTTTCTGAAACACATTGTTACTAATACCAAAAATATTCTACAATTAGTTTTCTTAATTACAAGTAACATATTAAATAATAATGGCATGTTTAAAATTAATTAAAATTGTTCTGTTTATCTTGAATTCCGTTATATTAATTAAGCAGTATAGTACGTTCTGTTAACAATGTTCTCAACTATTATTCGCATTTACTTAAACTTTTGTGATGGTTATTACCGCGACATTAAATTAAATATATATATAATCATATAAATAGCCTACGAAGGCTTGTCAGTAGCGATAAATTAATTTGCAAGGAACGGATGAAAGAATATTTTTCGATGAACATGTTATACGTTGTACTACCCATGTAATAAGTTTTTTTAAAAGATACGATCTAATTTTATGCCCTGTGTTATCATGACGTAAAACGAGTGGCAGAATTTTAAATAAAGCTAGCAGGCTCTATACTAGGGTTAGAAATACTTGGAAAATTAATCCCTCGCGGGGAGGGTTATTAGATACGAATTACTAGGCTGTATTTCAATCGCATTGGATAACAGTCAACATGGTGTTCCGAAAGTTTGGTTCTCGTATGAGGGGGTAATTATATAACGCGTGTTGTATATTTTCAATATATTTATATTTATTCTTGTCGAAACTAAGAAGTTCCTGAGTATAGAAGTAAAAACCTTATTTTTCTTCTTCCTTGCTGTAGAACTATATGATTCCCAGCTGTCCTTTCATATTTTAGGAGGTAAAAGATAACTAAAATTGTTTACAAATATGATCAGTTTTGACAGATGTTATAAAGATTTATTTTGGAACGTTTATGCTTTTGTTATTACAAATATTCTGAATAAATACATATATATTTTTAAATTTAAGCAATAATTTTAAGTTCTTATTGGGGATCAGGTAATTGCTTACAACAATGGAAATAAATCAAAGATTGGACTTGACGTTAATTTATTTTTATTATTTATAATATTTTCTTTATTTTAATTTGCTTTTTCCATTTCTAAAATTTCGAGATTGCTCAAAGTTATATTTATATTATTAACATGCAAAATTTCAACGCCATTATCTTTATTAAACGCCATTATCTTTTTCAATGAGGTGGTTAGCAAATTCAGAAAAATTCTTATTAGAGAGACATCTTATGTGCTCTTTTATTCTTAATTTAAAATTACGCCTTGTTTTACCTGTACAAAAAAAAAGTTGTGTTTAATAATTGGTTTTTTGTTTTGTTTTGTTACCTATATTATATAACTTTTTTCGTGAGTACATAAGTACAAACACGTTTTTTTTTATGTAATATCTTTACTTAGACTTTGATTAAAACCATTGTCGACAGGCGGCAGAGAGCGGCAATGTGGATGAGTTCCGCAGCCTGTACGTGGCGCAGCCCGAGCGCCTGGCGGTGAGAGACGCCCGTGGGCGCTGCGCGGCGCACCTCGCCGCGGCGCGTGACCGCCCGGCCATCCTGCGTTTCGTGCATTCGGCCGGCGGAGGTGACTATTACTTTATTTTTCCAACAACGAACACTTTTCCAACGGCGAACACTTAGCAATATATGCCTTAAACATTTATGCTGTCTGCAATATCTGTTAAGTTAATAAACTGATTTGATTTGAATTTTCTTATTTCATTCATTCACTTCATGGTAAGACATTTAATTTTTTATTATTATTTATATTTAAAATAAAATAAAAATAAAATCACTGCACTTTGTTTTTTACCATTATGCGGTTATTTTAATTGCCGAATAGTTTCGCTTGTACCCAAGTTTCCTCCGGGTTTCGTAATAACAGAACTGCTGTCATTACGAAGCCCTGAGGAAGCTTGGGTACAAGCGAAACAGTCGGCAATTAAAATAACCGCATAGTGGTGAAAAACAAAGTGCAGTGTTTTTATTTCTATTTTATTTTAACAATAAATAATAAAAAATTGATTTGATTTGATTTGATTATTTGCGAAATTGCGTCAATAAAAATATATTTCGTCTAGCTGCGAGGAGTTGCTAGTAAATATTTAAATGATTTTTAGCCCTCGCGTTTCCACTGCTAATACTAGGATAATATCGTAAGATAATTATTCTGGTACAGTTTAAGGAGATATAGCGACTGGTGAAAATGTATTTAGAACCTGTGGGTAAGTATACATATATTGTGTGACGCTCATCTAAACAGATTAATGTTTTATAACTTGTGTGAATATGCTTGGTATTTACGCGAAAACTTGATGCATGTATAACCCTTTTAAAATCTTTTATTCCACTACCTTAGAAATTCCCCGCAATATGAGCATTTCAAAATAATAATATTTATATATACAATAACTTAATAGTCTTAATGGAAAATAAGTAGAGGCAGATCTCCTGCGCGGTGGTGTGACCAGATTAAAGAGATGACTGGGGAGAACAGAGAGGATTGGAGACGTTTTGTTTAAGCCACGGCCAGTTTCATAGATCACAACCCTCAGTAATCAGGAAACGAAGAAAGAAATAGAAAGGAAATTGTTTGTTTTTTTATAAATTGTGTAATAAAAACGAAATAATCATTTTAGATTAATATATAATTACAAATTTGCATTAGAAAAAAATAGCAAAGGGTGGAATATATTATGTTTTACATCTGCATTTCTTTTGGAATGAAATACAAATAAATGGAAAAAATGCTACGTGCAACATGCTTAATTGAAACTTAAAATTCTAGTTGAGTGCAACACTACCTTATTTTTAAAAATCGATATATCAGTTCTAAGGTTACTTCCTTCTACTTCTTTAAAATAATTAAGAATTTTTACGTGTGTATCTCCAAATAAACAAATTTGATATCTTCTTCTTCTTCAGCCTATTCTCTTCCACTCCTGGACAAAGGCTTCCTCCATTCGCTTCCATGCACCTGGATGCAGTCTTGTGCAGACTGCATCCAGGTTATTCCGACATGTCTGTTCAGATCATCCTTTCACCGTAGTTGCGGTCGCCCTGCACTTTTCTTTGCCGTCCACGGTCTCCAAGTCAGCAGTCTTCGTCTGAGCTTCTGGCTACGTGATCTGACCATTGCCATTTTAGAGTCACTACCCGGTGGATGATGTCACAGGTTAATATTCAAACCTACAGATTTGGATACATCGTTTAGTTTTTAAGCATTTTAAGTTCCTCCGGAGTGTTGCTCACAAGTACGATGTCATCGGCAAAAGGTAGATGGTTTAAATATTTTCCATCAATACGTATCCTTTAGATTCCCAGTTAAGGTTTTTGAAAATGTATTCGAGGGCTAATGTGAAAAGTTTTGGGGATATTGTGTCTCCTTGTCGGATTTCCCTTTTTTGTTTGATATATAATAAATAAATACACAACAATATGGATGCTAGAGTAGATCGATACTAGATAACTTCCCAATCATGATATTTATTTTGGCATTAGGGGTTAGCTGTTTTGCAATTATTCCGTAATGTCCCGAAGTGGAAAACATATTTTTAAAGTGATCTCGGCTCAGTTTCCCATTGACAGTTTTAAAATAGAAATAGTGAAGTAATATAGATAAATGACAGGCATCTGGTGCCATTTTTAAGTAGACGTTTACGACTCCACTTTGATCGCAACTATAACAAAATTTAATTAACTATAAATATATTTTGTTGCAGCTGTACAAATAAACTGTCATTATTTATTTTATAGCAAGACATAAAGTTATACACAAGTATATATTTATATTTTAATACGTTTTATGAAAATTAAAAAAAATATATATTAGTTATCAATGGCGGATTAAGCGGTCGTAATAAAAGGCCTCAAATAGGCTTTGAGTTATTTAAATATCTTTAAATTCGAATACGACAAAAACCATTTTATTTTTATGTGTATACCAAGTAATTAAGTTATTTAGTAGTTCAAATATCATAATATTAGTATTTAAATACTTTTAATACTTAAGTAATTGAACATAATATTCTCAACTACTGTTAAAATTTATAACACTGTTATAATATCAATTTATTTTTATCTCGGCCCTCCTCGATTTCTTTATCCATTCAGTCTGCTGGTATATATATTTTTGGTCTTCCTTCCTTTATCCATTCGTTATTTATGTCTAAACCATCTTGATGACCCTTTCTCAATTTTATTTAGGACGGATTCATCTGCTGTACATTATTTTCTTATTAAATCGTTAGCCATTTTATTGTTCAATGTTTTTTCACCGCATTCTTCTAGCGATTTAATTTTTTCTTATTTTTATACTTTTACTACCAACTCTAAGCTTTAGTTCCTTACATAAGGGTTGGAATTAGAATTAATTATTAAAACGTAAATTTTTTAATGTTTAATTTTTTTCAATTTAGTTTTATACTTTTGTTCTCAAGAAAATATCAGGATGAAAACATAAACTCACCACATATATTCTATTATTTTTGGCGTTATAAAATATCCGAAGCGAAAGTGTAAATATGTGTTTCATATAATGCAAGATAAAAATGCGATTTGTCGAAAAAATAAATCTACCCGAAAAATCCCTCTAATATAGAATAAACCCATAACACTTAGATTTAATGAAACAATAAACACCATTCATCGTTGACTGATGAGGTGTTTACTCTGCTGTTATCTGTTATTAAAAATCTAATAATAGCTAAAAATAACATTGCTATTATTATACGTACAAAGTTATATATGTATAATATTATACATTGAGCCAGTTAACCAAGATTAGTTTAGAAAGTCAATACCTTTTTGATAGTCTACAATGGGATAGTTAAATGTCAAATGTCAACCTTCAAACTTTCTATCAAAATAAATATAACAAGTAAAAGTAGTTAATTAAATCATAATTTTATTTTGTTATTCTGAAAAATAAACTTCCATCAAGAGATTGAAGTAAAATCATGAAATTAAAATATATATTTAGGTTTGTTCCACTTGGTTTTATTTTTTCAAACGGTTTCGGCAGCTCGCTGCCATCTCTCGTCGTTGACCGAGCTGCTGAAACCGGTCGAAACCATAAAACCAATTAGAATTGAAGTAAAATAAATATTATTTTAATATCTGTCACAATTGAACACTTCATTAAAAAAATTACATATTTATTTTGTATATTTAATACAAAAACTAACAAAACACTGATGAAGGGCTTCCGTGTCTGAAACATGTTAAGTATTTTTTATTTTTTTAATAAAGTTAGTGTTGTTTTTAAAGTTATAAACAATGTTCCAATATGAAAAAATGTATGAAAAAAAAGACAAATTTCAATGAGTTTTATTATAATATTTATGTATGACATGTTTCGCCCTTCTAAGGCATTATCAAATGTTTGATAAAAAAATATAATAAAATTATAATAAAACTCAATGAAAACTATCGTTTTTTCATACATATTAATAATTTAATATGAAGTTTTACATCATTGTTCAAAAAACAATAAATAATGTTCTAATGTTCGTTATGTTATATAAAAAGTTTTTTTTATCCTCTTTATTTTTGTAAATAATGTTAATGGTAATCAAATCCTAAAATGGGTGGAGCAAACTTATTAATTAAAAATATTTTAACATTATGTTAATTTATTATATTATACTATTTTGAAATGCCTCGTATTCTTTTAAATATAAAATGCGAGGGAATTTGTATTAATAATAATATTTTTACTGTAATTAATCAATGTATCCAATACTTGTGATGTAAAAAAAATATATTTGCGTGTCTAATTGTAATCTCTGTCTGTTCTTACATGCCCCTCGACTTGTTGTAGACCTCAACGTTCAGGACAACGTGGGTAACACGCCGTTGCACGTGGCGGTGGAAAATGATTCCTTTGAAGTCATTAACTATCTTCTGCAAGTGTAAGTTTCCATCGTCTCTTATTCACTGGTATAAATTTAACGCAGAGCGAAGGCCCATGACAACTTTTGAGATTAGCTTAAAAAGCGATAATTGTATACGTAAAATGCATGAAAAAAATAATCTCACGCTATCTTTGCTCTCGTAGAATTCACATGACAATTAAAATGGCGATAAACTAGTTTCCACATGTCATGAATCAATAGATAAAAAAAATGATACAGTAATTGTGTTATAATCTGTTGTATACAATAATTTGGAAAGCATCGGGAAACTACCACATTAAAAATAACCCAAATGTCATCCCTAGAACCAGCAAAGGTGTTAATAGACCTAGAATTAAAACTTCGATTGATTGACTTAGGAACCGTGTATGCAAATATGGATGAACGGAAAAATAATGGTTAGTGCTAGAAACGGTTAGCTATAAAAATAATGAAAGATTTATTTAACGTCTTTAACTAACTAACTAACCATCACGCCGTCTCCCCGGAGGGGTTGGCAGAAAGAATAGACCGCCACACTGTTCTGTCTTGACATACTTCTCTCGCTTCCTCTATATTTATACATCTATAACTTTCTCGGATGGATGATTATGTCGACCGTAAAATGGACGTAGTGTACGCTAAGTTTGGATACTGAACCATGATTTTAAAAATAAATTTGCACAATTTGCAAGCGCTCTTCTGACGTTAGTCTATTCATGATAAATTACTACAAATCAACTGCCAACTATCAAATTGACAGTTTGTAGAAACAATGTTGCCAGTTTAAAAACCAAACCTCAAAAAAAAAACCTATATCCTATGCAATGGATTTCCTACTATAAATAAAAAAAGTTTTGTACGATACAACATTATTTGTCCTATATCAAAATAATCATAGGTGATATAACGCACCTTTTCGAATGAGCTTTTATTTTATATGAAGAACATGATATTGAGTATAATGCCAAAGTTAAATATTTGCGTGTGAAAGTGTACTTTATTTAACAGAACTTATAAATTAAAGCTTCGAAAGAAAGTGTAAAAGTGTATAAGTGTACATAGCTCGTGAATGAGCTTATTTTTCTACATTGACGCAATGTCCACTCGAACTTCTCCAGCACCCCCTAGATTCTAAAAATTTAAAAACGCCCCGCCAGACCTCCAAAACGCCCGCAAAGGGGCGCGGGTGCCCCGGTTAAGAATCACTGATTTAAATTAAGTAAGATATTCGAGATATGGGATATGGGAGAGATCATAAAAACATTTTAGTTTTAACTATAATACATACCTGTGGGCCATGTTAGATGTTATAAAAATCTACATTCATGACTCATCGCACTAGAAAAGAATCGTAGGATTGATTGATTGGCAGGCAAAAGTCCATCTTAGCATATATGGCTAAACTAATTAAAAAGTTATGTAAACAATTAAATGATTTAGTCCCGTGGATACGAGCATCCTGAACGAGAAGAAGCAAGCGGTGGTGCACCTAGCCACGGAGTTGAATCGTCCTCTGACCCTTCGCGCAATGAGCGAGCACCGCCAGGTCATCGACATCCAGCAGGGCGGCGAGCATGGCCGCTCTGCGCTGCACCTCGCCGCTATCTATGATCACGAGGAGTGTGCCAGGATATTAGTGAGTGCACTGGATACTTCAGTAGATATTTCTTATTATTTTGTATATCTGGGCCTAGAAATCAATTTGGAAACTTGTGAGGCCCATTAAAAATGTATTATTGCATGTGTGAATGTTTTTTATTTGATTGAAAATGATAAAGGGTACCCAGAATTTACCCGAGGTTGTGGTGGGTACCCTTGTATCATTTTTAGGCTGTTATAGGACGCAGCATCGCCTTTACGCCAGTCTCGCTCGTTCACTTCTTAGGGCTGCCCTCCATCCATTCAGGACTTCTCTAGTCTAGAATCTTGTCTTTCGAGAGTATCAGCCCAAAGACTACTGCTTCCTACTGTTGAAAGTGACTTTATTGGGAATGAGGGTTTTTCGCTTCTATGCTCAGAACTAACAAGTACATGGTATATACAATAACAATAGAATCATCGTATACTTTCGTATGAGGCACTTCATTTGTGGTGTGGAATTATTAATATTAATTTTAAAACACTTTTCTACTCGTTTTTTCACCATTTTATTTTTATTTTATCAAACCAAACGGTTTCGCTCCCACCAGGGCTTCTTCAGGGTCACAAAACAAACTGTTTGTTTTGTAACTCTGGCGAAACCGCAGAGTTTGATAAAACAAAAATAAAGTGGCGATAAAACGAGTAGAAAAGTGTCTTAACTATAATGTCATAAAATAGCAAAAGTTTTAGTGTTAATACTACGTATACGGAAGCCGGGACTCAGTTAAGGGTGGGAAAGAGTGAGTGAATTAAGTATGGTAGTTATACTGCCGAAGCGAGAATGAAATATGTATAGGTGTGCTATAGTGAGCCGTTTCAGATATAAATAATTGCGCAGATTACGGAATTCGGGGCTTGCCCGCGCCGTCCATGCAATAACGGCTACTACCCTATCCACGAGGCGGCTAAGAACGCCTCGTCCCGGACCATCGAGGTGTTCCTGCAGTGGGGCGAATCCAAGGGCTGCAGCCGCGAGGAGATGATCTCCTTCTACGACTCTGAAGGCAACGTCCCCCTCCACTCGGCTGTTCACGGCGGTGATATCAAGGCTGTCGAGCTGTGCCTCAAATCAGGAGCCAAAATATCTACCCAGCAACACGATCTGTCGACGCCTGTTCATCTGGCTTGCTCTCAGGTACAACATAATACTTATTTTCAAATTTGTGTAAACAATTGATTATACTAGGTGTAAACAATTTTATTTGGCATTAACGCAATAATCAGTACATCCAATATTTTAGTGAGTTTAGTCTATCGTAGCCAGTTTTAACTCTAACTGGCGCAACTAATTAAGTTTGTAACTGGTTATAATAATGTTTCGTCCTAATTACAATTAGGACGAAACAATTTCGAGAAAGAAGCCAACCGAAGAATTCAGTTGGGTTGGGCGGCCTTTGGGAAATTACGTCATGTTTTCACTTCCAAAATACCACAATGCCTCAAGACTAAAGTCTTCAACCAGTGCGTTTTGCCAGTCATAACATACGGAGCCGAGACGTGGACATTGACAAAAGGTCTAGTCTACAGATTCAAGGTTGCCCAGCGCGCCATGGAAAGAGCCATGCTTGGAATAACCTTGAGGGATAGATTTAGAAACGAATTTATTCGACAACAAACCAAGGTGACTGAGGTGGCTCTACGGATAGGCGGGCTGAAGTGGCGGTGGGCTGGCCATATCTGTCGGAGAACCGACAGCCGATGGGGAAGACGGGTTCTGGAGTGGAGACCGCGTACAGGATTCCGTAGAGTTGGACGTCCCCCTGCCCGCTGGACCGACGATCTGAAGAGGATTGCTGGACATGGATGGATGGGAGCGGCAATGGATAGGGGGCGGTGGAGGGCTTTGGGAGAGGCCTACATTCAGCAGTGGATGACAGACGGCTGATGATGATGATGATGATAATAATGTTTAAAATAACTCATGTCATAAATAGTGTTCAAAAGAACTCATGACATACGTAGTGTTTAAAAGAGCCCATGTCATAAATAGTGTTTAAAATAACTCATGTCATAAATAGTGTTTAAAATAACTCATGTCATAAATTGTGTCAGGCTAATAACTCAAGTCATAAATAGTGGGGTATCAGTAATGACAGTCCTATCACGATACTCCCCCATATTAAATCGTATAAATATCTAATTAACTAACTAACCATCATGTCATCTCCCCGAAGGATTATAATAATGGAACGGTTATTTCTGCTATACTTCTCTCGATTCCTCAACATTCATCAACATGTCATCCGCGCACTTTTATTTTCCGACGATTTTTCAAAGCTCTATAATAAATTAATTTAATATTTTTCTTAGATAACTAACTAACCATAATGCTGTCTTTTCGAAGGGGTGGGCAGAGGAAATGGACCGTCACACTATTCTTACCTGAAATATTATTATTGTTATTATTATAATACACAGTTCCTCCAATCAGCTTATAAGTGAGGATAATTGCAGTAAAAGAAACATATTTATGACCTGCTGCAAACCAATATAGACTGTAACACCCCTATCATTAGCAGATTATTCACTTGCCACACTTGAATATACATATATAAATCATTTGAGAAATGTACAGTTCTACCAGGTGCACCCAAAAAATAATTTCCACCACTAGGAATTCATTCTAACCCTCTTAAAAATCCTGTCACTAATACAACAAACTGAAATTTTCAGCGAAAACGGTCTAGTAGTGAAAAAAACTAACCAACACTTATAGACCGCAACATTCATACATTGTGTCATGCACGCACGTCGATTTCTCCGACTCCTCACGTGGCCGACATTCAATATTTAGTAGTAATAGTTTTCCTCGGTCTTCTTGTATATCAAGTTCCATTTACATCATAAACATACATGTCACACATATACGTTTTTTACCATTATTTCTTCATTTATTTTTTCCATACGTCCAAACCATCTTAATATAGTATTTTTAAGTCTATAAGTAAAACCACAAAACGAACAATATTTTTATTTATATAGATAAGCGTGCCACAATTACTTTTAAAATGTTAAAATTTATATATCTAAGTAGCAAAAATAACAGATATACATAAACTAATAATTAATCTCACTGGACTTCAAATTTCCACGAACCCTGATATTACTGTAGGATTGAATTAACAATCTCAGTTTTTGACGCTAGCGGAATTGCTTGTAAACACGACTAGTTTTATTCTCCAGAGCGTAATTTAAAATTGATGCGCATTTTTAATATATTAGTAACACCATTGGCAAAGTGATAATACTCGTATTTTTCAGGGGGCAATCGACATAATAAAATTGATGTTCGGCATGCAACCGTTTGAAAAATCCGCGTGCCTGATGTCGTGCGACGTGCAGAGGATGACGCCATTACATTGCGCCGCCATGTTCGACCACCCAGCCATCGTGGAATACCTCATCCAGGAAGGCTCCGACATCAACCCGCTAGACAAAGAGCTGCGCTCACCGCTGCTGCTCGCTGCCTCCCGGGGTGGATGGAAGACTGTACACACTTTGGTAAATACCACATTTCGAAAATTCTACCCAATTAAAATGGAACGAGCTTTGTGGCAGAGCGGCAAATGCTAGACTACCACACCGAAGGTCTCGGGTTCTCTTCTCGGAGATGCCAGTATGATTCTCACTCTGTTTTTGGTCTGGTGTAGAATTAGCTACATATCACGTGTCATGAGAATCAATATAATAGTTAAATGCAAATTTTGTACAGTAATTGGTTCAAACGATATGTTGTATACATATCTAAAAATAATAAGTAGATAATACACATTGTGTAACTTTTTATGTTATTCTTCTAAGTCGTATTCCTCATAACTGAGGGTCGTGTCCATCCTGTAAACTATTGACGCACGCCATGCGCCCTTGTCACCCGTCAGTCTCCAGGCTGCAGCTAATGACAGACCAGTCAGATTCCTAATTTGGTCGGACCAGCGCACTGGTCGTTATTGTGGTCGCCTTCCCTCCACTTTGCCCATAATGACGAGCTTTTCAAGGTTGTCCTGATCTCTCTATGCTGTGTCCAAAATATTTCAGCACTCTCTGAGAGCACATGTGCGAGAGTCTTGCCTTGATACCTAGCTGGTCAATAATTGACTGGTTTGTTCTTCATGCCGTCCAGGGTATACGCAGCATTCGTCGCCAGCACTACACCGCTTAAACTACTTTTAATGTTACGATATTGTTATGTTAAAAATTACCAAAATGTCTTCAACTGGGTTAAATACAGAGGTTATTAAGCAATAACTCTCTGCTCTGCTCTAAAGTAATGAAAATATATTTTTTAAATATTATAATATACCTATATCTTACTTATTTCCACTAGATTTTATGGCCATGACCGGTTTCGGCGGTTAACTTAACTTAATATTCTGGTTAAGATGGCATTTAGACCAGAAAATGGCAGCATGCTACCGAAACCGGTCATAGTCATTAAACCAAGTAGAATGAAACTAGTTAAATTTTATAAAGGAATTTTAAATGAAAAAATAAATAATGTCATTATGTACAATGATGTACTACAATTTTTTTTTAATTTCAAACACTAATATTTTAAAACTGAAATAAAGCATTAATACAATTTAGAAAAAGGAGTTACTGTCAAAACTCTCCAATATCACTGCTTAAACTACTTCTTCTTATTCGTATCAATTGCAATCTGGTTATGTATATTGTTGGAATTGTCATAAAAAACGAGCTCATCCCTTATCCAACTCTTGTCATTGTGCAGGAAGGTTTGGTCGACTTTGTGTCGTTTCCAGGGGTCCCGGATGTTGTAAATAGTATCGTTGTGATAGTAAAGTATGTTATAGTAATATTTTAATAATAAAATATGTTAAATTCTTCATTAGATTCGTCTCAACGCTAACATCGCGTTAAAAGATATGAACAACAGAAATGTTTTGCACCTGGTGGTCCTTAATGGCGGTCGTCTTGAAGATTTTTCCAACCTCTACAAGGTAACAATTTAATTTCATTCATGGTTTAAACAGTTGATTAATAATTTTCCCATATGATTCAATGTAAATGTTACTTAGTTAGGTCATTATTTTATTTAGATAATTAATACGAATGAAAATGTGTGTTTTTTTTAGATGTTTCGTCAGCTTTAATGGGAATGACTTGTTTAAATGTAATCATATTTGATAATACCTTAGCAACACGATACATGTTATTCCCAAGTAACATTAAACTTCTAGAAAAGTGCATTCGTATTAGTTATTTAATATGGTTACAATTCTATTTAGATATTATGGTAATCATAATAGCAATTTTAAATCATTTTTTATTAGCTTTACAATTCAGACTTGCTCCAATGGGGAAGGAAACAAAAAAATAATGCCTAAGACAGGCGAAACATGTCATTCAAATAAATTTTAATAAAACTTATAGAAAATATACGGTACGTTTTAATTCATATTATTATTTAAAAGGGAGTTTAACATCATTGTTCACAAAACAATAAATTTGTTTTAGAATTTAGTAGTAGAGTAGAAAATATATTATTATTATGAAGAAGGAATCTTGTCGTATCCAGGCTTGAACGCAAGTCCCCTGGATCGAGAGTCAATCATTCTATACCATAGACCAGGGGTCTCCAAATTAAGGCCCGCGGGCCAAATCCGGCCCGCGATACCCAATGACCAGTGACAGCTAATGGCTTAATTAATGAAAACAAAGAAAAAAATTATTTAAAATTTCTTTATTATTATGTATTTAGTGTGCTTCCACTTAAGTTTATGTTCGATTGGTTTCGGGAGCTTGCTGCCACTTTCTGGTGACATCACACCAGAAGATGGCAGCAAGCTGCCGTAACCGGCCTAACCTAAACACAAGTGGAAGAACACTAAATACATAATTATGAAGAAATTTTGTATACTCGTATATATTTTTTTGTTTTCATTATTTAAAATGAACTTCTACTAAGAAATTTCAATTTAAAATCTACATTATTTAATGGCTTATTGTTATTATTGTTGTTGTGATAAGTTCGATAAAAAACACAGAATGATAGTAACTCGGTTTTCTTTACTTGCGACTAGTCTAGAAATAATAGATAATGGCAGGAAAATTAAATGGAGTAATCAGTATCGCCCAAAGGCTGGAAAGTTTGGAGACCCCTGTCTAAGACCACCACCCGATATATGATTAATATTATATAAAGTAATATAAAGTAACGTAAAAATGCTATTTCTGGGTTTGACAAACATAATTACTGATCGATAAGAACAAACAAACGCAGCATGAAAAGGACAAGAACATGCACCAACTGCTGAACGAGAAGGACAACATGGGCTGCTCGCCGCTGCACTACGCCAGCCGCGAGGGGCACATCCGCTCGCTGGAGAACCTCATCCAGCTGGGCGCCTGCATCAACCTCAAGAACAACAACAACGAGAGCCCGCTGCACTTCGCCGCCAGGCAAGTATTATTACCCATTATATTATAACCCAGAGACGAAGCCGCTGATAGGAGTAAAAGGAGAAAAGAGAGACCATCGGAGAGGGTAGCGGCTCCATTATCAACTGCCAACGTCTTCCCTTTCTCTAGATGCCCCAGAATGTGTGGGTCCAGGGATTTAACTCATGCTGTCATGACATTAAGAGCTTCTTCTTCTTCTTCTTCTTCTCCTAATAGACCTTTGGTCTGTTCCTGAAATCAGGCTGGCCTCTCTTGGGAGGTTGACTCCCAACTATCTCCTCCATAACTCCATCTCTTCGGCGGTCTTCCGGGGGGACGGCAGCCGGCAGGAATCTGATGCGCCACAGCGTGTGGGATTCTGATGGGATCCATCGTCTGCACGTGCGCAAACCAGTATCTTCTGCGTTGTCTGCCCCATATCACGAAATTCTCCACCTTGCAGATCTCGCGGATACCCGTGTTCCTCACCATATCTCGAATAGTCCTTCCTGCTATCATCTTCAGCGTCCTCATCTCTGCCACCCGTATTTTGGCCTTCGTTCTTGTGATGTGACATCTCCTATTATTTCATCCATAATAAGGTTGAAAATAAATGGCCTCAAAGTGTCTCCTTGTCTTATGCCTGTTGAAGTTTTTATGGATTTGGACAATTCTCCGTTTACTCTTATTTTAGTGTTGGTATTTGTATTGAGTTCTAGTATAGTATTTATGACGTTGTGAGCTGCATTTCTTATCAACAGGATATCCAGTACATCATTAAGTCTCACTCGGTCGAATGCCTTAGTCAGGTCGACGAAACATACGAAAGCTGGCTTATTGTACCCAATCGCCTTCTCTTTTAGCTGTCTTACAACGAAGATGGCATCAGTTGTAGACCTATTTTTTCGAAATCCCTGTTGCTCTTCTCTATTGATGATAACGTTCTCCATGTAAAGAGCGATTCAACAAAATGATAATAATAATCTTAAATTCGAGTGTATGTTGTTTATTTTAATACCTAGACGAAATATCGTCGGTTCAAAGGTAAAACTCATTAAGTGTCATTAATTTTTTTTTTCTTGCAATTTCTGTATCAGACTTGTGAATTCTACGTCAGAAAATAATCACCAAGTGTATTTATTTAAGAATAACAGTTATTCTTTAATAAAAACACTTGGTGATTATTTTCTGCCGTAGAATTCAGAAGTCTGATACAGAAATGGCAAAAAAATATAATTTAAATGTCACTTAATGAGTTTTACCTTTGAACCGACGATATTTCGTCTAGGTATTAAAATAAACAACATACACTAGAATTTAAGAACATTCGAGAAGTGTGAATGAAAAAATAAGTCTATAAATGGCAATGAGTGTGTGAATATTTGTGTGTGAACAGGTACGGCCGCTACCACACCGTGTGTCAGCTGCTGGACTCGCTGAAGGGCGCGTTCATCATCAACGAGAGCGACGGCGGCGGGCTGACGCCCCTGCACATCGCGGCGCAGCAGGGCCACACGCGCGTCATGCAGCTGCTGCTGGCGCGCGGCGCGCTGCTGCACCGCGACCACCGCGGCCGCAACCCGCTGCACCTGGCCGCCATGTCCGGCTACACGCAGGCCGTGGAGCTGCTGCACGCCGTGCACTCGCACCTCCTCGACCAGACCGACAAGGACGGGGTGACTACACATCTCTATACTTATTATTTCTTCAACAATTATGTAACACTCCACATTCAATCAATGACATGTTTCGCCTGACTATGCCATTATCAAATGTCATTTGATATCCTGCTATCCGTTTATCACTTGGTGCGCCTTCATGGACCAGGATCACACAACTGCACCTAGAATCGGGAATCCCCATGATAGATGAATTCATTCTGAAACGTTTTTACAGAGGACTCCCTTCACATCCTAACCCCACAATAAAAGACCTCTCAAATTACGACCCAAACACCTCCAGCCGCCACGAGCGAACCTCTGTAAGCCAGTTCATGTCAATCCAAGTCCAAGTCCAAGTCCTATTCATATTGTTATCACATTTCTATATTTCACTAACTAACTAACTAACCATCACGCCGTCTCCCCAGAAGGGGTAGGCAGAAGGAATAGACTGCCACACTAACAATCCTGACATTTTCTCGCTTTCTCAATATTCATACATCGTGTCATACACGCACGTCGATTTCTCTGACTCCTCACGTGGCCGACATTCAATATTTGATTTATTTGATCGTGCCACGTTTTCCTCGGTCTTCCTCTATTTCTGGTTCCATTTACATCGTTAACATATACTTTTTTTGGTAGGCAGAAAAAATGGACTGCCACACTTAACTTTCCTGACATTCTTCTCTCCCTTTCTCATCATTCATACATTGTGTCATGCACGCACGTTGACGGCACGCAGTGCCCAAACCATCTTAATGATCCTTTCATTATTTTGTTCATAACACCATAATTCGCACCGCATTCACTTCTTATATTTTCATTCGACACTCCATACACAGAGTATCCATAGAAATATAAAAAGTGAGATATGCGATTATATTTTTACTTAAAGTATTTTAAATTGTATGTATGTATGAGATGTCCTTTAAATATGAGGAATCCGAATAAAATATGATAATGATTTTTTTCTTCAGATTATTGTAAAAAGTCATCAGCGAAATTGTATTCAAAATTTGTGTTATAATGTCCATAATAATATTTCAGAACACCGCTTTACACCTGGCCACAATGGAAAACAAGCCCAAGGCTATCACCCTGCTGATGAGCATGGGCTGCAAGTTGACGTACAACCACATGGACATGAGCGCCATAGACTATGCTATATATTACAAATTCCCTGATTCGGCGCTCGCAATGGTGACACACGATAAAAGGTAAGTAATCCAAAAACATTTGTTGCATAACCCCATTGTGCGGCTGACTTCATTTGCAGTTAAGAAAATGGTCTCGAACTGCGGTTGGCCACATTTGCAGCTTAGAGAGATATTGTTGATAACATCGTTTTATTTAATTATTATTTCAAATGAACTTCCATCAAGAAATTTCAGTTAAATCATTTGATTATCTTAAAATAAGTATAAAGTCTCCTTTTTCTTTTCATAAAAAAAATTGAGCTTTGTTTTTATTCAACATTTTGTGTTTTTGAATGTATAAAAATACTTGTCGACAAATACTGGATTTTACCCATTACAGATTAATCATTAAGAATTAATTATATCTCAATAGAAATGAAGATGTAAATTATTTGGAAACAGAATATGGTGGTTGAGGCGTTATCGCTATTGCATCGCT
Source organism: Lepidostoma basale (assembly GCA_022606425.2). NCBI lineage: Eukaryota > Metazoa > Arthropoda > Insecta > Trichoptera > Lepidostomatidae > Lepidostoma > Lepidostoma basale. Next base: position 1,360 of record JAHDVF020001219.1, on the reverse strand, counting down.
TAACCCAACCATTTACAGGTCATAAGTACTGTAAACGCCTCGACCACCATATTCTGTTTCCAAATAATTTACATCTTCGTCTCTATTGAGATACAATTAATTATTTGTTTTTATCGTTAAATTATATATTAATGGCCCCCGACATTAAAAGGTTGGCAATAAAAATGATAGTGATGACATCACCGAATATTTAAAATGTTACTTAATACGTCGGTATTAAGTTACATTGCTAAAAGCCTTGGAACATTTGTGACAAATGGTTTTCAGATGCCAACAACATCGTTCAGTACGGTCATATCACCGAACGGGTTGAACAGTTTTTTTGAATTCCAAACGTAGCCAGCCGCACAATAGGGGTTAATCCACAATTCACGTAATTTTTTAATTGTACGTCCGGGGATTCGAAATTATCCTCAAGATTACATTTGATTTCATTTTTGTTCAAATGAAATGACTTGAAGTTATCACAAATACTCTTCTGGACAGAGCTGCCGAGGTGATGGCCCTACGGTCCGACAAGCACCCGTGCGTCACCCTTGCCCTAATCGCTTTCATGCCGCGGGTGTTCGAGGCCGTTCAAGACAAATGTATCAGCAAAGCCAACTGCAAGAAGGACTCCAAATCATTTTACGTAAGTTTAATAAAATACTCAATTAAAACCAATAGAATTACTTTACACAAATTGATTAAGTTGGTTTGATTTGTATTTCTGACCGTCGCTGTTCACATTGATTTGAAAACACTCACCAATGTTTTTTCAGTACTCACTTGAAATATATTCACTATTTAAAATGGTCATAAAACCATAAATATCCATTATCTTAGACAACAACACCTTCAAAATATTAATACTGTTAATTGTAATTTCTTGTTTAGTTCATGGCAAATAATGAAAAAAGTTAAAATAATAAAAAATATTTTATAATGTATATTTATTTTAATTCCATCTTTATTTTCGAGCGGTTTCGGCAGCTCACTGCCATCTTCAGGAGAAGAAGCGAGGTGCTGAAATCGACCGAAACTAAATAATAATCGGAAAACCAAAATTTATATTATAAAATATATTTATTTTTATTATTATGCTAAACAAACTGATCAACAGCTCATTTTTAGTTTTTAAAATCATCAAAAAAAATTAATCAAGTTATAAACAGTAAAAAAATATTTATGTACGCTTAATACAAATAACTTGATTATAGTAAAGCATCCTAAAATAAAAACATTTATTCTCATTTAGAATAAAATATCCTGGTAGTGTCTAGGATCGTATCCACAACATGTCGGGAACCAAATTTTTTTCTAGGTCTACCGTAAAATCAATTGAATTGACAGTATAACAAATAAACATTATTTTTAAATC